>VWZN01003309.1:171888-198641 GCA_013396955.1 Regulus satrapa
AAAAAAAAAAGTTTCCAAGAAATCCTCGCTGCTGCTATCTGTAAATGGTAGTTTATGGAGAGGAGGGAAAACACAGGACAGGCAGTAAATCAGCCACTAAGTGATCCAGAGTCCATTACCAAATGTTTTTCATTACATGTATGGCTTCGCTAATTTCTGCAATGCGTTATGGGCTATTTCTGGAAGCTTTAAAAATGCATGATGCTTCTGCATTTTAATACATAACAGTATGGTTATTTCAGTTTATTAAACAAAACCAAAAAAAAGGAAAAAAAAAAAGAAAAAATGAAATAAAAAAGGGGGGAATCTGCTTAAGTGCATTTGGCTTTCATGTCACAAAAGGACTAGGCCAGTGCAAAAGCATCCAAGCAGCATGAAGAAAACCTTTCCAACCTCTTACACCAATTAGGATAATCTGGGTCTTTTGATGTTAAAATCCCCAAGAATCATATGGGAATCATAAAAAAAGCACAGCATTTAAAGCAGACTCGGAATGCAGATAAAATCATTTTTCCTTCTTCACATTTGGGATTGCTCTCGGACAGGGATGGCGAGGGAGGCTGTCCCTAAAAGCAGCCAAGCATAAAACAACTGGGAGGCAAGGCTGGGATGCAGCTGGCATCCCCAGGCCCTGGATGGAAACTGCTCCCAAACTAAGGGACAGGAGGCTGAGCAAGGACACAACGTGATCCAGAGGGCAGGCTCTGGAACCCCAGCTCCTGGATGCCTCGGTGGGCTTGCACAGCCTTCCCTGGGTGAACGGCGTCCTTCGTGACCACAAAGGAGGCCAAGGGAATTGAAATGGCACGTCCGAATCTGTGCAATCAATTCTCTCTTTAGGTGAAAAGTACTTCAGCCTAGCATTGCTGCTTTGTACTGGACTGTTTCTGAGGCTTCTCCAAGTGTCTCGCTTCCAAGGAATCTCAGGGCAAGAATTCTGTTTGCCTCGACGGTTTAAAAAAAGACCACGGGGCAGGAAAACAAGGGATGCTTTGCTGGATGCAATTTTTGCAAAGCTGGAAGGGTGTTTCATTCTGCTCAAATCAAATCCCGGTCAACATATTTTGCTGTGAAAGCAGACACACAACAAACAAACCTTTTATCAAAGCCACAATACATATTGAGAGGGACAGAGAAGGTGATTTTACAATATTCTCCCAGACCAAAAACACTGTATTTTCTGGAGCTGGTTACGTATTACTGCCACGTTTGTGTATGATGTTGCACAAAGCAAAGAGGCAAAGGGACAAGGAGGTGACAAGAGCGGGGCAGAGGCGGGGACACCCAGCTCAAGAACCTTAAATTGGCATTCGAATAAAACGAAAAGTAAGCAAAGCTGTCCGTGTTTATACAAGCAACTTGACTGTACTCTACGAGAGGACAAGGGTATGAAACTATGTCCTTATAAAGTAACGCTCATCTTTTACTTATCTAACAAAAAGAAACACAGGAGAGAGGTCAGAGGCTGCTGAAGGAAAAATACCCAAGTGTTAAGGCCGGAGAAATGGAAAACAAAGTTTAGCAGAGATAGGAATATATGCAGATGGAGCACACAGAAAAACCCCTTTAACACAGCTTATTTTTCTATAAAAACAAACATGGAATACTGTTGGCAGTGGCATGCACACCTCTGCGAGAACCTGATATTTAAACTGTCAGTGTGACAACCTATAAAAACAACAGTTAAAAAAATAGCATTACAGTTCTAATACATCTATAAAAAGAAAATTGGTATTAGTGGTAAATATGAATGTGAAATCAACCTTCTAGCTAATGACCACAATTCTCAGCTGCGTCACAAAATTCTCACACGGATTTCGAATTTACTTTTATGCCTTACTTAGAGGAACACCAGAACCGTAATTAATATTAATTACAACTTCCACAATTTCACCGTGCCTGGATTGCTTGCTATTCCTAGTATTTGTAAGAAACAAGCCACGCAGTCCCTGGCACAAATACTACTCTTTATTAGTTTTGCAGCTGAATAATATTCAGCCTGAAAACAGAACCCTCCTAGGACTGAAAAGCGCTCTTGTGCACACGGATACACGCACCAAAAAAAAAAAAAAAAAAAAAAAAAAAAAAAAAAAAGAAAAAACCAACTGAAGGCTAAAAGCAAACTTGCCGAGAACTTCTGGGTCAGCTTTTGACATCACCCATAGGAATGAAACCAGACACCGACCAATCCGGCACCGTGAGGCTGGCAGCACAAAATAAACAAAAGCCGGGCCCAGGGCTCCACAATGAGGAAGGGAAGTGGAAGAGACTATTGTTCCGAGAGCTTTTAAATGATGTCGCTTTGTTTATTTCTTTTAACAATGGCCTGAACTGAATCTTTAAAAAGGGAAAGGAGCCTGGCCGCCCTGCCCCCTCCTACCCCGGGATGTGTTAAAGCAGAGTGCGGGGGAAAATTTTTCCCTTTCGTGGGTTTTTTTTGTTTTTGTTTTTTTGGGGTTTTTTTTGGTGGTTTTTTTTCCTCCTTCCCCCTGCCGCTGTTTGTTCACCCGGACAATGCTGTGCGAGCCCCGCAGAGCCCCGGCGTGCAGCGCTCCTCCAGCATCCCCGCACAGCTCCGACACCGGCTGCCAGCCCTTCTGAAAAGCTGGGCAGGCTGGGTGCTAAGCTCTTTTCAAAGCCTGACCCTTATTTCGGTGCCTTCCAGGAAGCTGAGGTCTTTAGAAGCCTGGCAGCGAGCGCCGGGGGTGAGCGGCGCGACAGCGGCTCCATCGGCGTTCCCCCCTCCCCGGAGAAAAAGGGACACAAAAAAGGCTCCTTGGGCCTCTCAGCACCCCACCTGCCCCAGCTGAGCCCCCTGGGCCAGCCCTGGGGTGATTATTCATATCCACGGGCCCAGGAGGACAATGCCCAAGCGATGGGTGATTGACTCCTTGGACACCCGAGCCCGCTGCTGGACCCCAAAGGTTCAGCATCACTAAAGAGCACACATGGCTTTGGGGTTGTTTTTTTGGTTTTTTGTTTGTTTGTTTCTTTCTTTTCTTTTTTTCAAAGCTGGCTGAATAGCTTCAATCCTCTCAGTGCTTCCCCGAGGAAAAAAATAAAAAATAAGGCAACATGTGTCTGCAGTTCCTGCTGCCCCTTTGCTCACCACGCTGCACAGACAAGTGCATAGGAACAAGTACAAGCATTCCAGAGGGAAAAGATAAACCCGGAGCTGGACAGGTAAACGATATCAGTCATCCTTACATCTTTAATAAAGTAGAGACCTTTTTCTACTCCTGCCAAGAAAATTAGTCCTGAGGTGCACACAAATAATTATATATTGTGGAAGGGTAAATTATTACAAATGCCACAGAATTCAAGCAGCCCCAAGTCTGGGCCAGATTTTCAAATGTTTTGCAGATGTTTATGGTTTGCTGCGAAACTTTTGTCAAGTTACCCACGCAACACAGCGTTTACTGAAGGGTTTTGGCACATGGTAATTAATTTTCTTTGCACAGGTGTTGCATTCCAGAAATATTTTGTCTTCTCATAGAAGACTGCTGGAATTCTTCTTTTAAAAAAAAAAAAAATCATCATGAAAGAAACCAGATCCTCTCATCAGGGAGAGGAAAAAAAAAAGAAACAAACAACCCCCCCCAAATCATTGCCTTTTCTTTCTTTTCAGGTAAAAGACTGCATTCAAACTATGCTGGGGATGCCTGGTATTTCTGCAAAACTCAGAAACTGGGAGAGCACGGTCTGATACAGGGTGACTGGCCTCTGATGAGAGATGCTGGAGCAGCAGCACAAATCCCAGCGGTCGGTTTTGCTTGTGGGAGCTCGCAGCTGAGGTTTCCATTACTGGGGCAGAGCAGAGGAGGCTCTGGGGCAGCAGCATCCCTGCGTGTCTCCATCACCTCGGCCCCCTCTGCCCCACCACAAAAGCACCACGTGCGCCCTTTTGTCCCCAGCTTTTATTCCACGCCGCGTGGGGCAGGAAGGGAAACACAAAAAACGGGGCTCTGCAGCACTTTTGGGGCCTTTCCCTTGAGTGAAAGCTTGGCCCGGAGGCGAAGCGAAATGAAACCCCGTGGGTTCGAGCAACTTTGCCTTTTTAAGCGTATGGAAATTAAACATTAAGCCTAAAAAAATTTTCCAGGAGCAGATATGAATCCAGATATAATATTGCTTTGTAGATATGGAAAAATACAACCAGCTATCTTCAACTTCCTAGACGTGCAAGCCACTAAGTTTTCCTTCAGGGTAGGAAAGCAAAGATGAAAATGCCAAAGGACTGTTAACCTTTAAAGACACATTTTAAGAGATAACATGACTGAACTCAGATAAATCGGAATTAAATTTAATCAACCTCCCACTCTTCAGCTACACTATCAGAAGAGAAGAATCTACAATTAGGGAAGAAACAGAAGGAAATTCAGACATCTTAAACAGAACAAGCTTCCATCTCTGCTGTGCAACTTCCTGATGATACTAAATACTGCAATTCCCATGTGCAGTATTACAGACTTGCTGTCTTAACAGTCCTCTTATGAGTAATCAGTGGAAGGGAACATTTAAATAATGTTTTGGAGTGCATATTATCTAGATTTGGCTGTTGTTCTCTCATTTAGAGCAAAATGAATCTAAATTTACAATTTAAATACTTTGCCTTCAAATCCTTGAACCGCCCTTCTCTCTCTGTGAATGGAGCTGTGAACATTTCTGTGCTCCACTATAGCACCTAGGAATAGATAATCCTTTAATCTTTTGCTCTCTGACTCCACCCACAAGTCCCTGGCACTAATTTCAGGGTACAAACTTCAATGTTTCTAATGAGCTAAGCATTAGAGTAAGATGGACTGTCACAGCCAGGAATGTGCAGCCAAAAGTACTGAAAATAGGTGTGAAGGTACCTACAACAGGAGCCTTGGTTTCTAAGGGATGCGAGTGTTCCAGCACAAATATTAAAGCCTACATTAAAAGAAGTTTAAATATATATTATTAAAATACCAACCCTCCTATCCACTGCTTTTTTTCTTTTTTCTTTTTTTCTTTTTCTTTCCCAAATTAAACTATTAAGTCATGGTAACCTATACCACTTCTGAGTTACCCTAAATTTGTATTTTTTTTAAAAAAGTCATGTGATTTTATGCACGTGTCACTGCTCACTCTTAATTTTCCTGGAGAAAGCTAAGCCATTGAGTGGACCCCTTTCACTGTCTAGGCATCTAAAACAGCTTATTGAAGCTTTGCCCTGGGGGTTTTTTTTCAAGAGTATTTTTTTTCCTGCAAGTTACAGCAACAGCTCTCTTAATTTTCAGGTAGTTCAGTTTATAATTAGTTCACTGTAAGTTAGGAAAACAATTAGAAAAGTAGGAAAGTTTGTTTTCCTCTTTGCATTCATGAATAAAATTGAGATGTGCAATTATGGACTACGTAAGTGGCTCACAAATTTGGAGGCACTTGGTGTTCAGAACCAACGGGCTCAATGCCATGGCTGTAGACGTTAGCTTGGTGTAACAGACCAATTTTAAAAGCACAACATATTTCTATAAATATTTTTGCTTTGTTTTCTGAAACATCAAACATGGACCACTAAAGCAGTCTTGAAACATCACTCTGGAGTATTTTAATTGAATTCAAACTACTACGAATGAATCACGTGAGACTAAAAGATCTGTTATTTCTACTAAGAAATGTGAATCACTGCTTTCTAGCAAAAGGAGAGGGTAAAAAAGCAGAACGTGAGTAAATGTCCAACAGTGCACGTGTGCTCAGAGAAACCCAACTGTGTATAACAAACAGCTCTGGTTAGCAAATTATATTGACCAATAAAACTGAGCCTTTGTTCAGGAAAATAACTGGAAAGCAAAAAATGCAAAACAAGATTACACTTAATTATTTAAATCAAAGTGCTCTGCTTGTTGATTTAAATTGTGATTAAAATCGGGGATTTAAATTAATCCACTCTGGATTGCATAAACACCACCTTAATAAGAGGGAGCAGTAGCTTCATCACCCAACTCGTTCAGGAGGTGTGATGGAGCACAAAGGCAGCTGAGGAAGTTCATTTGTGGACATCCCTCCCCCCTGCTGCCCAAACTCTCCCATTTTCCCCCAAGGAGAGACAAAGCAAATGCGGGAGGAGGCGTGGACAGGAGCGTGCACGCATAAAAACACACACACAGGCCACCACGAGGCAAAGGAATGGCGATGATTCTTCATTAAAAGCAGGATTTTTCTCCCTCCCACCAAATAGAGTGATTACTCAGGCACTGCAATTACTCTTTCTCGAGGTTCCTAGGACAGGCCTAGGGGTAGGGTGACACCTGTCCATCAGCAGGAACACGGAGCACATTCCCCCCCTTTGCCTGAAATTTAGTCAGTGTGCCACTCAACCAGCACTAAATGTTACCCTGAAAAAGGATTTAGCTCTGCACTCAGATACCCACACCCAAACCCTCTTCGAAGCCCTGGGCTCAACGTTTCTTCCTAGATAGCAGGGAGGAAAATAGCAGCTGCCAAAGAGTAGAGAGCTGATTGTTTAGGGAGATCTGCTGTAACCTCACTAAATGTCCAGTGCAGGCGATCCAAACACCAGTATCATGACAAAGGAGCATAAACTCAGGTCCTTGACAATGCAACCCACAGCACATTTACTCTGAGGGCGCTTTAACATCTTATATGGGAACATCTTCCCAAATAATATGATTTAATTTTCAGCAGAGGTCCAATTACAACTAAATGAAAGCTGCTACTCCTTTCAGCTTCACAGCTCGATTCTGAAGGACAAACTACTCTGGTTGAGCCTACTTCTAAGGAACTACTTTTCTTCTTTGATTTTACAAGAAAGTGTTTTACAATCCAGAGAGGATGAGTCATCAGAAAATCCTTGTCTCGTTGCCAAAAACCTGCCCCTCTTCATTATGAACATAAAGATAAAAGCTCTTACAGTACATTAGCTGGCATACGCCTACACAGACAGTACAAATAAATTAATTGTGCCTAGCCTCAAACATCCAGAGAGGTGTTTGAGGAGCTCAGTCCATCTTGTTTCATTAACAAATTAAACTGTAATAGAGCATCAACAGTTCTCTTATGTACATAAGCTTGGTTGTTGTATAGAAAGGTTTTGCAGGTATCATGAATCTTTACAAACATACACGGAAATTCTTCAGCCACTCACGTTAGCTTGCACAGACTGCATAAAACACCGACAAAAACTGTACACGCTGGAAAAAACTTATTAAAGTTGGAGTACGGATATGGAAAGTTAGTCTAGTTGTGCAGAAGCTGCACAGGATTTTGGAACCCAAGACTGAGATAAGTGGTGTTAACTAAAAAGGGAATTTTGAGCACGACCACTATCGCAAACATGCAAAATGTACAAATTGCATCTGACAAGACTGGAAGTGTGAGCGCACTGTGTCCACTCTGCTACATTCAGGTTTATAACTTTAAAGAGTTTGAAAATTTGCGCTACCCGCAAACATCGGGGTTTTTTTGTCAAAATATCCACCCAGGTGTACTGCACAACTCAGACGAGGAGAATACAGATCAAAAGGGAAGCCGGGTAAAGTACTGCTCTTGGACCAGGGGCCAGAATCACTGGAGATAATCAACATTTACCATCAAACTCCTGCTACAGATGAACTGTTTTCCTTCTGGAATGCTCACAATCTTTAGCATGAGAAAGTTATACACAACCAACTTGAAAAACAAGTTTAACTCTACTTAGCCACAAGCTAAGATTACACCCTCAAACACACCTTTCTAAGATTTCTTATGAGAGGTTTGTTTGTGCAATACAGTTAAGGGCAATTTGTTAAAATTGCTCTGTGATTTTCTTTATCCTTTAACTGCATAATTTAAGCAAGCTGAATTTTATAAGTTCAAAGAAATTTTTTTTGTAATTATCTATTCCTGCATTTACCTCCTGAAAATAGAAAAGCTGCAGAGAGAGAGAGAGAATACAGGAAAAAAAAAGAACGGATGAGAGAAGCTGAGCCCAACCTCAGAGCACAGAAAGCAACTTCTTAATTAACGAGAACAGAGTTAACATAAAGCACGAGTGTTCAGAAATATCTGCAGAGCGTGCTACTGCTGCTCTACCTCTCTGGCCTCTGCCCCCAGGGCTGGGAAAAGCCAGAGAGAAAGGCAAGGCACAGCAGTGCTGGCAGCCAAAGGCCGGCACCTCCTGCCTGCCTGAAGCCCCAGCAATGCCCCTACAGAGAATTTCACCCCCTGTGCTTTGACCAGGCAGTTGCTAAGGTCCCCCACGGGGTCCAGGCAGGGTAGGGACACGGCTGTGACATTCTGGGCAGCTCTCAACCAAGGCTGCTGCCAGCTGCATCCCTCCTGCAGTTCCACTTGCACCAAAGAGAGCATTTCCCTTCTCCTGCTGGCTGCGGGAAGCGCACCGCTGCCGTCTGATGCTGGCAGCTCTAACGTGGCACTGCACACGTGGACGCCGCCGCAGCAGCTCCCAGGCAAGCCCCAAACTCCATCTGCAGAGGCCAGAGCTTTTCCTGAGGTGCGACCGGAGAGGCGGACGCGCACCCCGGAGCAGGCCGTGGCTCCCCGCTGCACATGCGCTCCGGTTTTTTTCCAGAGGTCAGTTTTGACAGGCACCAAGGCCAGTGCAGACACACTGGCCCGGACTCGTGACATCACCTGATTAATAAATCCAAGGAAGGTTTGGCAGCTCTGGCTACAGGCAGCCACCAGCCCGTGGGAGAGCGGCAGCCGCGCATCAGATAACGCGGTGCTAACTCGGTGCCCTGTGCGCCGCCTCCATCAATAAACAACTTTCTCACTGTGCTGACCATCTCTTTATAGGGCCTCTTCTGCACGCCCCAAGGGCCCCCAGAAGCGGCCCAAACCTCGCTGTCAGAGTTGCCACTCCTGGCCCAGGGGTGCTGAGGATGCCATCAGCAGCAGTGCCACAACAGGGAGGGGACAAAGAGACTGCGACTCTGCCTGGCTGAACAGAGCCCAGAGCCTGCCCCAGCCCCACAGCCAGACACAGGGGAGCCCCACCGAGCACCCTCCGGCCCACCAGGGCACAGCCAGGCTCGTGGCCCTCAAAAATGAGGCCGCCCTCAGTCCTCTTCTTACCTGGTCCCTTCACCAGCGATGTGAGCGCTTTAATTAGCGCCATGGGTTAATCACCCTGCCCAAGGAGTTTCCCTCTGCTCCCTGAATAGAGGAAGCCGAGCCAGGTTCCCGTTATGCAGCTACCAGCACAGGCTCTAATAAGGCTCCATCCTCGGCCAAAGCCAACCACAGCCATCACGCAGATACATCATGTCTGATGTACAACTGGTGATATCCTCTCTTTTACGGGGTTAATACTCGCCCTTGGGGATAATTGTGCAGGACTTTAGATGAGAGATTCCCATAAAAGGCAGTGAGAGTCACCCAGCTCAAACCACACATAACTCAAGCTAGTTTACCCCTTTGCATTATTTAAATGTCTCTCTTTAATGTGAATGCATCAATTTAAAGGCACAGCGCTGCCAGCGCTCCGGGCTGGCGGTTTTCCTCAGAAGAGTGGAAATCTGCATGCATTTTCAGAAACGTGCCCACTCTCAGGGCACAGCAGGCAGGACCCTGCCACTCCCCCTGCTCCCTGGGAAGGCCAGGGGACAGGTTTGCTGTACCTGGGGGCTCAGCCCCTCTCACCTGCTGCAGACACTGAAATCCAGCACCTCAACCCGCAGGGGGTGCAGCTCTGCAGACTCCAAGAGAGCACCTGGACACTCCATGAGTGCACTCAGAGAAGGAAGAGAAGCCCCTGTTCCTGGCTCGTCTCATCCTTGCCAGAGCTTCTGCTAAATCCAAATTTACACCAGCCTGTGCAGGTAACCCGAGACTTTTCCCAATCACTCACAGCCTGGCCTTCCATTTTAAGATTACAACTCTTTTTTCCCCCAGGTTTACATTTGCACAAAGACTAACACAAGGTTCAAGTTACAGCAATTAATGAAATTTGACTGCATTAATAGGAAGAGAGCTCTTTTAAGAACAATCTTGGTTTTAATGGTAAACAATAATGCAGTAATAAGAGTGAGGTAGAAATATTTTCATTTGATTGCCTGTTTCTTTCTCTGGCTACATGTACGAACTTGTTTCCTGGTCAAGGGGAATTTTTGCAGGTAGAAAAAAATAATTCTGCCATCCACCCAGTCCTTGAGTGTCTTGTTTTTACAAGGCAGAAAGGTTTTGTCAGTCAGGTTACCTAGGAGTGAAAGTTATGTTTCATAATCCATAATTCTGTTGCCCATTACACACCATCTGGTGACACAGTCAAAGATAATCTGATTCTTGTCTTTTAAAAACATCACATAGCTGTATCATATGGTGCATGCAATATGATTAATGACTTATTTAAATATGCTATTTCTGCGCCGTTTACAATTTCATGGTCACTTTCAGCTAACATGAAAGCAGCTTGGAGCAGGGTTTTTATTGATTGTTATTTCAAATGTCTGAATCCTTAACTGAGGGGTTTTACCTATTTACAGTTACACCTAGAATTGCGTGATTAAACATCTAACCAACATTTAAGAAGCTTTTATTGCAACTGAAAGCTTTGCATCCATGATGGAGCAAGCACCAGGTCAAAGCTGTTCCATCTCCCAAAAGCAGCAATGACTTTTCACAGTGTCTTTACCAGGAAGAGCCTGACAGACTTGATTTCCAGACTACTCACTCAGTCTGATGCAGGAGTTCTCAAGTGTTTCCACGGATTCTGGGAGTCTACCCAGAAAAAGCTCCTTGAAAGGTAATCACCCATCAATACATCTGCAGGTTTGCTTTTGTCACTTTATTTTCAGTCTCCAAAACAGTTCAGTGAGCTGCCAAAAGTTGAATCCTCACAAAATAAATAAAAAAAAAAAAAAAAAGATAATCAATCATGCTGGGCAAAAGAAAGCTCTTACACAACTAACCTGGTGAAGGGAAATAAGTCATTTGCTGTTGCTCAACTCCTTTGCCAAACTCTTGAAGTGGCCCTTACATTCTCCAAGGCCGAACCTTCAAACAACAATCTCATCCCCTTCTGATGCACAAGACACACCCAAGATATTTTCAGGAGGGGTGGAAAGTAGTAAAAGAAGATTTCTGCGATTTGCAGTCAGGTTCTTCTGGGAAGATCACATATTTCTAGGAGGCTCCAATGTACACGTGCATCCATACCTCTGATACAATCACACAATCACCATTCAAATCTAAAAAGCTATTTTTCCAGGCAGATTTTTATTACTTTCTCTTCCTGGAATAATTAACCACTTTCAGTTTTTTGGTTTTTTGTTTTTGTTTTTTTGTTGTTTTTTTTTAATCATAGGAGAAGACTTAATTTTCACCTGACCCTTCAATTACAACTCTGAATAATCCCCATTTTTTCCTTGCAGACTGTCAGGCTGCTGTGCCTCTTGCACTGGTAGGTTTTGTTCACAGCACAGCCTGCGGGCAGAGCACAAACCCAGAATAATCTCATTTAGTGATCCACCTGCATCACTCATCAGGATATTCCAGAGTCTCAGGCTTCATTTGGGAGAGAGGAAAGGCAGCAGAGCTCCACTGAGAGCCAATTCCTCGCCAAGTTTCGTGTGGGCTGCCCCGTGGGGGGACAGGGAGCATTCCCAAAAGCTGGCAGGAGCAGGCATGGCCCAGGTGTTCCACCAAAGCACCAGCCCTGACCCAGAGAGCAGGGGAAGCTCTCCCCATCTCCTCTGCCCTCCAAATGCCACCGTCCCACCAGGCTGTCCAGCTGCCCGTGCCTGCCAGGTACATCCTGCTACTAGGAGGGATTTGGATAAAGCATTTAAGTATCTGGCAAGCATTTTCTTCAATGAAGATACGCTAGGAGCTAGGCAATCATATTTTTAAACTGCGCTGCCTGCCAGAAAAGTGCACAAACTTCCAATAGCAAAGAAATGAGGTCATTTTGGTCATCTGCCAAAATCAGCACATTTCCTCTTTTGGTCCTGGATGCTGCACTTCCACCGCTCCACAGTGTGGGACAAGTGGCGAGCGGGAGGTGTAGTCTCTCAGAGAAAAAATAAAACAAAAAGAAAAGATGAAAGTAAACTGGTGGATGTTAAGTTTTTTACTTTAAAAAATACAAGGGGAAGGGAAGGAAAAGGTGGGGGGAGAAATCATGAAGTGTCCTGATGTCACATGAGCTCCTCCTGAAGATCTATTTAATTGGAATCTGGTATAACCTTCCTAAGAAGATGTCAATACCTTGTCCTGATGTTACAGCAGTGTAAAGCCTCATCCTGTTAAGGAATTTGAAAGGCTTACAGCAGGGATACAGCTTTTGGTTAGAAGGCTGGACTGGAATTTAGCAGATCAGGATTAAACCCTGATTTTGCCACAAGCTCCTGTGGGGCTTCGAGCAAGAATCCTAAGTTCTCTTGCCTGAGATCCTGGTGTTGGTCTTTAAAAACTAAGTTTTCCTGAGCTGGGAATATCTCTTTGCAGCAGAGTCTGGAACAGTTGATTTTGGAAGCTCATTTGGACCTCTTAATGCTAATGCAGCACAAACCAAAATGACAGTAGTAGTAACAATAATAATAATAATAATAATAATAATAATAATAATAATAATTATCTCTCTGTCTTTACTTTCAAGTTAATGTCTGCCAAAAATGTTAGAGAAGTTTCTCTCATTGTAGCAACTACTGCACTTATGGGCATAATTTATAAGCAGCTCATTTAAATAATTTGAATTTTTTATTAAGATTATTTTCTCATTTTCCATTGAGAAGCCTTCTTAGATACTGACTCACTTTCAGCCTTGTAGGGAAAAGTGCCAAGCATTTGTTTTTCTTCTGTCTGCAGCAGTTATTTGACTCCTGCATTAAACTCAGCAAAGTCAAAACTGAATAGGAACAATCTTAATTTAATTATTAAATATATTTCAAGCTTCGCTGTGATTTTCAAAAGCACTTTCATGTGGGGTGGTGGAAACGAGCCAGGGAAATCTAAAAGAACTGTATGCAATCCTCTGTCCCCACCCCTGCTTTCTTCCAGCCTCACTCAGAAGGAGCTTAGGTGAACCCAAATCTAGCGGAGTCAGGCTGAGACAGTTTCACTTCAGGTTTGCTTGGCCAAAAGTTACCAGGGCGTGCTGCCAAGGCTGCCACTTTTGAGATAAATATGACTTTCTTTCAGGGCAGTTTTATGAGGGGCACAGCAAGAGGCTCATATACTCTGGCAATTCACTTGCAGATTTCGCCACGCAGCAGCTGCCGCCGCTCCATTATAAACAGCAGCTCGCTCTGAAGTTCTCTTCAGGAGTTTACAAAAGGGACAGTGTATTTATCTGACGTCTGTTACAGCGCTGGGCACATACACAGATGGCCTTTGACTCTCACCTTCTGCATCAAACCCCGTCCCACAGAAAGGGTCGGGGCTTTTCATTTGCCCGCTCCTTTCCTGACGGCTGACTCTTTTCCTTCATCTGTCTGACAGTCAGAGCCAGCTTACTTTCCTTGGGAGGGTCGGATTGGCAGATGAATTACAGTGAAGAGAGGAAACATGTTAAGTATGAAAACATTCTCCTGAGCTCTCACAGGAAAAGGATGTAGCTAACAATAAAAGAGAACCGCGCGTTCCTCTGCCAGACTCCGCCGTACAAGATTCTGCGCTTACTTCCAAAATTTACATTTGTACCACTTGAATTTCGGTCGTGCTACACCCACAGGGAGGCACATTCCAAAGTACCCTTCCCATACTGCATATTCCTGCCTGACTCCTGCAGTCAGCCAGCTCTGGGGGTTTCCTTCGGAGGTGAGCGATGGGCACAGCACAGGACAGGCACTGCCATGGAGGGGAACTGCAGGGTTCTGAGCAGCGCCATCAGTGAGCCCTCAGGGAACACCTCCAGGAGCCACAGGGCTCTCAGCGACTGCTCCCCTCCCCAGGTCCTCCTCACCCCTGTGCTGATGGCCTGGCCTCATGCTGGCCACAAACACCCTTTGCTGTGCCCAGTTGGAAGGATAATTACTGAAAGTTTGTCCTTCCTGCTCCCGAGTCCCACAGCTGGAGCGGGAAAGCCAAGGAGCTGATAAAAGTATGGTGTGGGCACTGCTTTGAACAGCTCGCCTTTTCCTGGCTCAGCAACCACGATCTTCTGAGCTGCCACTGAAAATCTCCAGCTCTGACTGGGCTGGCCTTGTTCATGGCTTTTTGTACCTTTCCAGGGAGCAACCAGAAGGAGCTTTCTGATGGCCCATCCCTGGTGCAGGCATTACTCCCAATTATTTCTGCAAGGACTACAGACCCGCTGACCTCTCTTGGGTTTCCCCAGTCCCACCTGGGCAGCTGATTTTTGCCCTCGCTCCTCGCTTTGCTCTCCTGTGGGCAAGGCTGCCAAACAGGCAGCACGAGTGGGTTCTGCTGCACGCAGGCTGCTGAAGAGACTTTTGCAAACAGCCCTTGGTTTACACCCAGTGTCTGACCGGTGGAGTGAATTCCCAGGTCAACACCTGCACTCAGTTCTACGAGCTCAAAAGAATAAAAAGAAAAGCTGCTGGTGTGGGTCATTCTCAGAAGAGATCCAGGGCTCTCTGTAAGTTGCCTTCTTCTCATGGATTTGGAATCGTTGCATATGATGAAAGCGGTCTATTAACAGTTCATCATAAAACATTCTCTGAGATTTTATGTCCTAAATTATGTATATGATTGTCTGGCCTGTTTGGTGACTTAGTGTAGTGGGAAATCTAAGTCACTGTTGCTACACCTCTAACTAAGGGTTTTTAAACAATTATTTTAATTAAAAAGCGGAGTGGGGGGGTGGGGGGAAGGCAAGTTCTCATAAAAAAACCAACAAACTTTAAAAAGCTGTGGTCATTCTTTGAGCAGCCTTAAATATGAACTTGATATATCTTCTGGTCCTGGAATACACCATTGTCAGTGCATTATTTCTGCAAGGACTGAGACCTGTGCAGTCAGTTCTCCACTCAAAAATGGTTCTTCACATACATTTTCATAATAAAGCACTTTATAACTGATACCTAATTATTGCTTAAAGCATCAAGTGCCAAGGTATTATTACTCCAATTTCACAGAAGGGAACAAATCACGGAATCCAAAATACTTATTCTGCTTTTGCGTAGGCTTTCTCATATTAATTAATTATGAGACTTAATTACACTCAATCTCACCACTCCAAGCCAATTACGGAAAATTGGGTAAAGTAAAGAAGCAGGGAAATCTGTCTTGGAGACAATCACTTACACTGACAACACTTTCCACATAGGTATGTAGAACCACTTTGCAAATATCAACTTGTCTCCTCGAAGGAACAGGATGGATTTTCCTCTGGTTTTTCCTGACTGTCCCTACACCAGTAATCTGAGCTATGATCACTTCTCCCAGCTTCCTCTCTCAACTCTGCCCCAGAAACCAAATGCAAATCTCTGCTCCCCTGACTTGTGCCTTAATCACATGATCACCTTCCTTCCCAGCAGAAAAAAAAAAAGAAAAAAAGAAAAAATCTCCAGGCATGTTCAAATCACCAGATTAGAAAGAGCTCTCATCCAGTGATTTAAAGGGCTGGTCAGAATTTGTATATGAGATAGATAGATAGATAGATAGATAGATAGATAGATAGATAGATAGATAGATAGATAGATAGATGTTGCAAACTATTTTTTGCTTTCTATTTATTTTTAATCTACAGCAATTTTATGCACTGCAGTTTTTCCCACAAGGGGAATGGTAAACCCTCTGAAGCATCACTTTAAAAGTTTTTCTTACATCGAAGCATCTGTGAACACCCTCTGCTGAAACATTAATTCACTGTTTCCCACAGCACTCGGCCACAGGGATTCACAACACATTTCAAAGCCTTCGACAGCACCAGCATTCCACAGGGACCCATTCTCCAATTTCCAAGTCATGGCTCTTACAAAGATTGACTAAGCCAAGGAAGACTGGCCTTTTTATACTAGTACCAACTGATCCTCCCATAAAACGTGCACATTTGAAAATCAGAGGAGAAACAAGAGTAATTATCTTTTGCAGACTGTCTAAAGAGGGCTATGAGTTCAAGTAAGTGTACTTTATTCAAACTGGGGAAAGATATTGAACAGACTGGATTTTTCCTTCATTTTTTTTTACTCTGTTTGCCAGAGAGTAAAGTCTTTTATAAAAGACTTTGTGAATAAAGGTGTAAAAGCAAGCGGAGGGGACTCTGTGCATTTATGACTTTGACTTCTCTGGAGCCAAGATTTCACCCAGTCTTCACAGTTGTGACATTCCGTGCTCAGTCTGGCCTATTCCAGCAGAACACTCAGTCTGTGCTCGTGGCAATTATGCCTTGTTTGCATCACACTATGACACGCGTGCTACGAGAGTTTCACACGCCACAATGTACCACAGTTTATTTGAAATGCTCTCCAGTTCCCCGAGTGAGCCTCATGGCATGGCAGCAGAATTAAACACAATGGGATCTGGCAGGCTGCATTCACAGGGCTGCGTTGTAAAAACAGGCAAAATAAACATTAGCATTTTGACTGTTTCTTGTAGTTTTTCCTGAATATTCTGAAGTAAAACAGAAAATACTTCGCAGAGCCTGAAAAAAGCCGAAGTATTTGCAGATGCAGTCAAATGAGGCAGTTTTCAAATACACATTCTTCCTTACCCAGCAAAGCTTTAGCCCTTCTTTGCCCAGTGATATTTCCACAAGGCCAGCAAAGGGCAGCTACAGTGTAAAACATTCAGAGATAACCTGGGCACTCAGAGGACTGAGACGTTCAAATCCTCACCTGAATCCCTAACGACAGCTTTACCCTCTCCCAAATAAACCACTACATCTCCTAAAGCTCACCCACCTTCATTCAGGCACACGGGGAGGGGGCCAGGATCTCCCTCTGCAAGCCTTCAAAGGCCCAGAGCTCTCCTCTGAATATACTGACACCTAGAAACTTTCAGGGCTAAGACTGGCTTACCATGTGCCAAAAATTATGTGATAATTTCAGTACACAGTCCTCTTAATTTGGCTCCCATCTTCCAAGCTTCAGGACTGACACTCCCCTCGAATATGCAAGATACAAACTGAATTGTTAAAACAAATATCAGCACAAATTCCACGTTAATGAGAATCATGTCTCTTCCATGCTTTTAATACTAACCCCTGAGCTTAATTATTACATTTAGCGACTAGGGCAGCAACACTTCCTACTCAGCACCTGTCGTGGGTCCAGCAATTAATTGCATACCACTGACCTTCACAGAACACCATGGAAATTTTATTACTGTGCAACTCAATTGCAGTCGTACAATGCTGCCCCACAACTATGTCTTATGACAAAAAAAAAAATCATGTGCTTACAAAAGGGACAGCTGAGGGAACTGAACTATGTATCATTTACAAGAATAAAAAACATTTCACAAGGTCTGCAACATACATATACAAAAAACAAATATTTGCAGCCTTAACACCAGACAAATGTTACCGAGATTCACATTATAGACAAAAGCGGAATGGAAAATATTCCCCCAAGTCATAATGGCAGGGCTATGCAGTATGCTATTTAAAAGCTATTCACCAATGTCTTCTTCCCGTTAGCCAGAACTCTATGGTAGAAATTGAATTGAAGAAAGTCAATTAATCGAAATTGTGGTTCTACAACGGGGGGGAATTGGATGTGTAAGATGAAGCAGCGGAAGGAAAGGATCACACCTGCACACCCGACTCAGTACCAGGCCCAGGTTTGCCACCTTGGAGCCACCTCTCTGCCAGTTTGCTGCTTTGAGGGGGCTACATCCTGCTTATTATGCCATGCTGCTGTGGCTTAACCCCAGCTGACAAATGCAGAAACACAGCCCCACGCCCAATAGGGTGAAGGAAATTAACTCCATCCCAGCTGAGAGCAGCGCATCTGCCTTACTCTCTTCTAAGAAACTGCTGCAACTCAGCACATTTCTTCCAAGCTCCTTGCTCCTTTCCAAGCCAAAGGGTTCACAAAATAAATAACTCTTGCATGACTACTCTAGTTTCAAGCTGGCATGCTAATGCAAGAGCTAATGGAAGTCAGGGCAAGAAGACTTTCTCCCTGGTTTCAAGGGCTGCGTCCAGGATGAAATAACTCGTCACGCCCAGAATTCCAGTGCCAGCTTCCAAGTTCCCAGGCTCGAGTCACCCAGCAGGACACGGCCACAAACCTCCACGCTCACACATCCTGCACCTGCTGCAGGCTCGGGGAGGGAAAGGGATGGTGCATGAGGTGTCCCGGGCCTCGGCGAAGGCGTACGCGTGCAAGAGCTGCTGGTTGTGTAGCTGGCACTGTCCCTGTGTACGTCCAAAGGGTTAGCCAGATTTCCTACCAGCATGACCCATAGGCAGCAGGCTGGCAACTCAGGGGCATGGGGAGGCAAAAACACCCATCCCCTAAAGTCAAAACCCATAGAGAACCGAGCAAACTGGAGGTCACCGCCAAGACCTGGTGCAGTATTTTAGTGGCAGTGTGATATCTTACTGAAATTTGCATCTCCCAAACGCCTCGTCTGGTTTTCCACAAGCGATGAAAAACGCTTCCCGCCGTGACACATCTCAGGCAGTGCATTTAATTCCACCAAAACTCACTCACAGCTCGGTTTACCACGCCAATCCAGTTTCACATCTTTTATTTTTTTTTTTTTTTTTTGTTGCAGATTTGTAATCTATGCCGCCAATGGCAGTAAGATTACCTAGCAAACAAAGCTCATCAACAATGCTTTGCTCTGAAGGATGGCCTACACGTGGAATGGATGATACCTAAAAGGCAACTCAGGGCTTCTGTGACGGTTGAGATTTTTCTGGTGAGGTTTTTGGGTTTTTTTTTTCCTTTTTCCTAAGGAAGTTCATTAAAAATTTTCAGTTGATATAATAGGTTCTTCCATCTCTTCAATACAGCAGAGGAAATGAAGTGAAACTAGCTTCATTGTAATGGAAAAGTGATCTCATAATTTAATTCACTTTGCTCCCTAATCGCAAATGCTCAGAGAGCACAAGCTAGGGAAGGAAGGTGTAAAAATGATGCTGCAACGTACCACCCACAATTAAAAATCTCTTTTCCTGAAGGAGTTTGGGTGGCAAACCAGAATGGAGCACACATGGGACTGAGATTACTGGAAAGCTATGGGCAAGGCTATGATTTGGAAGCAACAACCCTGCTCTGTTTGAAACTAAATCCAAAATTCCCGTTGATTTTGCTGACACCTTGGCTTAGGTATTCCTGAGGGCCAATCACAGGGCATATTCATACACAGAGAGGTGCCTGCAATGACTTGCTACACAGCGTGATGTGAAAGAGAAGTTACAAAATGAATGCAGAGACGACAGACAAGCCTCCTCTCTCCCAGCCAGGAAAGCTTTTATTGCCACCTCTTCAACACTTTCACTTCTGCCAGGAGTCCCCTCTGCCTGCCTGGCCCCTCCAGCTGTCCAAAGTGTCTCCTCCAGACAGCACTGCTGAGCAGGCAGGGCATGGATTAAACAGCATTATGTGTCCTTTCTGTCATTTTGCTCCCAGTAATTCAGAAAAATCTTTTTTCTCACTGTGGGTATTTTTAAGTAAGGTAAGGGAGATGTTACAGGGAAAAAAAGAAAAAAATTAAATCTTCAAGATCAGAATACTGTCAGAAACTTGACAATACTTTACGTGCCATTGTGACCATGAATATGTACAGAAACACACACGCACAATTAAAGTCAAGTATTTTGGAGGAGGTTTAAAAAAAAGGAAACATGTCCAACAGGAAGAGTCTGTTTAATGTAGAATTTAAGCAAGGCTCTTCCATTTGCATAGATCACTTACAGCAACAGCAATTCATTAAATTCTCCCTTAAAGTCGTGCTGTATTTTGTCTAAAGCGACACATTCCTTGCAGATCACAGCGCCTTTCTCATGCTGCTAATAAGATAATCTGTTACATGAGGCTTACAAATCCATTTAAATTGATTTTAATTAATGAATCAATCACTAGCCACTGATGACTTGGTCTACAGACAGCAAGCAATTCAAAGCCCCAGGCTTCTAATCCAAAACCAAAATCCACATTAGAGCAACAGGACATCTCTCTGATCGATAGCAGCACAAAGATGTTCAGTTCATACACATTTAAAGTGTATGAACTCAATCAAAATGTATCTCCAGATCTTATGCATTACAATTCCCAAACTCAGGACTGTTCAGCTAGAAAAGCAATATTAAATCATTTACATTTCTTTGCAAGGGGAAGAAATTAAATCAAGCACAACTATAACCTGCTTCTAAACTTCAGATGCTTATTCCACTCGAAGGTTTTTCCCTTTGTTCTTAAGCAATCTGTTGTTTAACGCTAATTAATAGAAAATTGCACTTCTTATGATCACAAACACGAACAATGATTTTTACATTTGCTTTGATGCTGTGAAAAGCCACTGCCATCCTCCCCTGCTCAAGTGCTTACAGTTCCACACCCCCCCCCAACCAGAAAACAGGAAAGAAGCGAGATTTCTGTCCCAAAACCAGCAAGCAGAAGCAGCGGGAAGAACATCCTTGTTATTGCAGCAAGTTAATTATTATAATTATTGTTATTACAAGGAGTTAATTACAACGCCAGCAAGTTAAAACCCACAGCGGGCGGTGCGATGCCCAGCACTGCCATCCCTGGAGAGGCAGCATCTGGCTCGGACACACCTGGGGGAGGCTCCTCCTGCTGTGGGACACACCTGGGGGGGTCCAGCACAGCAGCTGGGACTGGAGCACCACTGGAAGCAGCCCAGAGAAAGGAAGGAATGGTGCTTGCCTGCTCGGGACCTTCCCCTCTCGCAGGGATGCGAGCATGGTGCAGAGGAAGAGATGCTGCTCCTTGTTGGACCCTGGCAGGTTGGTAAAAGCCAGGAAGTGTGGTTATTATTCGGTTAATTTCGCTCTAATTAATCAGCAGCAGGTCAAGGCCAAACACACCTTCTTGAATTATTTTTCCCTCCAAAACATCAGCTGTTTTTAACAAAACAGAAAAGAGTATTGAGATCAACAGATTAGTAGATACTACATTAATTTTTTTTAAAAAAAAGTCTACTTTTTGCCTAGCCTCATGGCACAGGTCTCTGCATGGCTGGGACCCTGCACTCAGTCCTCAGCCTGACATAAAACCCTGCCCTCCGAAGCAGAACACTTGGAGATCACCCTAAACTTCTGTCCCGGAGAAGCTGGTGCTGAGGATTGCAGTCACACTTGTTTTGATTTCTTCAAATGTTCTCTGCACCTCTATGGCCCACTACAATCCCTTTAAATATTCTGAGAAAAATCCTGATCCCTCAGATTCAACAAAGCAGCTTGCTTGGGGGCTCACTGTCATGCCAAAAATCCCATTTCTGCCTGTTTAAATGAAGAGCTCTGTATTTGTTTTTAGCCAATAGTGCATATAGAGCTTAACTAACCCTGTCAAAAGTAGACTTCTTTTTTTTTTTTAAACGTAGTATCTACTAATCTGTTGATCTCAGTACTCTTATTCTTTCTGGTTTGTTAAAAACAAATGATGTTTTGGAGGGAAGAATTAAAAGAATAATTAAAGAAGGTGGGTTTGGCCTTTACGTGCTGCTAATTAATTAGAGTCAAATTAACCAAATAACAAGTACAAGATACCAAACTATCTTTCATAATATTTAAGAAAAGCATAAAGGGTTGAACACTTTCCAGGGGTAAACACATTAAGATCAACATTGTACCAAGCCTGAATCTGGCCCCATTAGCTCCAGAAGGTAAATAGTTCATCCCCTTGCACAGATGTCAGAGCACTCCAAGTTTAAAGGACAGATTCTGCAGCCAGCAATGCTCCACTGACACAGAGACAATCAATGTGTCCTTGATTATGAGGAGGCAAACAGTTTTCACTGAAAAAAAAAAAAAAAAAAAAAAAAAAAAGAGACTGAAAAACAAATCATGTGTTTTTATTTTATAAGTTCCAAGTTTGGGTTGGGATTTTTTCAAGCCCTTTTGGAGCGCTGAAATGGAATAAAAATAACTTGTTGCACAAGCATAAAACAAAGTAACTGCTAAATAAACATTTTAAATTTACTCCTATGCCTTCAGTTCTCACTCCCATTAGTCTTCAGGAGCTGGACGATTTCACAAAACTATCTTCCCTTTTTCTGGAAAACTGATTAGATGGGCTTTGTCCAAGAGCTGTGCCATAATGTGTTCCCTTTATTTCACATGCTGAATATGACTGCTGGAAAATGTACTGCAGCACAGAACGCAGTATATGCCAGTGCATCCTGACATTCAAATCAAGACCACAAATTATAAACAGTTTCAGCAAATTGACTCGAGTGCCTTTGTTCCTCAGACATACATCTTCCTATTGCTTACAAAAGCAGCATATACTAACCACGAACGCTGCTATAGCCAGTACTGGGAAAGGAAGTTATTGAAGCCTGGATTTCCTGTTTTCAGCCCAAGCCAAGAACTGTGAGGCTTGTAGTGGTTTCAGGAACTGACTCATCTAATGATTCATGGATAAGATACTGGTTTTAATATATTTCTGATCATAAGACTCCTAACTTCAAAAAACAGTGATGCTTAGTTTTTTATTCTAAAGTTTTTTTGTTGGTGGTGTTTTGTTTTTTTTTTAAAGGACATAAATCAAACAAACAAATATTGTCATGGCACCAACGGGCTAATAATTATTAACGTGTTTTACAGTGACCTCTGTTTAAAATAATAAAAAAAAAATTAAAAAAAAAAAAAGGGTGTTAAACATCCTGGAAATTCATTTCCAGAGAGTGTTGACAATGACTTAAAAATCCACTGTCAGAAACTTGAGTACTTTCACTGCAGTCCTGATAGAGCTGAAATCCAAGTGGAGAGCAGCTGGGACACAAGTGCATTTTCAGAGATACCCTTAGGTACGGGTATGACTGCTACACCCTAATCAATAAATCCTAGAGCTCCCACTGTTAACGCACCTGATTTCTTTAGCTGGGCTGGTAACAAGCACCGAGGGCAGTTTTGCTTCAGGAGCGACTGAAACCGCCGAGGTAAGTTGTAAAGCAATGACTAACACTGGGTTTTAAGTGCTCTCACACACCCACCCCTGCTTAGTTTTGTGCTAATTCCGAATTCAAGCCCAGCCTTATGCACTGAGTTCCTCCAGAGCATCAAAACCCTTTTTTGCCCACAACACAAATCTCATCAGTATGCTGTAATTTGAACTGCCAGGCTCTTGCACCTAAAAAATAGCTGGTGATGGAAGCTGAATTCTGCCAGGCTCATGTATGGAAAAGTACTGGTTTACTTTTTAATTTTTGAACCACTCACACCCTCGGCGCAGCGTGGTGGGGACGGAGAGGGGACCTCAGCATTTCAACCTTTCACCCCTCTGCACAACCAGCACGGGGGGGACGGGAGGAAAAAATAAAAGAAGAAAAAAAAAAAAAAAGAGAAAACCTAAATGCATCTTGCTCGGAGGAAAAAAGAAAAGCAAAGAAAAAACCAGCAGTTAAAACACTTGACAAGAAAAGGCCAAAGTGCGCTCCGTGGCTGGCAGTCATTTTATGGCTATAGTCCTACAGCAGATTTACTTAGATGACGTCAGTGGCTCCAATCCAGCTTTTCTTTGGTAGCATTTACCACTTGCCTCTTGAAGCCTCCACTATGCTACAGAGCAGTAGACCATAATCAAAATTCCCTTTGTGAAATAGAGTTTACCTCAGGGCACAGAGGCATTGCGAGCTGAATTGCAGGCTCTTCACCCTGTACTGCATGCCCAGAAATAAATAACCTACAATACTGTACTCTCCTTAATACAGAAGGACCATTAAAAGCAGCCTGCTACCTAAAAAAAGGGTTCTTTAATTTGTTTCCAAAATCTCAGAAGCCAGAATATTAGTTAATTTCCCAAGCAACCAAGAACTGAAATAATTCTACTACCCTTTGGACTTCTTTCTATTGTTTTTAGAGATTTTGGATGATAAAGTTATTTATGGGTCACTGTTTCACCAGCAAAAAATGATTACTAATGCTAGAGGCTAAAGCGATTCTGTATAGGAAGCTGAATATTTAAAACTGTCTTTCAAACGTGCCCCTTCAACTGCTTATCTACAGCTGCTCAGCAAGCATACAGTAAATATGCCAAGAAGCAGAGCAAGAAATTACTGTGCATAAGTAATAGCCAATTTAATGAGCAAAACGCACGTTATTTGGAGCTGTGAATTTCCTACAACAAAGCTGAAACCAATGGAACACGGGTAAAAAGCCAAGTCGAGGAGATACCAAATAAACCAAAACTTCGAGCAGGCTCGGAGGTTTAATCAAAACAACAAGCCTATGAAAAATGTGCCTTACGGTACCAAACAAACACGGATTTGTTCTGTTTCAACGGAGCCATCAATCCAGAGACAGCCACGCTCATTATGGGGAGCGACTGGATACATTAGCGAACTGAAAATTGCCTCTCACAGTTAAGCTATCACTCGGAGATAACTCACAGGGAAGGAGCAAATCTCAATACCCCTCCTGCCCCAGGGTCCCTGCTCAGCTTGCCCCTCATCACAGCAGGATGAGAGACCACGGGGGTAACCTGCAGAAACGCCCCCGTCACCGAGTCCCACCACGGACCTGAACTCCAAATCCCAATTTAAAACAGATGGAAAATATGGGGGCAGCCCCCCAAAACCAGCTGGAAGCACGTTTCACGTCCCTGCAGAGAAACCAGAAGCCCTCTGGCAGCCTCAGATGGCGAGCCAAGGGTGGGAAGGGTGGGAGCATCACCTCTCACTTCACTGCCCGCCCAGTCGGGTGCTGGGGCAGCTCCTGCCTCTTCCCAGGCACTTCCTCGGGGTGGACTTCAGGGAAATGGTAAAAATGGCCACTGGTCGAATAGTTCACGTTTCCTGAGAAGAATTTACTTCTCTCTGACCTCACTGCTAAAAAAGGTGGCATCAGCAAACGGATTCAGAGGATGATTGTAAATTTCTTTGAGAGAAAAAAAAAAAAATCTAAGTCCTTTTCTTGGTCATTAAGGATCTGGACGTGAAAGGCATGGCTAGCACAAGTGGCTCTTTCTTTTCACTATCCAGGGCAAGGAAGGGCTGGGAGCAGCAGGAAAGGGACCCCACGGTGACACCAGGGCCACGAGCAGCAGAGGGCAGGGGGTAAAGAGAACCTGGCGAGATGGACCACGGAAAAAACAAGAAAAAAATCACAGGGATCCAAAGGCAGGGAGAGCTGCCCAAGAGCAAGGATGAGCATTGCCAAGGGAAGAGGAGGGTGCAGGCAGCCCCAGCCTGTGGGGCAGCAGACAGAGGAATGCGCTGCAAGGTCAGAGAGCAGCACAGGCACATCCAGCCCTAGGGACAGCACGGAGGCACCGAGTGGAATTCTGTATTTACGGCTGGAAACTTCTCCAGCAACAAAATAATTACTCCCAAAGAAAGGCAGGGCTAGGGGGGAGATGAAGGAACTTCCACTGACTCTTCCAGTCTTCCCCAAAGCTTTCAGTTCATCGAGGAAAAAAGCATCTTAAAAGAAATCTTCAGAGATCAGCTGACAGCAGATACAGGCACATGACTGTTTTTAAAGGTTACTTTTTTTGAAAGAATTAAGGTAAAGCCAGGGATGTGAAAAATGAAACTGTTTGCAGAGTTTTGCCTTTTTATTTTAAACTGTAAACCAGCTTTAGGACAAAGGAAAAAAAAAAGTATGCACTGATGTTGGTGATAGATGAAGTGTGAATAAAATTTCCTTTCTCCCATTAATTATTGTCCTAGCTCACCATACTTTTTAAAATTGAGATACACATAACAGGAGCTTTAATCCCCTAAACCTCTATGAATTTACCTTTTCTTCCAAAGTCTGTCCTGACATTTTCTCCCCTCAAAACCAAAATGTCATTCCTGAATTATAATCTCCCAACAGAAAGACAACCACGTAAAAAGAAGAAAAAAAAAAAAAAAGAACAAACAAAAACCAAACCAACCATGCCAGCTAATTCCAAAAAGCAGCACCGCTGTTCACAGCACCATGAGGTGAATGAATGGTGAGAGATTCCACCAAGGGAATAATTGTGATGTCTATAACGTTAAGGAATAATTTGGCACCAAAAGTACCCAAGGCCACGCTGGTTGGCGATTCAAACACGAAGCATATCAAAACACTACTGATAAGCTAAATTAACAGATAGCTTATCTGAAGCATATACTGGCCATATGGTGCCACAACTTCTGTTGCCTGTTGCTGGCATAACAATAGGCTACTGCAGTCTTAGACTGGAAGCACTATTTGACAAACTGTCAACAGCTTTTTTTTTTTTCCTTTTTTTTTTTTTTTTTTTAAGAGCTCTAGGGCAATGGCACACTCGCCTATTTGCATTTTTTTTTTTTTTTTTTAAACAGGTGAACAAAGAGTAAACCAGATGTCGACTTTAGAAATCGAGCTGTCTGGATCAGGAGATTTAACAGAGGCAGGCATACTGCTACAGCTCAAATCTAGACAATGAGCTTTTCTAAAAACACTCTGGCCTAGGGGAGTGGCTATTTAAAACACTTGGCTTCTTTTATTTCAGCACTATGGAAGTGAATTCTACTCTTAAGTGCCAGCTCAAATGAAGTCATTTTGTTTCACTGGGGCTTTCTTTGCATTTCAGAAATGTAGCATGTACTGTAGTAACGGAAGAGACAAAAAAAACTGGGGGGGGAGCGTGTGATGTGGAAACCAGCAATTTGATCACATACCAAAAAAAAAAAAACAAAAAAAAACTGAATGGATAATTCAAGTGCAAGTTACATGAAATTTACTTTTCCCTCTTAAAAAAAAAAAAAAAAAAAAA
>VWZN01003312.1:0-13662 GCA_013396955.1 Regulus satrapa
TCCTTTTGATAATGTTAGCAACAGCTGGGCTTTTCCCAGCCTCTTTAGAGAAGAGGAAAATGTCAATTATCTACCAGCTTAGAGGGAACATGAGCTTGAACTGATGGAAGGAAATGCAGACAATGGCATTTTAAGAGTGCACAGCTTCTTATGGCTTCTCTTACAGAATCTGCAGTGTTGTAGGGGGAGAGTGCAAGGGCTGAAGGAAGAAATAAGCCTAAAACAGTGCAGGATGCAGTCACAGACATGAGCAGACAGTGACTATCTCAGTACATCCTCTTAAGCATTATGGTAGCTAATTCATTCAAAAGCAGGAGAACGGGAATTCAGATATCAGGCTGAGAAAGCAACTGGATGATTCCTGTTGGTCAAGTTTATAGCAGTGACAATTCCTCCTGACAAATCAGCTCAAATAGCAAACCTTCTTGAAGGACAATCAGTCACTCCTTCTGCAGAAACTGAAGCTGATTCCCATGTTTTGGGGAACATACAGTATGAATCCTAAGGGAAAAGTTAATAGAAGGCAGCTGGTCTGCTGGGGGGTCTGTGTGCACAGACACCTCTGAAGGAGGAGGTGGAGAATGAGGGAAGGATTGTCTGACACCCAGCTGGAAAAGTCCACCAGTCCAGAACTCTCTGTTCCTGATTTATGTTTTGCTAACACACAGGGAAAATTCTATAGCACCTGCCAGTAACACCCTTGTGTCTAGAAAGCCTGGTAATCGGTGTGCTCTGAAACACTTTTGGAGGGCTAAAGTACTGAGCTTTCTGCAGTGAATGGTAACTTTGACAGCTAGTCAGTGAAGTAGTTTTCACATGCTGTTAGGTTAATAGCTTGCTCAGTGAGTTTCCGCATATATTGGAAGGCACGGAGCTTGCCCCAGGCGTTTTACGACAAGGACAACACCATCCTGTTTCCTAGTTCTTGCTCATCATAGAAGGAACCAAGTTATATATGTTCTGGGGAAATTATCTTTACATTCATTCCTCAAATACAGGGATTTTTAGAGAGAAAGTTTAATGGATTAAATAGAGAAAGCTTTATTATTTCAGTGAGATATTATGAAAAATAATCCACAAGCAAGAAGTAGACATGAGAGCAGTCACCAGACATGCCAGCCTTGCTCAAGACCTTAGGCTTATTACTCAGCTTTGTCGTATAAGAGCTGAAGGTATTGCTGGTGCTGGAGAAAGCAGCCACCAGCATTCTTGAGGTCCAAGCCTTGTTGGATAGGACAGAATGATGTGGCTACAAACTCAGACCTATTTGTTTTCTTCATGGTGATGTAGAAATCCTCCAAGTGTTCCCTCACCTTCACTGCTGGGATCTGAAGTAAGAGGAAGGGGAAAGATATATCATTTTTGGAAAGGAAACACATCACAGGTAGGAAAAACATGATTAGGGCTTCTCTGCACTCACTCTGAAGAGCCCTGCAAAAGCTTCCACACTTCCCCAGAAACTTGTTTCTTGGCAGCCTTACGAGTTTTGGGAAGAGGCTGCAATGAAACACTGTGGTGGTATACAGGGTGTTTAAACAAATCAGATAAATTTCACTTGCTGGTGCCACTTTTGCACCAGCAGTAGAAATGCAGATTCATAAGAAAGGAGCAAAATTCCTGACTTATTTTGAGGTGAATGAAGGTTCCAGTTGCACTGAAGTGTGACTTGTGTGCAAATATGTGTGACTTACCACTTGGGTGTAATACTCTACTTTCACAGCAATGTGGTATTTAGGGAAATTGATACTTTTCAGGTGAAGAAGAAATAGGTGAAGGAGGAGTAAGAGGAGAAAAAGGAGAAGCAGTAGCAACTTCTTCTTTTAGCCATGAGATGTCAGTATTGCAATCAGACTGCCAGTCTGACTGCTTTTGCTTTCCAGTATCTTAGATAAACCTAACAGAGAAATTTAGTTATAAAAATGTGAGCGGGGTTTTTACCCTTTGGATCTTTGCCAAAGTCCTTATTTTTGAGGTGATGTTTTTGATACTCCTGGGAGTTCACTTTTGCAGAAAAGTGCTCCAGTTTACACTGGCTAGCTCTAGAAGCAGAAACCATACCTTAGGGTAACAGCAGGAAATTTTGTCACATAGAACATGAGACTAAGGTTGTGCACAGGGTTTAATTACAAGGAAACCTTTACCATTGCCCTAGGTTTCAAAGCTACTGGCTCAACCATAAAGGAAATGGTATAAATTAGAAAAGGTTTTTATTGAGAGAATCTTGGAAAATCCCAGAGACCACAAGGACATAAAGAAGGCTGAAAATCCTTCTCTTTTAAATTTTATGATAACTTCATTTCACCAGAAGGGCTGGCTCCCAGCACTGAAAATACAGTATTCTGCTAAATTTCCTGAGCTTAGTCATGTCCTTCGGTCATGCACCAGCATCTCCACACACTGAGAGCACAGGGATAGCCCTGGTGGTGGTGGGGCTCACAGCACTGATAGGCAAGTATGTGGAGTCATCATCAGAAATAAATTGTTGAGCTTAGTTGAATATGCTAAAAAACAAATAAAGAAATGGAATAAAAAATAGCTTGCCCCAGTGACACACTGCCACCACAGCTGAGTAGTAGCAACTTAGGTCTGTTTTTCACAAAATATGAAGAATTTAGGAAAGATTATATTCCCTGATGATTTCTCATGAGTTTATGTACTGAAAACTCAAGAGGCAGCAACATGAAGTTACCCTAGTGCTGCTTAAAAGTTAAGGATGTATTGCCACACAGAGCCAATAATAGAGAACGAATAAAACAGCGTAGTTTGCCTTGCTGTAGAAACCTTGGGAGGTTGGCAAAGGCAAAGGTTTTTCCTTTTTTAACTGACTCTGGAACCAGGAAAAAACTCTCTCTATTCCTCTGCTGGCTGACATTGTACTACCAGTGCATCTCTCCACCTCAGGTATTTGTGCAAGCCATCAGGCAATGCTAGTCAGCCATAGCATTTTCCACCCATACTCACTTATTTCTCCCTATTAGGCACAACAAAACAAGTCCCCTGCTGCCAGTGCTTCACAATGCACAAAGGCAAGTGCACTGTGATGAAATACCATGAGTTAAATGAAGACAGGCATTGTGCATTTCATAAGTGGTGAGCTTCAGCCCTATAGGCAAGAACTAAAAGCAGAGGATTGATGGAGAATTTTTTATAGATGTTCAGACACTTAATATCCTTTTTGAAAGAGGATATTTTGATTTTTATGATGCCACTATAATTTTATTCTATCTACTATACTTTAAAGTCTACTTTTTATAGGGCTGAAACTAATGGGATTTTGCAGCCCAATGAATTTAGCAATGAGAGGTTGCTCTGAATGTCCATGCACTGTGATCCCCACAGTGACTGTCTCAGTGTGGCAGGAGAAGAGGAAAGGTGGTACATTCAAGGTGGTACACAGGTGGTCAATGGGAGGATTTCTCATTCTCACCTTTGATTTTTTGACCACTGCTGGCTGTTACTGCAGCCCCAGAGGTGTAATGCTGTACACTTGGAAGGTGTGATTTTAAAAACAAGTTTATATTGTTGCAGAATTTGCTGTTAATATAGTATATAAAAGGTAAAGGAACTGCATAAACACAGCTGAAGGACCCACTGCAAGAAAATCAAGCTGTAAAGCGAAACAGATGAGCCCTACACAGGCTAATAATAGAAGCACCTTGTATAATCCTCTGAGCTCTGGACTCTTCTGTAACAGGAGTCCTCAGCATGTGGTGTGCCTATCCCTGACAGCTCAGGGACTCTTCTGTAAGACTCCAATAAAGATTGCTGGAAAAAGGCTACACAGAGAGCACATGTGATAAATGCACATTGCTGTGCAAGTCTGTCAAAGGACAGAAGTCTCATGAACTGAAGTGACCTACGTTTTCTGCACACCGCGACTGGTCAGTGGACAAACCTGGACTTCCATCTGAAAGGTATGCTGCGAGCATTCTTCGTAAACTAAGCTGTGTTAACCTTTGGTGGTGGCAAATGTTCCTCCTCCGTCTGTGTGCAGCCTGGCAGCCACTTGATGAGCTATGCATGGTGAGCTCTTAGGTGGACAGGTCTGCTAGGAGAGGCCAGAATGCTCACAGAAATGATGAGCTGCTCTCACCAGCAGTCTCCTTGACAAAGGTTTGCCCTCTTGTGCCCTTGGGTCTTGCTACAACCCTCTCGCAGCAACTGTTCAGGAACTGCTTGCCCCCTATCCATTCTCCATAGAGTTTTGTACCTCCCAGGATGTTTCTCTGCCCAGTCCATGGCTCAGTAACATTCAGCCCCACATTTCCCCCACAAACTGTTTGCCATCTCATGAGTTGTGACTGGCTTACAGTAGCTCATACAAGGACTACTTCTGAGAGCACCCTGAGTATTTTGGGAAACAGCCTGCTAAAATCAAGATCCTAAACATAAAACACCAGGTGTCCTGAAAGATGTAACAGCTCCAGCCTCACTGATATTCTCACAATGCAATTAATCCCACTTAACTGATTTTTGACAGTCTTGGTGCAACAGTAATGGTCATTGTTTCTTGAATCACATGATCACTCAGGCAATTTATTGACCTGCAACAGGAGAAAGAGACTTAGATTGCTCCTGGTTTCCCAAGGCATGCTTTATAATGTACTAGGAAATTAAGTCCTAGTTCCCACTTTTTTCCATATTCCAGATTTTCAAAAGTGGTGTGTCTGGTTTGAGCTGGGCTCTGATACTTGATAGCCCACATTAACAGCTTCTTATTAGTACTGCCACTCAGTCCTGATGGAAACAGTGAGAACAGGGAACATGGGTGGCTATTCAGGAATGCTTCATAGGACATGCACAGTTATGAACAATAAAGTCAGTACCAGTTTTTCCTTTCCCTCCCCCTACACACCTCTGTGGCTGACTGTTCCCTCCTCCCCAACACCTCAGCAGGTGCATATGGATGAGATAACCCAGGTCAGGACAAATGCACAGCAGGGGTTTATCTCTGTCCCCAAGAGGGCTGAGACCTCCAGCTGAGAATGAACACCTTGGTCTGTCTGTAGAGCAGATGTAGAGAGAGAGAAAAATTAAATATCATTGACCCGAAGACACTGCTTTACAATACAAAAGCTACACAAATTATCACAGAAACAGAAGCTTCCTACACACTCCCTGGAAACATGCAGGGCTTCTCCCACAAAGGTTGGATGCATCTCCATGGATACTTTTCCAGAAACTGAGAGGAAGGATTCTATGTATGCCCCACCAGAAACTGGATTATAAAATGCATTGAATCCTAATCTATACCATTTATTCACTAGCTACCACACTCTCATGCTATTTTTTTTTTTAAATTATTATTATTATTACCTACTAGTAGTGCTCTTTGCTTATCCTGTGTAGTAAGTAAATCTGTAATCAGCCATTATTAAGAACTTGGAATGAGAGTGGGCTTTGGGGTGCTGGCCACCTCAGTAAAAGTACTGTCTACTGCCAAAAGCCTGGGAAAGACAGAAGTTGGTTTTGAACTCCCCTCTCCATTCGTAACAACCTTGTCCTCTATAAACAACAAAAAATAGCATGAACTGCTCTAGGGCTTGGATGTGTAGTGAGGTCAGAAAGCGATGGCTTCTGCAAGCAGCATGCAGCTTTAATGCTTGCAGAAAAGGAGTCTTGGTCAAAATAAAGCAAATAAAATTACCGTTTTGTGGTGGCAAGCATGTATCAGCTACCATCTGTGAGGGTATTCTATCACCAGAAGGCTGGAATAAGAATTATCCTGCTTTTAATTACTCCAGGAAATATAGCATCCTTGCTTATGTATTTTTGGGGTTTTTTTGGTTGGTTCTTTTGGTTGTTGTTTTGTTTTGTTTTAATTGGCATAAATTGCTTTTTTCTGGTCCCGAAGAAAACTTTTTATCCCTTTCATTCTCAGATAGTGTGGAAGAGTCCTGGAAAGACTGGGATCTTGGTTCAATACCACATCAGCTAGTGGGCTCTGTTTAAAGATAAGGGTATTCCCATCCTGCCTTCATCACTGACTTCAGTGGCTGTGCACCAAACCACAAAGCTCTTTGCCCAGCATTGCCTGTCAGGAGCTGGATTTAAAAGCATTTAAAATTACGTCTGAGCACCTTGTGGAGTACTTGGAGCACTGTTGAGGCCTCACCAGGACATACCAACAAAACTACACCCTTACTGAATGTGCACAGGAATTCTTACTGGGACCTGTCAGACAGAATTTGGAAAAGCATTAAGCAGCCAGGAACATGTGTCCTATAGCCAGAAGAGCCATGCAGTCACTGGTTCTCTGTCTTATAACCATAGATGAACCATCAGCACTAGATGGTTCTAGATCAAGTTCCACAAGACTGAATTTTTATGTGCGTAACTGACAGGCTGCCTGGGCAAACTCAGTGCTGCTGTAGGTACGAGTAACCAATAGAGGAGATCTTGTACCTAAATCCTGCTTCCTCACCCCTAAAATTCCTTTTGTCTCCCTCTTCCTGGAGGGTTTATTTCCTAACCACACTTCAGGGAATTCAGGCTACCCCTGTGAACACACAGCAACTGAGCTTCATAACCTTCAGTCAGGCAGGTTCCTCTGGAAAAATTATCTCTGTTTTTGGTTCAGCTGATGACATACTCATGGCAGAAACCCTGCAAAATCACACAACACTGCCATCTGTGCAGGCACAAGCCCTCTTGCCAAACTTCTGTCACTGAGATGATACAGGAAGAAAATAGTTATATTTTCTTGCCAAAACATGCACACACCCTGCATCTATGCAGACAACTGTGCTATTATCTGATGGCTGGTGGATGCTTCATGCCAGACCATTTAAGTTGAAATGCACATGGTAAATGTCTGGACCTAATGCTCTGCTCCATGCTGATGCCAGGAGTTGCACTGTGAATGTGTTTGGTGAGGGAAGAAGAGGATAGCTGCCAGATGAGCTAATAAGGTGCCATCAAAACTGGTTAGATCTCAGCTCTGATGTCTCTTTCCATCTCTGCATACTTCTAGAGCAAAGACAGTTCCTCACGTAGAGCCTGTTCATAACGCAAATCAGCAATCACCTTCTCAGTGGCACTACACCAGAAAACAGCAGTGTCTGTATTCATTCTTCCTCTGTGGAGCCAAAGATACTAAGCTCTCCTCACAACTACACTAAATAAAGAAAATACAGAGATCTCTAGTATCTGGAAGTTCCTAAAATCAACAGATTCTGCTCATCTGTAACTGTCCTTGACAAATTTTTCTGCTAGCACATGCAGCAAAGACACAGGATCCTGGCAGATCCCACTGTTGTCCAGAGCGAAAAAGGATTTTAGATGCTTTTTAGAGGCCGTACAGCTCTCATTTGGGTGAGCCAGAACACACTTTTTCTTGGCCTGCAAGCCTGAGAGGCCTGATGCAGCATCAATATGGTCTGACTGATTTCTGATCTGCTGTTTAGCTTCATAGCCATTTAACAACTGTGTAAACAGGCCTGTCTCCAGAAAGGGTTCGAGACCCGTGAGAATGAAGAACACACATGCTGTGGAGAGGTGATCCCCAGAGGAAGACACAGCTTAGCTCTCTGTTTTTGTAGCAAGGACAGTGTTTGTATGCTCGATCATTTCCTCATGCAGCACATTTCCCCTCTGCACACAAGAACTTCTGGCCACTCTGAGCTGAGCCTTCAGAGACATTTCTGCATGTTCCTCACCAAGGTCCAGACACACAGAAATCTCCTTTTAACAGCATGGAATGGCATTATTTTGTATGACAGAGTTAATGGTTCCATGGTTAGTGGCATCCTATGTCCTCAGTGCTCAGTGCTTCTGTGCCTGCCTTTCCCTAGGTACACATTTGAAGCATGTTTTTTCCAAAGTCCTGTGTCATTTAGTATTTTTCATGGTGTTGTGGTTTAAAAATAGCTGGGAATTAAAACTCTGAATAAGCTGTTCCCATTCCTCCCACTCCTATTCCACCAGAATGAGATAACAATTTACTGAAAACAAACAGCAGCTAAATAAGAAACACAGAAAAACAGCACAATACTAATAACAAAAATATGCAACAGAGAAGGTGCTTTACACACAAAAGGCATTTGCCACCCCAGTTCAGTGTGCTTGGCTGCTGAGACAAAGACAAGATGGCAGACACTCCCTGGACGGTGTTATCAGTCCCCGAGCACAAAACAGTGGGGAAAAAAAGAAAGAAAAAAAAAAAAAAAGAAGGGACCAATCTCCCAAAGGTTGGAATAGTCTGTGTTGTGTCACCCAATCCTGACTGCTGGGCTCAGCTGTGCTTGGTAGCACCAGCTCGGGTTGGGTCTTCTCTGCTGAGCTTGGCTCCACTGGGCTCAGGCTTGGGCTTGCCTGCACTCCCCGTGGTGCTCTGCTGGGCTCAGCCCTGGGTACCACTTGGAGTTGCATTCTTCCTAAGGGACAGAAGGGGACAGGCAGTGGCAGGAGAGGGACAAACTCTGCAGCTCTGGTCCCGGAAACTTCCCTGAGGAAGAAACGGAACAAAACAGTGCTGCTTCTGTGGTGTGCTCACTTTTTCTTCCACTGAAATCACAGCCAGCGGTGATGAGGATGGTATAGAATCCCCATCATCATGGTATAGAAGTGCCCCACTTGGCCACAGGCTCCACCCCTTCTCAGCCCCCACAGGCAAAACTAGGAGACATGGCAACAAGTGTAACTGACAGTTATAGATAACATCAGGAATTTTGAAATGAAAAATCATAGAGAAATGTTTGGGTTGGAAGGGACCTTAGAGATCATCTAGTTCCAGCTCTCTGCATGAACAGGGGCACCTTCCCCTGGACCCGGTTGCTCAAAGCCACATCCAACCTGTCCTTGGACACTTCCAGAAATGGGGCATCCACAGCTTTTATGTGCCACCTGTGCCAATATCTCACCACCCTCACAGCAAAGGATTTCTTCCTAATATCTAAACTAAACCCACCTTTGGTTTAAAGGCATTGCCCCTTATCCTATCACCCCATGCCCTTGTAAAAAATTCCTTTCCAGCTCTCTATTAGAACCCCTTTCAGTACTGGAAGATACCAATAAAATCTCTCTAGATCGTTCTCCTCTCCAGGCTGAACAGCCCCAACCATCTCAGCCTGTCCTTGTAGAAAGGTGCTTCAGCCTTCTGATCATTGTCATGGTTCTGTGAACTTGCTCCACCAGGTCCACATCATTCTAATGTTGGGGATGCCAGAGCTGGCTGTAGAGTTCCAGGTGGGGTCTCACCAGAGCAGAGCAGAGCAGAGCAGAGCAGAGCAGAGCAGAGCAGAGCAGAGNAGAGCAGAGCAGAGCAGAGCAGAGCAGAGCAGAGGGGCAGAATCCCTTCCCTCCCCTGCTAGCCACACTATTTCAGATGCAGCCCAGGACACGTTTGGCTCTCTGGGCTGTGAGTGCCCATGGCCAGGCCACGTTCAGCCTCTCTTCCACCAGCACCCCCCAGTCCTTCTTACATGGCTGCTCTCAATCCATTCTTTGCCCAGCCTTTTTGTCCTTGGGATTGCCCAGCCCAGGTGCCTCACCTTGCACTGGGCCTTGTTTAACTTCCTGCATCAGCCTGCCTCTCAGGGTATTGCTTCTCTCCAGAGTGTCCACTGCACCACACAGCTCGGTGTTGTCAGCAAACTTGCTGAGGGTTCTCTCAATCCCACTGTCCACATCACTGACAAAAATGTTAAACTGCATCGGTTGAAATACCTGTCCCTGAGGAACTCCACTCACATCATGCAGGATTTTGTCTTAAAGCTCCTCCAGCATAATTTCCTTACAGTTTTTTAGAGAAGTAGCATTAAGCATCTCATGTGCTGCCAGTCTTGCATGTGCATTCTCTTCCTGTAGGAATTTGGACCTTGGAATAAAGTGTCCATACACAAACAGTCATCTTATTTAGCCATTACACAGCCATCTTAGGCATCCTTTTTCAGTTTCTTTCTAATTTGTATTGAAAGGCACAAGTAGTGAAGGTTGTAACACAGTAAGCCACCAGGCTACACCACAAAGAAATTTTGTGGATCTTTTCAGGAACAGCTGCCTTATTCCATTTCTCTTTGGTGCATACTGCAAAGCAAGCCACCAGCAAATTACAAACCCCACCTTTGTCACCGTCGAAGTTTATCTGAAGAGGCAACATGCCTCACGCTATAGTGCCCGCCAGCAACTTCTGCATCAATTGCAGTCATGATACCCTTCAGCAATGTCATGAACACAAGATTCAGATATATTTAGCCACAAGTGAGCTCTGAAGATTCTATCACTTTTGTGAGACCACCCTGGGGAAGCACTCTAGATTGCCTGAGCAAATTCCTCAGTGCTGGGTTCAGCAGGCTGTAGGCCCAGTGTGCAAGGCTGCGCACTGCTGCTGGTTATCCAGTCATTGCACTGGCTGTGAGAGCATGGCAGTTCTTGAAGTGGCAATCTAAATTAATCAGTGCACAAAGGGAAAAGTGAAAGCAGCCGAGTTACCAGAACTTTGCCAATTTGCTTACCTGAATCTGCACTAAACACCTTAACCATTGATCACTCACTGCATACTGACTTCTAGACCAACAGAAGCTCATTAACTTCAACCTCTGTGAAGACAGTTTAATCCAAGCTATAGTTTAGTCCAAAAGGTTTGCTGTGCATGTGTGACAGTGAAAGCACCTGGTAGCCCCCGGCCATCCCTTGTACATACCTCACTTCTCTGTCACTTCATCCAAAGGCCTTCCTTTCTTCCTTCCACTTGTCACTGGGACGACATCCTTTGACAGGATACTTTTTACACTTTCCTGGGCCAAGCACAGTCCAGCTGCTAGCACCAAGCATCAATAAGCAGAATTTACTGGGTGATGGAAATGCATTCCCAGAACACGTGGTGAAAAGCATGTTCCTCTATACCTCACCTACAGTGTCACTTATCTCTTACTCTCCTGCACTACCCTGCATTGATGTCCTGAGAAATAATACACATTGCAGTTCCCGAGATTCCACGTTTCAGGAGGATTTGGCTTTTTCCTTTTTCTCATGTTTCTTTGGCAGAACTCTGATCTTCTCCAATTGGGATGTTTTGCTTTCACAATATAGGGGCTTTATTAGCTTTAGTTTTTTGGTCCTTTCATTTTAAAACCTCTTGAACAGAAAAACTCTGTATCTGACAAGCCTGTCTTAAAAGATGCATATTCCTGGATTCGTATTCTATTCTAAATTAACTTTAAGAAAAAACAATGTGGACAGCAGACCTTACTGCTGAAATTCTGCATGCAAAATAAATAATTTCAGGCCAAACTGTGCCTTGGAACTGAGGTTCAGGAAAATTACTTCCAAGAAGCTCTCCAAAATGGTTCTAAGAATGTAGGTTTTCAGTCCTACTATATTCAGGTTAAATGAGCACATGGTTCAAGTCAAGCTTGCTTTTAAGTACCTTCCTGAGTAGGGAAGGAATTAAGTAATTAAGTTGCAATTACTTAAGCAATTGTTTAAATGTTTTCCTGAAACTCAACCCCAGAAGATAGGAGGGTATGACAGCAACTATTTCTTGGTCAGCCAGCTCTGCTAATCAAAATGCAGCACAGGTGCATGGGAACTCCCCAGCTTTGCAGATACTAATACTTGAAAAACTGAGAACAACTTTGTGGATTTTTTTACACAACATGCTTTGAAATGCCACTTAAGTTGTTTTCACTCGATTAAAGAAAAGAGTCAACTTTGCAGAAAACAATTTATTGAATACATGAGACTTGGTTGCTACATCTAATTACACACAAAATACTGTGAATAAAGCATGCACTTATCACAGACATCAATGACTATTTTGATTTATTTTAAATGGTCTTTATTTCTGTAAGTTAAGGCTGTACCATACAAATTTTAAAAATCAAAAATACAAAGTCACACTACAATAGTAGCAAACATTGTACAGACACTGAAACCAATCTCTAATGCAGAAGAACCAGACTTCTTAAAGATTATCATAAGAGAATAAAAATGGAGATGAAGTGCAATAAAGATCAGAACATCTCAGGAATTTACAGACTAGTAACAGTGAATGTCATACTCCAATCAGCACAAATTGAATCCATTCTTTTCAAAAGCCTAATTATCTGACTACTAAGCAAGTACTAAGGTACTCATAAATACCACTTTTAAAAACCCTCTTGGTCTCTTTACTTTCTTCTTATTGAGGGCACTTCTGTACTTTAATACTTAAAGAACATTTTTCATGAAGACAGCCACAACATCGTGGCAGACAACAGTAGAACACACATTTATTCTATCCCCATTAAAAAATAGTGGAATGTCTTGAAGAAGAAAAATACATTACTACAACAACAACAAAAAAAACCAAACCCAACCAGTTCTCAACTGACACAAGTGACAGACAACTTCGTTGACCGTATCGCTCTCCACCAGTAAAGGACCTTACCCTGTATGAAGTTTGCTTCTTAAAAATACACTGCAGACATGGCAATGTGACACTCACATGGGTCAAAACTTGTCCAGCTGCTGAATAAAAAAATTACCTGCCCTGAAAACCCCACTGGGGATCTGAGGCTCAAAGTAGGTTATGAAATCCTACTTCATTTACAGCCACAAAGCCTTTTAGCTGGTTTTTCTCCTGTTGTTGTGCAAGTACAGAAATAGAGTAATTTGAGGACAATGGGGTCAGTTAACCAAAAATGGACTAGTTGACAATATTGCTCACATTTTCAGAAAATGATCTAGTAATCTCTCCTTCCCCCCAGAGTTCTAGATTTGCAGAGCTTAGTGCATTAAAATGCATCAAAATATTACTTCTCCCTAATAAGCTGCTGTTTATATAATCTCCCAAATGCAGGAGCAAGAGAACAGTGTAAGAAGGTGCCCTGTGTACAGGCAACTGCTTTTGGAGTGGAAGATATGCAGCACTCCTCATGTTAAAATCTCTGCCTTAAATAGCTGATTACAGCTGGGGGCTTCCCAGGGGGGGGGGTCTAAAAAAAGCCAGGTCCCAAATTCCACTGGGGTTTGGATAGATAATTCTTCCCTGGATCCTTTCAGCAGTGTAGGCTAAACTATATTTAAAAGGAAAAAGGAAAGCTGGTCCTGCAACATAATGCACATCAGACAAATGCAATTACAGGACTGACAATACTGAAGGAATCAGTGCGATTGGAAGATGGTATCTAAACCAGCATATCATTAAATATAATCTAGTCTGCATCTTGAAACAAATTAATTGTGGTGAAAAGCAAACAGATGCAACTAGAGACTGACATGCCACAGACAGCAGGCTAGATCAGGTCTGCACCTATAGAACCCTTACTGCACTTCCAGAGTGCAAAGTGGGAATAAAGGATGTTGATGGCTTTTCTGACCCGAATCTAAACTGGAGATAATGCAGATATACCTAGCTTCACAATGGAGAATAAGAAGATGGGGTTGGAGGGTTGGGAAACAGCTGCTGTGTTGCAGGAACCCGACTTTGGTTTTCTGGCAAATTTGGCCAACACATAGAAGTCAGAAAGACAAACTGGTGAGACAATTAATGCAATGGTGAGACCACTGAGACTCTGATTTACCCATAAACAGAAGAAATGTAGGATATAAGACCACGCCTTGAATATTTAATACCAGGGCCACATAGGCAGGAGTTCTGTGGAGTGAAAGCTGTTTGTTCACCCTAGTGAAAGCACAGGTTCATGTGTAAATGGCCACTAGACAACCAAACAATGGAGA
>VWZN01003312.1:13682-59268 GCA_013396955.1 Regulus satrapa
AAACAATGGAGAACCATTGCTCTCCACTGTAACTGGAGACTGGTGACTGGTCCCCGCTGTCTCCTCATCTAGTAAAAGAACTCTGAAGAAGCTTCCAGTTTTTAAAGGATAATTTTAGGACCTAACATTTCTGAATAGAGCCTCCAACTGATAAAAAATGAGGTGCTGCAAAAGGCTTCTCAGCGTTCTATCACTTGTGGAAAGTTTTAATCTTCAACAGGGGTTTTTTAATTCATCAGGTTTTGGGGAACCAGCTTGCAGCCTAGTACACAGGATGATTCTCAGAGTATTTTGTACGGTTCCTTCAGTATTGCTTTTTGTAAATCTCCTGGGTATCACTAAAAGGAACAACTATACTGAAGATTTTGGCATCAATACATCACAAGGGTTGTCAATTTTCCTGCTTGGAGCCAGAGATGACTTCAGACCAATACTTCTAAAAAGTAATTCAGTGTACTCTTATTTTCCCCAATCACACAGTTTTTCTCGTAACTTATTATTTTGATTTGAAAAGTCTTTTCAATATTACTTTCATGTCTCAACAGAGATGGAAAACGGATGGCCAGTGTCTTCTTTTTTCCATACAAAATACTATCTTAAAGACCAGCCTAGGTACAGTGAACCATGCCTGGTGCCTGGGAAATCCACCAGAGGGAAGTATCTCACATTTCCCTCTTTCCTGTTTTTTGTATGAGTACAGTATTATACAATTTCAGCCTCTCAAAATCTTATAAAGATCAAAATGAATGCATATGCTTGTGTGCATTTGCGACACTGCCAGATTTTAGGTAGCGGGTAGAAGAACAGAAAATGCAATGTCAGAATTTTGATCAACAGAGTTTGTCTGCCATGGGAGCAGTTGGAAAGAAAGAGACCAAAAATCTTGGGCTTGACTTTCATCCAAATCTCATTTGGCAGCAATGTGTGGCTTCCAGAGAGGCAGAGCAGAGACTGGAATCCACCACTTGACCAGGCTGACACTTGTTTACAAGAGCCAGCTTACAACTGCTATGACAGCTAACAGTTTCTTATGGTAATCAGAGGACTGCTTTAATTAAATGGCATTTAGCATGCTCCAAAATTACTTGAGCAGGCCTGGCTATTCATTAGATCCATTACCAATGGGAACATTTAAGTGCTACACATTCCCTCATACCCCTCACAGTTGGTAGACTGCTGCTGTAGGAGGTGTGGCAGGAGAAGATGGCTTCTTTTCAGCTCTATTAAAGGTTTTCCAAATTAAGATCAATGAGAAGACACTTTTAAGAAAGATGGAGAGTTAAATATTATTTTTTCCTTTTTTTTTAAGCTTCAAGCTGGTAAGTGATCATCTGTGCAGACAAGATACTAGAATTTTGGCACATCCCATCTACCACAACATATTGATTCCTTCTACGGAAGGCACTAAATACTGGCATAAACCAAGAAATGATCAGCAGAATGCAGCTTTATGACACACAAAAATCCTGCTAACTGGCACAGCTTCACAGTACAATTTTCACTTACCTAAAATGGTGGTGATTTTAGCAGCAATAGGATTTTTACAAGTACCACATAAACATACGAATGTCAGAACATCTAGAAAACATGCAAAATTTCAAGAGCAACATCACTGAATCACGCAATGCATAGAATTATTATTATGCAAGACAGCATAATCTTTTTAATAAAGAAAATACTCTTAAAAAACTACATTTTACAAACTGTTCTTAAAAAAAAAGTTGTTAAAGTCAGTGAGTGAGCGTTAGCTTTTTAGAGGTTTAACTCTAAGAATGAATTGCTAACTATGGAGAATTCAGAAATAGGTGGAAATTTAGTTATACTGAAGCAAAATTTGTCAACTGCTGTTTTGGAAGAAAGTGTGCTTGTAAATTTACAAAATGGCAAAAAATACATTCACATTAAAAGATTAGGAAGATTAAACATTGCATGCAGGGAAAGACAAAATCTTTGTGTTAGTTGTTTCTCCTAGCACTGCTCACCATGAGACCAAGGGTTGTCATAGCAAAAATGCTTTTCAAAGGCAGAGTTAAAGCCTGCAGGTAATAGAAACAAATGGAAAAGATTTTCTAATTCTGGTGTAAAACAAAGTAGGATATTAAAGGATAAGGATTACTCTTGCCTTCTTAAGAAAAAAGGACAAAAACTTCCATTGTGTTTGCCACAGGCTTTTCCACTGCCATTCCGCTACCTTTTGTTGCACTTGGATATTCTGCCATTTCTTTTTCTTGCAGTATTGTGTAGCTGGTCTGCCCAGACAGGTCTCGAGATGACCCCTGAGGTGGATGGGCCACACACACAAAAAACAAGCACTGACAAGGCATCTAAGGCCAAGCAATGTCCTCTCCTGCACACCTTGGACACATTTCCAGTGGGGCTAGTCGTGTACTAGGGGGGGAAAGTGCAGGAACAGCCTGAGCCTGGTGGGAGCAGAGGCACAGGCATACACTTCTCACAGCACTCTGCAGAGGTGGCACCGAATTCTCTCTGGCAGCAGCAGCACCCAGCTTGTAGGTAGTGCCAAAAATAGGTGCAAAATCAGGTTCTCACCATTTCCTCCCCTGACAGCTTTCAGATTTCATTAAGACATTTCATTTCATGTTTTGTCTGCACATCCCTGAATGCCTTGGATAATTCTGCACCAGTGTTTCACATCCATGCACCCAGCCTTGTGCACAGGAACGCAGTCTTTAAAGCTGCTCACAGAGAAAGCTCCTGAAGAAGGCAAACCTTCCAAGATCGGAATTTTACGCACCAGGCCAAAAACAAAGGTCTCCATAAAGTGGCTGACACTGCAGCATTGTTCAGTGCACCGTTACCCTCAGAGACACTAGGATATTTGTCTCCATAACTGGAGACATAATTGTCTCCAAAATCAATTTGAAGCCGTTTAGTATTGATCCTTGCCTTCCTTCTATATCCCCCATTGAAAATAGTGAGGCAGTGTCTCCTGCATCAGTTTGTTTTCAGGCTGGAGATTTACATACAGTAAGTGAATTAAATGTGTGATAGTAGAAAATAAAGAGGAATTCCAGCAGGAGCAATGTGGAGAAAACCATAAAGTTACATATGATGTAGGCCAGCTGAGAACATGCTGTAACGGCAACAAAGGCAGTCTCAGCAAGATTACAACTTTCAGAAAGCAGATCAAATTCTAGACATGAGGAATGTCAGAGAGTTTTATTTGTTCATTAAAAAGAGAAAACAAAAATAAAAAAAATGCAAAAAGAAAAAAAAGCAGTTGAAGCAGCAAAATTACTATCTGTTAAACTAATTAATTATTTTAAAGCATTTAGTCTTCTATTTCTTTCCTAAACATTTTGCATTTTCCTGATGTTTTTCCCTTCACTTGACTGTTATGTTGTTTTCTTGACACTTACAGACTGTGTCAAACAGTAGTAACCCAAAAGAACTCACTAATGGATTCCTACTACCCCAATGAATTTCAAAGATAGCACCTACCTTACCAGTACCTTAAATGCTGTGAAAGAAACCTCTTTTAATTACAAAAGATCAGACTGAAATCTGAAATGGTACTGTTTTTTCAGATAGTGATAAATGCTGTCTAATGAATGCTGAGCACAAGAATAAAAGATTAGCCAAAAGCATCCTAGTATCTTTGAAACAGTAAGTCCATTTTTAATGCACAGACAACTCATTTAGTGGCATTTGTATAATAAAATAAATGGAATTTTGTATGCATTACCAACTACCATTAACCAATTGAGTGAGAAAGCAGAAGAAATAAATTAATCTCTTGAGACAGACATCCATCAGTTCACATAACAAGAAAATTTGGTGGCAAACTCATCTTTTCCCACATCAGTTTAGGAATTAAAGCTTTAGATTTTGCCACTGCTTCAAATATGTTCCACTTGGGAGGATAGTGTCAAGTTTTTCAACAAAATCAGAGGTGTCTCTGGGCTGTGGGGCTTCACATCTTTGCAGGATTTTGCCACGGTAAATGCCTCTCTGCTGCTTCCAGGAAGAATCAAGGGCTGGAGAACAACGGCAACAGGGCTTTGCAGGGCATCAGCCACAGCGCAGTGGGGAGGAACACGCTGGAGCCCGGTTTGCAGGAGTGCAGCTGGAAGCAGTGCAACCATGCAACTCACTGGGGGCTCAGAGAGCGCCAGCTTGTCCTCAGAAGGGCCACTTCCTCCCTGGCTGGAGTTACGCTCCTGTGAAAAAGGTGGAGCCCTGACATCACTGGGGCCCTTAGCCTTCCAAAACCCTTGAAGAGATCATGTGTTTTTCATATGCTGTTGTTTGGAACGTATCATCATTTGTTCGGGCTTAAGGCCTTCTCCCTTCTTGGCTTGCAAATGCCCAGCTGATAGGGATGCCCTTGAAAAGCTTTCCTTGGGCTGTTTTTGACAAATCATGCTGCGACCTTCATGCTGGCTCTGCACAGAGCAACAGACACCAGAGCTGGAAGACACTAGCTATTATAATGCCCACAACCACCGAGACATGGCTCAGCGCATAGGGACCATCACCACAAAGCACAGTTCCAAGTTTCTGGCTAGGAGTATAGCCACACTTTACAATGGATGGTCCCCTCTCTCCACTGTTCCTCAGCACCGACTGCAGATACGCACACAGAGGAAAGCAGAGAAATAGGAGAAAATACATCCTGCCCCTTCAGAACAAAGACAGCAAAGAAGCTGTCTCTTCATGGTAACATTTAGCAAAGAACCCTCATTAAGAAGAGCAGACTCATTTCCTGCCATGTTTCATAATGACAAGTCCTTCTCAACCCTAACCCAGAGGGATGAAATGGCTCATTTCAGGCAAATAAAATGACAATTCTGCATCCTGTAGGTTCTCTTTTTTTTAACACACTGCTTCTGGAAGTTCAGGGAGCTGGATGGGTCCTAATGCCCCGTTGTCTGCACCATGAGAGGAACTCCATGACAGAGGGAGCCCAAAAGTTGTGTACTGGTTGAGGACCAGTCATCTCAGTCCTATTTCTCAGTCCACGATGTCAGTGGAGGGGCACAGAGCACACAGACGTGAGCCTGGTCCTGCGCACAGGAGTAAATTTAATCTCATTTCATGGCTTGAAAGCCTATCACAAAAAGCAGAAGAGGGAAGGAGAATGCTTCCAGCATGAGAGATGCGAGCCTCCAGAGTGCTCACACACAGTATCCCACAACCCCACATATCCCATGTGAGGTGGTCCACCCTGAGTGTGTTATCCCCAAAGCACAAGGTCACTTGATGGGCAGAGCTCCCAGCCAAGAGCAGCCCTGCACAAAGCGGTCCCCCTGCCCCGTGGTGCAGACACCAGGAAAGAGGAATATCTGAGGATCAGGAATGGTGAGAGGAGTAGAGCTGTTGGGGTTGGGGAAGATGGGTCAAACACAATGGTTTGCACCTAACTGTCAGACGGAATAATCAGCCCATGCACCACATGTGCTAGTCAGGTCAGTCAATGCACTTACGGATGTACACAGACATGGTGACAAGAACGGGTAACATATCAGCTGAGCTGGAGAAAACCTAGTGCAAGACGAATCAGCTTCCTTTAGGGCTGTCTCAGTCCTCAGGGCAGCCTGGGCTCTAGAGTGACACAGCACCTGCTATTTCTGATCCCCATCTTACCACCCTACGTCGCTTGCACAAACGGCAGAACAAGATTCAGTCACAAACATCAACACAAAAACACAACAGTACAACATTGCTTGTGTGTCACTCTCTACACAGCTTTCTAAGAGGGCAACAATGTTGTAAAGACTATCAGTCCACAGCAGCTTCTAAAAGTACCTTGAAAGTATTGACACACACAGGAGAGCAGGCAACAGGGACGGAGTCCATTGTTAGTATATCCTCTATGTCAGCAGCCCTGATGCGGCTATCATAGAATTATTGCATTATGCGAGTGAACAAGGAATGTGCTGTTATTTTACTTGGAATTTAGTTTACAGTGTAGTTCATGACAATGTTTCATTCTCCTGCACTTTAAAATACATTTTGTTGCATAATACATCTTTGAAAATAAAACAGGCAGTTTGCAACACCTAGGCATCACAGACTTCCAACTAACTGTATGAAGACATGTAACATTGTGCAAAGCCACAACATCATAAATACATGCATGGATGACTAAAAAAACAGAGCTTACACTATCCAAAGTGTCCACAAGCTCTGCCCATCTACATGTGCAATCATGTGAACAGATCCAAATGCAGGTATTGTGCACAGCTGCATCCAGATCAGTCCAGTGACATCCACATATAATCCCCATGTTTGACTCTTATTGTGGTGTCCTGAGAAGGCCACGTGGGAAAGTCAGCACTAACATTGTTGCAGACCCCTTTGCACTGTGTAGGCCTGTGCTTTGGCACTCAGCCTCAAGTTCAAGGCCAAATTTTACTCTTGGTAGCACTGAGCAAATCTCCCAAAAGCCAGTAGATAATTCTGAAAGCATCCAATACATCTGCAAATGATCCAGAAGGGTCTTCGTTTGCATTATCCTTTTGATGGTTTCTAATGGGACACTGTAGCTGAGCCAAGCTAATGACTCTGTGATGCTGGTAGATGAACATCATCCTTTGTCTCCCCGACTGGGTCCACTCCACACCTCAATTTTTTAGTAGATTCAGCTCAGTATGGTGGCAGAAAATATCTGACTTCCCCCTCTTTTTTTTGCTGTGTTTTCTGCTAAGGAACTGAGTTGAAATCACTCACTGATGAGGTCTAATATCAAATCAAGGAAAAGTGAGTGGTGGGGAAAAAAAAGGGAGGAAAAGAGAGGAGAAAAGCAAGCCCCATTTTGGAACCAGTCATTCCCATTTAAAGGAAATCACAGCCTCACTATGGGACAAAGTTCAGCTTTTACATTAGAGTACGATGTCAGGACTGCAGCCATCCACCTGCAGGGCCTCACTGTAGCCACTAAACCAAATCGCCATCATACAACCTCTGCTGGACAGGAGCAGGACAGTGCTTTGCCAGCTGCCTTTGATTTCCTGGTAAGAGGTGCTCAGTAACAAGAGCCAAGATTGGAGACCACAGTTCTTCATTTAGGTAGAGGGACAGGATGACTTTGCAGAAACAAGTGTGATACCATCAGTCAAAACTGCAAGTAACTGAGTTGTCCTCTCTCACCTAAAATAAGGATTAGGACACCTACTCTGCTACCAGTATTAGACAAAACCACAAAAGCGGTTTAAATCCAAAGTCTCCCTCCCAGACAGTTAATAACCTTTCACAGCCTTAACACAAATGGTAATTAGAAACTGTGGTCATTCAGTTCCTTTAACTGTCCACAAATAGAGACTGAATAATAGGTTGCACTAAATTCCCTTCAAAACTAGTAAGTTTATTTTTGTACTGTGATATTACTTGGGTATCATATTCTGTCCATGTGTGTTAAACTTCTTCAACAAGTACTCTGTGTGGGGCTGCCCCACCAGAACTTACCAGGCAATCTGCCATCAGCACTGCTGGAATTACTAGAGATATCGCAAAGCAGAACAGAACTATTCCTGTAATCAAAGAATCAGAGTATGGGTAAGGTTGGAAGGAACCACAGTGATCACAGTCATCTGTTTCAAGCTCCCTGTTCAAGCAGGGTCATCCTAAAGTATATGGCACAGGATTGTGTCCAGATGGTTCTTGAGTATCTCCAGTGAGGGCGAGTCCTCTCTGGGCAATCTGTTCTTGTGTGTGGTTAGAGAGATGCCCCAGTGCCTTAATCATCTCTGTTGTCCTCCATTGGCCTGTTCCAGAGCTTCATGTCTCTTTTGTACTGAGGAGCCCCAAAATGGACACAGCACTCCTGATGTGGCCTCACCAGGGCTGAGTAGAGGGGCAGGGTCCCCTCCTCCCTCAATCTTCTGGCAATGTTCTTCACAATGCAGCCCAGGCTACCATTAGCCTTGGNTCTGTGCCATGATTATGATCTCTGGGATTCACCGATCAGCCAGCTCTCAATCCACACCTCTGTCCACTCCTCCTGAATTTGCCTATGAGAGGCAATGTCAAATGCCTCACTAAAGTCGAAGTAGACAAAATTGCTGCCCTCCTCTCCTCCACCCACATAATTTTTTAATTGTAAAAGGCAAATCAGGTTGGTCAAATGTGATCTACTTTTAGTGAATCTGAGTATGCTGATCACCTTCTTCTGTGGACAGATGTGGCATCCAGAATGAGGCATTTCCTTGCCTTTCTAGGGATTAGTGTGTGGCTAACCAGGCAGAAATTTCCTGGGCTCTCTTTCTTTCCTTTTGAGCACTGCGGTGACATTTGCTTTCTTCAGTCTGCATATACCTCTCCATGACCTTTCAAAGGTGATCATGAGCAGCCTCAGCTATGGTGTCCACCAAGTTTCTTAGCACTTGCAGATGCATCCTGTCAGGGTCCATGGACTTGTGGATGTCTAGGTGTTCTCCAACACCTTTCCCTTCTTGACCAAGGGAAAGTCTCCCATTTAACATTCCTTTGCCCTGGTCTCCTGGGCCAGAGTTCCCTGAGGGTTGGTCTTGCCAGTGAAGACCAGTGCAGAGGCAGCGTTCAGTAACTCTACCTTCTCTGTTACCAGGGTCCCTCATTCATTTAGTAACACACCCATATTATCCTTCCTTTTCTTTTTGTTATTGATGTATTTGCAGACATCCTCCTTGTTGTCCTTGATGTCCTTAGCCAGATTTAATTCCAATTGGGCCCTGGCCTCCCTCGTGCTAATATTGAGGCTATCACAATAAGAACACACACTCCACTGCTTATCTCTTAACCAGATAAGCAAAGGTTGCTCATATGCCCTGCTAAGTCAGCTGTATCAGAGTGTTGCCTTACTGCTGCTGGACATCACACAAGCCATCCTAATACTGTGGTAATCAACAATTCAGGCAGCATGTAGAGTCAAAACGTCACAGGAAATGTTTCTTTTGACCTCTCAGTTCAAAACCCAAGAGTGCCAGTCTTCTTTCTTCTGAGATCTGTGTTGAGGTTGAATTACAGCACTGATGTGAAGCAACACTTCAAAGAGTTGCTTGCAGCACAGCCTATGTACAGCCAGTGACCAGCCTCCTCAGAGCAAAGGGGTGGGCTGGGCAGGGGAGGAGAGTGGGAAACAGAGATCTGCTGCCCCACAGAGGCCAGCTGATTCCCATCCCCTTACTGCAAAGGAAGGAAAAGTAGGGAAGGAAAGGAAACGTAGGGAACTACGTCAGATACTGCAATAGCTGTCATGGAAGGTGTTGAGATGCATGCCAGTGAGGGAGAAACAGAAACCAGATTTCCCTAGAGGTCGGCTCCATGGCTGAGCTCTCCCCTGGCACTTTGAGAGAGGTCCTTGGCATGAAATGCTTGCACTCCAGCACATACTAAGCACTGCCACATGAGTCCTCGGTGGAAAACTGTAAAGAAATCCCAGAGCAGCACTGGCCTTGCAAAACTATTTTTCACTGTATCATACTAAAAGCACTGCTGTGAAAAGGCAAGGCAGTGCAAACAACAATCAGATGTCTAGCCTCATCTGGAAACTGGGCAGCTGTCTTTCTGGCTTCACCTGAAATCTCTCTGTACTTCTGTCTCCTTCACCTACCAGTCAGATATGCCATGGCAATGAAAGTCAAAGAAACAGCTTGCAGTCACTTCAGCAGAGACATAATTTGGCCTCAAGTACCAAAGTCAGGTTACAAAAGGAGGGCTGTACAATGTGAACAACTGCTTGTGCCCACCAATCCACTGCCTACCCTGAGAGACAGCAGATGGTAAATGGAAGACTATAGAACTGGTGGTTACACTACCATGGCATCTCAGACACAGGAAACCCAAACTTTGTACAAGCCTTGATACATTGGAAAAAAAAGAGATCACAGCCAGGTTGTGTCACCTGCATAAAGCTTCCTGGGAGGACAGATATTTATTACAGTGGATATCTCTGCCCTTAGACTTTTCAGTGGCACATCTGCTATCTATTTCATCCCCAAAACATACCTTCAGTAAGGCTTAAGTGAGGTGCAGACACTCTGCAACCTCCCTCTCACACAGGAACATTTCATCCTAGGAACACAGGGAAAAAAAGGTTATAGGTGCTAGGTGGCTTACTTCTATCTCTTCTATTTGCTACCTTTCTTTCACCTCTTCTTTGGAATTAGTGATGATTAAAGTCATTGCACAGTTGCAGATCTAAACGGATACGCAGGAATGTGAAGACATACAGACAAACAAGCATAAAGAAACACAACAATAAAAAAATCGCAAAACAAGAAAGCCTCTCCAAAGGCTGTTTGGTCCAATACCCAACAGCAGTCAGCCAAGGTTGTCTCTGTCATTGACTTCAGCAGGCACTCAATTACCCCAGCAAACTTGTCTAAAGCCTCACCACAGCCCTAGAAAATCCTTGTGGAACTTAAACTACTTGAAAAATACTTCCTAATTTTAAGTGTCAAGAATTTCAAATGTTCACTGAAATAGTGAATTTGTTAGTGTTTTTTCCCACACTTGTAGTAGAACAACTACAACTACAATGTAAAACAGCAGAACTTGTTATTTCAAGGCTTTAAGGTCCAAATTCTGCCTTCAGATTCACATGCAAGTTTTTAATTGTCTGCAATGGAAACAGATGACGTGTAGTTAAGTGAAATTTGTATTCCAGCACTTTAAACTATCCAGCTTTTTACCTTTCTGTAGAAATTCTTTTAAACTGTATGTAGAAATATCATTACACTTTCTGTTGTTTTGTAGATTTCAAATGATGGCTTAAGACATAGTTGATGCCATTTTTCTATACAGCTGGGATAGGACTGCAGATTTTTCTGCACTGTGGGTTTTCCCAGAATACTGAAAGAGTGCGCTATGTCAATAGATTTTACATTTCATACACAGAGTGATACTATACTACTAATGTATGATTAAAGAGGTAAAATTATGTGTGACAATGGTTTTGCCATTATACTTTTGCATATTGTTGAGAACAATACTTTTTAAAGATCAATAACATTTTTGATCCCAGAAAATCAACATAACCAAAAGTTTAAAATGGCATTTAGCTGACTTCAGAATTCTTGTAGCATAAATGAGCCTCAGGAAACATCATAAAAACAGACAGAAAATGCTGTAAACGGTTTTGTGAACTTACATTGATGTATTTCTTATTTCTTGGTCTTGCTGATCAAGAATAAGCTAGCAGGTAAGAAGCAGCAGCCAATGTTAAGTTTGTCTCCTCCACTCTGGGAGGTCATGTCAAAATACTAAGTTGAAAAAATGCTTTAGAACAGAATTGCTACGTAAGCCTCCCTGGGGATTTACACTCATTAATGTGTGTATGTTAAAAATGGTATGTTCAGTCTATCTTGTGTTGCCTGAGAACCATTTTTATCCTTTTAAAATCTGCATTCATACTATAACCCATAGGTACCTTTCATTTTTGCATTAACACTATAAATACTGTTAGTAATACTAAACTATTTCTGTTGACTTATTTGTAAAAAGAAAAATATATTATATGTTTATATATTCTTATAAAGTGAATTAACACTGGAGAGAGGGCTGCGAGGGGGAATAATGTACAATCACAGCTGACGTGTATTATTGAGCACAAATTCAATGCTTGAAACGAAAAGGAAAAGGAAAAAGTGTTCAGTGTTCTTTCAAGCCATGTCAGATGAAGAGTCATAGGATGCTGACACTATGAAGTTGCCAGTATTGGAGTGGCTTGCCATGGACTGAGCAGCCTGCTGGCTCAAGTTATTGCAGATCAGCACCAGCTGGTTGCTCTGAGCTTCTGAGAGGGTGCTGCAGCTCTGGTAGACACTGAAGTTGGTCTTGCGGCCAGGGATGTTGCCTTTCTCACACATCGTCTTCACCATCTTGGCAAGCTTGTTTTTCCCCAGGGCTTGGCAATTGTACCAGTGGAGTGCAGCCAAGTTGACAACGGGTTTGATGGACAGGTAGAAAGGCGCATCCTCGTAGCGCATGGCCGGGGGGCGCCGCTGGGCGTACTCCTTGTAGTCCTGCACGGGGCAGGTCTGCGGGGAGTGCTGCGTGGCGTACACCCGCGAGTCCGTCCCGCCTCTCTTGCTCTTGGTGCTCACGTCCCCGTTGTCTGGCCCCATCCACTCCAGGTACTCCAACCCAGTCTCTGTCACCCGCAGACGGATGTCTCCCCACTTCAGGGTGGACCCATGGAACCCCGTGCAGTGCCCAAACGCCTTAGTGTTGTTCAGCCACACAAGGTTCAGAAGCCCTTCAGGATTGTATCGGCTCAATAAGCCTCTTTTGCGCAGGATAAGCTCATCAGCAAAGGTGAGCTTCATGGATTTGTGTGGCTTGTTTCCTTTGCCTTTACACCTCAGCTCTATCTGCTTTTGCTTTAGAGCTTCCTGGGACCTCTTGAACTCTTTATCCCTTGTAATACTGTACCCATACCTGTGCTCTTTGAGATACCGCTCCAGTCCACACTGATAGTTGGCCAGACTGTTTGGCTCGTATTCAGACCCATCTTTTTGTCTGGCGTCCACAAAGAAGGATGCAAGATAGTCATCAAGCTCTTTGCAGGGGATGACATAGATCTCACGGGTCTCAGAGGGGTACTTGGAAATGAGGAATTCTCGGAAATTGCGGAGAGCCGTCTGCGTGCTGCGAATGGTCTTCTCATTCTGCTCCCTGCTGAGCTCTGCTGCTCTCTCATCCTGGTCTGGAAGAGGAAGAATGGGACAGAAAAGAGAAAGCAGAAGCAGTAAGTTTATGTGATGCACTTTTTCCTAAAACAAATTTCCTCAAAAAGGAAAGAACTTAAAATCAAATTCACAAAGAGCACTGGTAAACATTTTACATACCTGTCACATGACTGAAAATCCAACTTAAGTTTAACAAGTAACATACTATATGATACAAAACTAAGCGACCTGCTCATGACACTGGGGCACAGTCTTGTGCATGGAGATTTGTGAAAAGGATGGAGATTAAAGACAATATGCTTTTTACAACGAAGGCAAGGTGGAAGGATCTATGGATCTATGGATCTATTTGGATCTCTGGATCCAAATGTTGTGTGCAAGGCTCAGGACTCAGACTCAGGAATAAGCCCACTCTGAATGTTTCATTTGTGAAACCAGAGGTTGTACTAGTTACATTTTTTTTTTTCCTACAAAAACAAGAGCTAAAGCATCATATTTATGACAGTAATATTTATCTTTAATCAGTCACATTTTTTAAGAGCGTAATAAATATAGTCAGAACAAAATGCAGTACAAAATAAGGCAGCACATCCTATAGAAATGACAGTAAAATTATTACAGAGGAATGTGCAATTTACAAATATACAAGAATAAAGAAAATACAATTAATATGTTAACATCAGAAGACACAGAAAAAACCCATGATTATACAGCCTCTCTATGTCATCAAACTGTACCTTGACAGTACAAGTACAACTATGACCCTGTCTTTTTATTTTGCAGAAAAATCGAATTCTGGAAACAATTTTATATTGCTTTAAAAGGTTATCCTCATAGATGCTTACATTCAATGACACATCAGAACACAATATTCAGATGCTACCACTATGACAGCTGTCACTGACAGCTGATTTTCTCGCTGATCATAAGAGAAGCATAAAAAGGAAAAGCTTTTTAAGCCATGTGTGTTTTTAAGGACTTTTTTCTTGGCATGTGCAAACTATCTGTTTGAACAAGAATGCAGCTTAAAGCATATAGGTGAAACTGCCATTCTGAATAGGATAAATCTTAAGGGTTTTAGAAAATCAGCAGCAAATGCAAAGAAGGAAAAATTCAAGTGTTTAATTACCTTCTGGAATTTTAGTGGAACTCCTTTTGTCTCTCTTCCACTTAACAAGCAGAAGAGAGAGAAAAAAACCACAAGTTCTTTTCTGTTTGGTCTCTTTGCAAAACCCATACATTCTGGCATCCTTTTAGCAGCGCCATAGCAACCCTCACCAGGTGTTTCCCACTCAAGATACACACACACAAAGTGATACGAGACCAGGTGAAGTTCCCCTTGCCTCTCTGCCATTCAGGTGAAGCTTATGTCAGGCTGAGTAGCACACCTATGGCTTTGCACCAGTGTTCCAGCACCTGCTCCTCTCTTCCCTGCAAGCCTGTCAGCAGGGGAGAAGGTAGCAGGGAAATGAAGGCAGTCTCTCCTTACCTACCCCACCTGCAGTGTTCCATGTGGTGCAGAAACACTGGTGCACAGCTAGACAGCTTCTTCTTCCACCAATCTACAGAGTGCCTCTCAAGAAAGTTCATCCCATCACCTCCACACCACATCTGCAGACAGAGGCACAGGGAAAGACTTGCCCCAGGAGTTCCCAGCAGGAGAGAAGCAGGACTGAGTTTATAACCCTCATGACCCTGTGTCTTCAGAGAGAAATATCCTGCATCCACACCAGACACCCATTGAGAGGGGTCTCTCAAATCCTCCGCAAAGCACAGAGAAGTGGGCATCTGCAACTGAAGCCTTCAGGGGCTTCTGTAGACAGGAAAAAAAAGCTGCCACAAAGGACTGAGGTACGCTGGAGCTGCACTCCAGGGGAAAAGAAAGGTCACCTGCCTGATTCAGAAACTCACTGTAATACTGATGTCAGTATCAAAGAGCTCCTAGGAGCCTGCAGAGAAGCCTCATGCTTTAGGAAACGTACATAATAGATCCTTTTAGGTGTGGCTACATGCAGGCTGGAAACAAAGAGATAGCCCTGTTCAAAGCTTCAAAACAAACATTTACTCTGGTATTTTGTTCACTGCACCCACCACCACTTATTATAGAACTGTGTAAGTAATCATTGCTTTGACTGACAGCCCACATCCTAAGTTCTATTTCAATATAAACAGCACATATAATGGCTCGATTTTATAAATGTCATCAATCACTTCTTCTTAGAGGATAGCCTGTCACAACACAGCAGTGACACCCAGTCAGTCATTTATGTAACAGCATCTTTCTTTAATCTGCAAAGGAAATTGCCCTATCTGCAGCGAACAGTTATAAAACCCATGCTGAATTAAGAATTCTCCCGACTTACAATACCAAAACAGTACCCCAGAAACACTGCATTCCTACATTGGTGTGTTGTGTGTTACTTCACAAGGCAGGTGGGAAACACTAAAAAAGCATGGGTCAGGTTTTCCTGCAGCCTCATCAGGAGAGCTACCTCTACTTTGGCTGTGAATCCAGGCTGAAGTAGTAGTAATGGCTTATTTTCTTCTTGTGAGACCACTCAAATATTGGTGATGTATCATGCAGTATGGCACAAATGCAAGGGGTTTCCCATGTAACAGCTCCCAGATGTTTGCTTTGTCTAACTTGGCTGATCTTGCTGAATAAAGACCAAAGCTCTTTTTAATGTTCTGTGGAGCTGGTGGAAACTACTAGAAACACTGGTGGGGTTTACCAGTTCCTTGACTACTGCAAACACAAACCTGTTTGCTCTTGAACCTCCACTACTCAAGTCTATCATCAACTCTTCAGTGAGCACGGATTCCAAAACTGAGTAAAGGCACAGAAGAAAAAGCCACCAAGTGCTCCTAGAGAACACTTCTATATGAGACCATCTCCCAGGCTGCAAAGTGATGTGGGATAGGAGAATGAGGAGGTGTTATATATGCTTTCACCTTTCTTCTGTATGTCTGTTGTTAGGCTTGAGGAAGACAAATACCCTCTCATGTTACAGTCTAATTTCTATCAGCTAGTCGGTCAGAACCAATCAACCAAAAATTATTGTCATCATAGATCCATGAAGCCAAGCTATCCTCGTGTCTTTTCCATGTCTTTGGAACTAGTAGTGCCATTACCCCTGTTTCACAGACTAAAAGCAGAAGCATTAAAAAATTAATTAGAGATACATTTCCTGAGGTCCTGCCCCCCTCATCTGCATCACTGCACAAAGGACCTGGTTATAGCTCTTGTGTTTCTTATCACCCACATTAGAGGTTCATTTCCAAGAAAACCAGAGTATGGCAGAAAAAGACAGTAAAACCCACCTTACTGGGGGGTCCAGGGTAAACTCCCAACTCCAATTTCAACAATGAGCTTGAAAAAGTGATGAGTGCTTAAGAAGTTCTAGTTCAAATGCAGTGAAAGAGATAAAGTGACCAAGCAGAAATTAAACAGACAACCTAGTGGGAGCGGATGTCCCAGGCTAGCCCATGACCATCAGATGATCTCTCCCACAGAGCAACAGCTGTTTTCTGATATTTTCATAGTCTGATCTTAACACAGCCAAGACGTAATATTATCAGCAGAGTTATCAAACTCAAGCTTGTTTTAATTTCGGCTCACACACATGCACACACTTGGACTCCCTGAAAAGGATGTAACCTCTGTAATTACATATGGCTGGGGGAAAGGCGCTTGCTTTCATGACAGACAAATACAGACTGTTAATGTCCAGAGAGCATTTGTGACATCAGTGGGAGTCAAAAACCTGTGTTATTATTGCAAACAGTCTTAAACTCTGCATATGGTAAGCAGTGAGATCTCACAGATGTACATTAAAAGTAAGGTGGGTTTTCTTGGTGGTAATCACATCGCCAGCTGAACTCTTCTCTGACAAGTTTTTGTCCTGACTAGGAAAACGCCTCTGCAGCAGCCTGCTTCTACCAATATGCTTTCATTCGAGTGAAAAAGCCTAGTTAACCACACACAAAGCACCACGTATCCCTAACTCTTGAGCGAAGTGCCCTCTCTCCACTCCCCGGCACCTTGTTGGCTGGCTGTTGCCCCTGTTCTGCAATTACTGAAAAGCAGTGATATCCAACCTTTGGGCCATGGCAATATGCAGCCCATTAAAACTGTTCAAGTAAGCCACAGCCTGCTCCTACCTTTTTCTCTTGTCCCCCCGTTTAAAGAATGTATCTATAGGCAAACGACACTTTCAAATCTACGAAGTCTCAGTGAGCAGAGGTCGCGCTCTTGTGCGAGGGAGTTATAGTCAAGTCACAATGGGGAGCAGCTGCATGAGCCTCTGACAAATGTGCCCCCATGGAAGCCTGTGCTATTGCTTCCCTCTCAGAAACAGCTCAATACTACTGCCATGCCACGGCATCCCAGAATATTTAGAATATTAGCACTTGTTCTGCATGCCAAACTTCGAAAGCTGACAGCTGGTTTTCACCATATCACAAGAATAAACCAGTGAATACCATTCTCATGTCTTGCTGCCAAAAATGAGGGTGAGGGTAAGAGCAGAAAGTATCCACAGCAGAAGTGTCTCTAAACATTTGCAAAAATATCCTGATATTAAGTAGAAGCAATTGCTTTTGTATTTTTTCTTGAATTTCTGCCCTACCCCTCTGATGTTGTTACTAAATTCTGTTTAACAGTTACAGTTCCCTGTTCCCACTACATAAAATTAAACACTATTTTAACATTTTCAGAAAAGGTTTTCATTAGCATTTAAAATCTATAGTATTAGAGAATTAATTAATATCCACTAATGAAAGACACTACATTTTTGGCCAAAAAAAAAAATATACTTCTATTCAGTTAGCATCCTCCAATGAAATTATCTGCAAAATGTTTTATGATTCTAAAATTAGAACGCTTTAGATTATATCAAAGAAAAAAGGACACAGACTGCAAACAAATGAATATGGGAATATTTATTTATTGGTATCTCCATGAAGTAAAGTCACTAAAACAGACTTCAGTCACCTGTATATTCTTTGCAAAGTATAGAATGGCCTGATAATGAATGCTCACTTAGACACTAAAGCTGATTTCCAGTCTGTGCTCTCTTTCACTACTTTCTCACAACAGCTTCAGAAGATTTGAGAGACAGTTTGGCTGCTGCTAAGGCCAGCAACAAAATACAGATAGATACTAATGGGACTTCTGCACAACCCTCAGATGTCAGAAAATTTGTAGCTATGACTAAGGGATTAAGAAGTTATGCTCTCCTACGACTGACCATGTCACCATTTTTTGCAATGGGCACTAGCAATTGCTAATGAACAGTGCAAAACAGCAGCATCCTGGGAACTCAAATTTTTACAATGCTGCCTTCCTTCTCCACCTGATGCATATGACACCTGAGCCATTCCAGCACGAGAGTTCTAAAAATGCATTTTCTAAATAAAAAAGTGTTCCCGCTGGTTCATCCAGTTGTCTAATTTGGTTTCATCATTGTAGTGGAAAAGAGAAGTACTGCATTCCAGTTTTAGCTTACATTTCCCTTTTTCACTGAGCAGTTTCAGCAGCATTTCTGTAGTATGAGGCCACACAGTTTCCTATCTCCTTTTGGAGCTGCTCTGAGATGCACTGGCATGAACCACTGCAACGCAAAATGGGATGTATTTCCTCTGTACCTACAGTGGGATATTCACCCCGATTCAACCTCCATTTGACAGGAAGAAGTCTAACAATTCCAGCTCTCCCAGGCTTGCCCAGCACTGCAACATAGCACAGCAGGATGCTACAGCTAGGACACAACATGGAGAACAGCAGAAACAGAAAATATTTTGAGAAACCCATGTATCTTGTTTTAGGTGATGTACAGGCAAAAATACTCAGAGGGGAGCTGGAGTGTAATCTGCTATTTTATCTGGCCCATTCCAAGGCAGTCACCTGGACTGTAACTAACCCTGCAACCATCTCCAGGTCTACCTGCTATGTATCATTCCACCCTTATTTCCATAGCTATTATCTTTACAGGAGGTGCATAAAAACATTAAAACATAAAAATTATTTGGGCCCTTATATAATTGATATTCAGGGACTCAATTCTTCATAGAGGTGAAAGATACAAAAGCAACACTTTGAGTCTTCTATAATACAGACCCAAAACCAAGAGAAAACATTTAAAAAATTGTAAAACTCCATTCCTCTCAAAATAACTGACTAAACAATGTTTAGCTCTAAGATGTAACTTCTATTCTTTCAGAGCTCAGACTTAAACAAATCAGGTAGTTTCTGCTGGAATTGGTAAGTGGGAAAACATTACTTATAATGTGAAGCTAATGTCAGTTGTATGTTAAGCATGCATCTTTGTATTCAACCATACAATATTCTAATAATTTCCCAATAGTTAATGGCTAACACCATTAGAAAACTCCAGGAGCTGGTTTCAGTTTAAAGCTAAAGAAAGGTGACACTTTTTGACAATTATTTTCTTCAGATTAAATATTTAACTCTGGAAAACAGATTTTTTTTTTTTTTTTATTTTTTTTTTACACCCAGGACTTCTTACCAACATAAAGAAAAGTTTTCCTTTCAAAACATGTTAGCTACTTAATGCTTTGTGGCAGAAGGAATTAAAGGAGTGACGGTAATGCCCTATGCTACCCAGAGAACTGGTAGTAGCAGAAGGGATGCACTCGTTTTCAAAGAGGACCTGGCTCAGCACCAGTCTGGAAAGTGTTGCATACACATTCTCAGAAGAGTATCATTTTTTCTCCCAAGTAAGTTTCCAATTCCACAAAGTATATTTTAAGTGCATTCTGGATTGGTGTCCCTACATTTAAGTATCTGCTTATGCATAGAACTCAACTGGACTAAGTCGTTATATGTATTGAAGCTGGAACCAAATAATATTTATATGTATACAGTGACTTGATTCAAAAGCTGGAAAGAGAACAAGAAGAAAAAACAAAAATGGGGAAAGAAAAACTGTAAAAATTTGAGATACACCTTCTTTATTGAATTAAGTTTATGGTTTGAAACTATACAATTCTCATGGCAAAAATCCATTTCTTGCGTAACAAAACCAAGAATCTAATTTTTCAGAAAGTTTTCCACTTTTCCATGCTCCTACAGAGAATGCCAGATTTATAGATGTGTAAGCAGATATCAGAAGCAGTGATTTCTTAGCCAGAAATGTAACTACTGGGTTTGCACAAAATCACAGGTATAAATTTATATAGCCTTTTGGAATATTTGGCACAGTGGAATTTTGTGCTTCTCTGCGGTTGAAAGCCCTGTGGAAGAAGAATGAGAAACAGGGCCATTACATTCCAGCCTTCTCTAAGAAGAATTTTATTGTATAACATGCCATTTTACATGGTCATATTACCAGAGGCTTAGCATATTCTCAGCTACAATGTACCACCAGTTTTAATGTCATCACATTTAAGAAAAACCTTTAATAAGCATAGCTGAAAAAGCAATGCAAGAGGTCTGGAAGGGATAAGCTAGGGCTATGAAGTTTGCCTGCTTTTGGTTTACTCTAGATGGACAGCAGCTGAGAAGCAGAATTGGAAAATATGGGAGAGAAATAAAGATGAGGGGGAGAGAAGAGTGAATAAGAACAAAGGATATGAAAAAAAAATGACACCAAAGAGAGAGATTAAAACCAGATGAGAATCCTCATAATCTGAAATCTAATTTATATCAGTGTTTCAAAATGAGTCAGTCTAACTGGGGAAGCAAGCAGAGAAACAAAGAAAAGGAGAATGTAATAAATATTTTATTACATTAATCATAATAAGCTGCACTTTAAGTCTTGGCCAAAGCATATTCTTAAATCAAGCTGAGAATGTGAGCAGTTTCAGAGCTTAAGAGCATGAGGCCCACATGACTGTAATTAACATAATAAATCATACTGTGAAACTCTCTACACAGGCTGACAGCACTTGGTTGATATATTGCTTATTAAAGACTGCAGACATTTTTCCTCTATTTTATTAAAATGCCATTGGTAGCGAATAAAAAAACTACCCATTTCTACTCTGTCTGAACTATCTACTAGTTCCTCCAGAGGAAGAGGAAATGTATTGGCAGATCAGGCCATTTACTTTTGGTAATACAGACTGCAGCACATGCACCCCAAAGAACTGCATTTCAATATTTTTTTTTATCTCACTATCTTTAACTTAGCAAAGTACTCCAACTGCCTTGTTAGAGATACTGATCAATCATTTCTGAAATTCTCTGTCGGTGACTTTGCCCAGCCAGACCAATTTGTTTTTACCTTTCGCTGTATATTGTCCAGCAGGGCATACGAAGGGCATGAACTCTACAAAGAGCTCACAATTCACAAACCCGTATCAGGAATTTCGGTGCACACTTTTAACACACGTTTTTCTTTTGTCTTCACTGGCTCAGAAAGCAGTATTTGAGGAGCAGCTCTTTACACTGTTCTCCAGAGAGAATGAAGTCCAACGCTTCAAATGAAACAGCTTTTAAATTTTCAGCCTGCTTTTCAGTTTTGTACTAAATCCTCACCTCCTCACACTCTAGAAAAAAATGACAACTATGAGCTTTATTTCAACCTTTACAAACATAACTCTCATCACATTAAAGGGATGGAAGTTTCAAGTGCAAAGGTCCTACAAGACTGGGGAAGACAAAAAGCTGGGCAGAGGGCAGAGACATGGATACATCTCAGCTTTTGGAAAGAGGACAGCCCTCAAGTGTTAGGTACTGTGATAGGCAGCTGCTCGCACACCCTGGCTGACCAAAGACCCCTTTATTCCAGACTGGCCATGGCAGGCCCAGGCATTTGCAAAGACAAGTACTCTCAGGAGGTGCAGGAGCAGCTGGAAATTTTGCACAGTGAGGACACAAACCCACAAGAGAAGCAGATTCAACAAGAGCTGGACTGTTTTTCATGGCACAATTAATTTTCTTCTGTCCTTGAGTATGTATTTAAACCTGATTTATCATAGTTTGACTGAATAAACCTTTAGTCACATTTTGCTACTTTGCTTCACATTTAGTTACTACTTGAGTAAAGTTTCCTTAAGTAAATTGAGGAGTTTCAGATGTTTTCCAGCTATGTACACACTCAGGAGAGTATACACAAATTACATAGTTCTCCACTGCTCAGGATATTGTTATTATTTCTCTTCTGTATTTACACTGTCAAAATTTTCCTGTCAGGACTGTTTTGTACCATGAAATCAATTTAATTTCTTAATGAAATAATGAGTAAGTTCATTTCTATATAGGATATGAACAGTCAGTTCCCCTGCTACTGAGTGACTTCATACCAAAACTGACACAAATCAATTAATATAAAAAGTGACATGGGATATAGTTTAATAGATATAATTGTGGATGTGTTATATGACATGGTTATTTTAATATGCACCAGCACAATAAACAGTCTGATACACTCAACAATTCTGTGAGTGGTAAATGGGACAAATTACTGTCAAATTATAAGTTTTCTGAGAACTATCTTAAATCAAGGGAGGGAAAACAAAGGCATAAAACCAATTCTTTATACAAAGAGGAAAAAGAAAATGTAAATCTGTTAGCAAAAAACCAAAATATCTATCAGCATATAGGCATTACTGTTATGTAATGCTAGGAATAGTGTTCCTTTCTGTTATTTTGTTTTCTTGGATTTATAGTCATAAGAGAAATGAAGTCCAAACAAATGGCAGCACTCCATCTACCAAGACCAAAGGATAAAAAAAACTCCATAAACTGGCACATCAAAATGACTGAAGGACAGAGCTTATAACAATCAGAAGAGTGCTCCAAGTTGTAGATAAAATGGAAATACTTCCATAAAAACCATCAAGGCTTTTCTGGTTCATTCATACTTCTACGCTTGACCAGTCACTGTAGGAAAGCAGAGATCAGGCACATGTCCAGTGAAAAGAGAAATGAGTGTAAACAGAAAATCAAACAAAGTTATTCAAGGATCAGAGATTAACATCCTTATTTTTCACAGGCTTAATATTTGGGTACAGGTTTCCTGATTGAAATGATACAGTAATACAGCACATCCCGCTGTTGCACTGGGGTGATGTGAGCTGGGGTAGAATAGCCCAGAATACATTTTTTTTCCTCCTCTGAACAAAACAGAAGACCAGCTTTTTTCTTTCATTCTTTTCCTTCCCAAGTACAAAGCCGAAAGCAATTTCTTAAATATTATTAATTCATTGTTGTATGGTTCCGAGTGATATTTTCATGATGAAGACCTATGAAGTTAACGAAAAGCCACAACAGAGCACAGTGTCACTGTGACAGTCACCCTCAGCTTAATCAACAGGAACATATGCAGAATTTATCTGTGTGTATGTGGATTTACTTCAATTAAAGGGATTAACAGGCATAAATCAAAAGTAAGTAATCAGAAGTAAGACACAGCCAGTACACTTAATAATCAATGTATAATTAAGCAAAGCTTTAATAAAACAAAGTTTTGACCAGACTCAGCAAGATCCTCAGCAGCCCTGCCCAGACTCCCACCATGGGCAGGATTCAGTGGGAACCATGACCTGGGAATTGCTGTGTCTAACACAACATTTGTGTGAGCAGCAGCATCCTTCTCCTTTTAACGGGCAGCATTGTTTGGCTCCAGAAAAAAGTAGACTTATTTGGGAAAACACAGCTTTGCCCAACCGTTCCACAGAGGCCACCAGCCACATTCAAGCTGTTCAAAAGAACCAGTGCCGAAAGCAGCTTTTCTGTGACCATTTTGTGGAGTGTCCCAGCAAAGAAAGTATCATCAGGGAAAGCAGGCATTCAATTTCTCTCTCTTGAGGCTTTGATTTAATAGCCTGTTTCAACACTTCTGAAATAGGCATATGCTTCACTTAAGCATACTTTATCAAAGAAAGATAGATTTCATCATGTTTCAGTGCTTCCAGGATCTGAATGTTTTAGTAAGCACTGCTCTGTGCTGTGCCAGCCACAAGAAAATATCTAAAATATCAATATGCTTCTGTTTTCTTCTCTGGAAACATTAAGATAAGGATTTCTGTATTCCAAATGTTTATCTTGCTTAGAGAGATAGAAAATACACTCAGATATTTTTACAGATCTGTTTCGTGCTCAAACAGATTCTAGGTTCACTGCAAACACAAAAAAAGATGACGTGAAGAAGACGACTCACTATGTGGGATATAATTTAGGTGGGAAAAAATACAAAAAATGAGTAGTCACTGCATGCTGGCTTCACAGAACAGCTTATGCAAAAATGCCATGTTCCCATCACTGAGACAGGCGAAAACAGCTCTCCCCACTAGAATCTTAGATCTTGAATACAAATGTATTTATTTGGACTACTAAAAGTAGTCCTTCTGTAGGTACAGAATCATTGAATCATAGAATTGTTAAGGTTGGAAAAGGCCTTTAAGATATCAAGACCAACCACCCACCTAGTACAACCACCATGTTCACTACTAAACTGTGTCCTCAAGCACCATATCCAAATGGTTTTGGAACAGTTTCACAGGGATGATGACTCTACCACTTCACTGGGCAGCCTATTCCAATGCTCTACAACACTTTTGATGATGAATTTTTACTAGTGTTCAACCTTAACCTGCCCTTGTGCAGCTTGAGGCCACTTCCTCCCATCCTGTCACTTGCCTGGCAGAAGAGACCAACACCTACCTGGCTGCACAGGCTAAATAACCCCAGTTCCTTCAACTGCTCCTCATCAGACTTGTATTCCAGATCCTTTCCCTTCTTCCAGAAAACTTCTAGATTTGTTGCCCTTCTCTGGACATGTTCCAGCACCTCAATGTCTTTCCTGGAGTGAGGAGCCCAAAGCTGACCACAGAACTTGAGGTGTGGTCTCACATCTACCCAAAAACAGGGGAATGATCACTTTCTTGGACCTGTTTAGTGAAGCACCAGCCTCACACAAAGAGGAAAATCATTCTCAGAAGGTGTCGTGATCTAAACCATTGAGGCCTGTGTTCCCTTTTTCTCCGCATCCCATTTGAAGTGCAAAAGTAAAGTGCATGTCTTAAGCCTTTCCAGGGTCAGCACCTCTCTTCGCTCCTGCGCTGCATCTCCTCTGCAGATCCAAAGCTGTCTATGTTTCTCTTTTCTTAAAGACACACAAATCATAAGCTGAAAATAGCTCCAAATTGAAACAAGTGCAAAGATCACACAAAGGAACTGATCTCTGATCAAAAGCACCATGTTAAACAATCTATTTCCTAAAATTAAACTGATGTCCAGTACAGATGTGTCCAATTTTGTTTGGTTATTTTCTGTATGTTTTCTGGACAGCTGGAACCAGCAGAGGCATAATTTTCTTCTTTTATATACCAGTATCATAAAACAGAGCACTTCACATAAAACAGTTGCCTATTTAAAACACCCTAGAGAAAGGGAGAACATAGTATCTCAGTCATGTTGTTTGAAAAAAAATGATTGTTTTCTACTTTTCACTTGTGCGTCCTATTTTTTTGCTTTTCTGAGTTTCATGTTAGGGTAACGGGGGACAGGGTATATTTTAGTGATGTTCCAGAACACAACAACTCATTGCAATGGGCAGTTTGTCTTCTGGTATGACACACCGTCTTCCTTAATAGTTTTTGTGCTGTGGTATTTCTAATGAAAAACATATCTTTAAATAAGAGTCAATAATTCTCAGTGATGCAATTCTTCTATTCAGAACTCCAGTGAATATTCTTAAGTGTTTGTCAGCAGAACCTGGAATGCTTTATGAAACTAATCCTTCAAAACTGCTGGGGCCTGGCTGTAATAGTCCTTTTCTTTCCCTCCTAGCTGCAGGCAGATAACTCTCAGAGATTGCATGGAAACATTCTTTCACCCTCCTCCATTACTGAGGATCAACAGGCCCATGCACCTTTTATTGCAGGAATTCAACTGAAAGCCCATCCCCATCTCCCACACCAATCTACTTTCAGCATGAATACTCATGAATGGTTTCCTCCAAGAAGTGTATATATCTGTATCTGTTTCTGTATCTGTATATCTCTATCTCTGTATCTTTATGTCTCCAGGGACACTGCTGCCAGGAGATGTCTCTTTGTGCTGCAGGTAGTTCCACTGAGATGAGGTTCGTGCTGGAAAGAGGAAACAAGCCCTGACATCAAGGAAAGCTGCAGCCTAATATTTTGCATGTAAAGCTGTTGTGATAAACACTTAATATGTAGGAAAACCTCTACATGAAAAGTCCATTGGTGATTATACAAAAAGGTTGGCATGAGCCTTCTCTGTCTGAAAGAAATTTTTACTAAAGGAGATACATGTGAAGCCCTGAAAGGTAATAGGTACATTTCTTAAGCACAGCAAAAATCTAAAGATATTGTAATAATTAATGACTTTTCACTTTTGTTTTCTCCTGCAAAAATTACTACCATGATAAATGCCTCTCATAGGAACAGCTGCATAAACAACTCTCGTATTAGAGTTGTTAGTACTATGGATTAATTTTCTTTTTAAAAATTTGTTTGTCATGCTGAGCACCCTGATGATAAAAGCAATTACACAACTACTCTACCAAGGCTAAATTTGTCCTTTTTATGTTACTTGTCCCGCTTTTAAACAGAACTCCCTTGTAATATTGTAAAGATAATTAATCATTACCTAGACGTCTCGGATAAAGACATCTAGCTAGACTTCTAGAACACAGCCCCCAAAACATTAGATTATAATTTAACAGCATTTGGATGCAGATAATTGAAGGTGGGAGTGAGCTGTCAAATCACTGCTGCAAGATAGATGATTAATCACGTCAATGGCTTCCTTTTTCTGAAATTTAAAACTACAATGATGTAATTTCATTCTTCTAAATATGTCAGGCCCTAGCATTTTTTTTTTAATAAAAAAAAAACACAAACAAACAAACAAACAAAACCCCCAAACCACTATATATTTATAATTATCTATCTCAGCAATTATTATTATTTTTAGTCCATCCAATACAGCAGCAATAGACAACAATTATGGGACCTAAAGAGTCATCAGTGGGTTCTGAATGCTTCGTACAGCACAAAGAGAAGAGACTGTCTCACCCCTACATATATTTAAGTGTTCACTTGACCAGATTCAGCAGCATACGTCTCTACAGATAGGCTTCAAGCAGTCACTTTAGCCAAAACTCATCAATCTTTCTATATAAACTACAAACACAGAGACCAATCACCAGTTATTTTGAACGTTCTTGGAAAAACTTTATTTAAGTAAGAGTTTTGTAACTTTATTTCAATGTGATTATTTTTCCTGTGCTACTTTCACTCTTGGCACTGTTCCACTGGGGTTGAAATAATTACAACTAGGATTAATTTTGCCTTTCTGTATGCGTGATATATACCCCTAAAAAAGGCATTATTTTTGCTTGTTTGCACTTCTGCAGAATGTGCAAGGCTGACACATTTTTAAATAGATAAACACTGATTTAGAAGTTAGAGCTAAATCTAGTCCAAACTGTCAGTTCATAAGGTGTGACAAGACTCCTTTTACCTCGAAGGTTTGTAATCTTTTGATGCTCATCCAACAGCTCCTAAACCACAAATTTTATAAGAGGATCTTCATTCCCATTTAATTTAAACTCACACCATTGCACACATTGCAGACAGAAAGAAGGGGAGAAAGGGAGAGGCCCTACTTCTTCTGATTGCAGAGAAATTCTTAAAATATTCCACTAAGAGCTCCACATCAATATCCAGTAAGTCCCAGATGCACTCCATTTTATAATGATCATGTTCAGAGAGTGACCCATGAACACCTGTAACCTACAGGGATGTCCACACTGAGAGCAGAACAAGAGTCAACCCATGCTAGGTCCCATTTGTGAAAGGCTGCAATCCTGCTCACACCTCCCCATGGCTAGAGCACAGGAAGAGAACTACATCTTTGCCTGAGTTACCAGGCTAAGCCGACTACCTGGATCTGGACTAGCAAAACAGTTGCACAAAATAAAATAACTGAGAGGATCTCGGAGCCGAGACATGGGAGCCAGGAAGGCTAAGCACTGCCCTCAGCACAGACCAGCATCCATCACAGTGCACATTCAAACACAGGTACTGTTTGAGAACCACGGTGCCATGACAGTGAGCAGCACTCTGACTGCAAGGGGAAAGAAAGGTGCCTGTGGACAAACTCTTTCCCTTCCAAACTCTGAAAATCTGCACATGTAAAACAAACAGTCAGGCAGATTGGATGGATACACATGAAGGCACTGCGATGGTACACACAGAATGTTATCTGCCACATCTCTGACAGAAGCAACAACCCCAGTCAATACAGTTAGATGATTTTTATTTTGCATCTCTGCTAACTACTCTGCACAGTTTATACATAGGGGTTGGACATCTTTTTTTTTTTATCATGGGACTCTTTGTTCCTGTATTTATAGTGATGCACTCGTGTTGAATCAGAAATGTCCTGCTGTGCTACCTTGTTAATACAAAACACACCTTCAGCCTCAGTCTTCAAGTGGAAATTGAGTACTCTTCATAAATTCTTCATCAATTCTGTTTACAAAGTAACTCCTACGGCTCTCAGAATCAAATGAACCTGTGTTTATTCAAAATAAACTCTGTCTTCCTCTGAGCTGCAGTCTCCCTCCATAACCTACTGCAATAATCTCAAATCATTTCCATTCCTGGTTTCAGACATCTAAATTCTCTAAGCTGCACAAACTACCTACATGCATTCTTGAAGGCTTTCCTATTAGAATGGTAAAATGAAATCTGAAAACTCGCAGATGAATGCCCACTTATTAGTGGTGAAATTTAACAAAAAATAATTCAGTATATTCCACATTGCTTAAATGGATACTTAAACATAAAAATCGGTGTCTAACCCAACAGAATCCTTACTGGGATGCCACTTCTCTTTTGAGACATGAAAATATCTTTGTAAGGTCCCTGCTTACACATTCAGTTGCCACAGATCAATCAAAGAGAGTAAATGATTTTTGGTTTTTTTTTTTTTTTAAGTGACAGAGAGACTAGTCCAAAAGTATAATGTGGCTTAAACTGGCCTAAGATAACATATATCACCAAGATTTTTGATTTCATGGATAACCTCACTTAGACTTTCATGGTCTTTGGGATTGCCATGCATGGAAACTATCAGCTATGTCCGGTACAAATGCAAGGACATGTCACTTCTTCAGCTAAAACTCAAGTAGCATTTCTTGCTGGTTGGATTGCAGCCTTTAATCATAACTTAAATAAGACCTTAGTCCTGTAGATCTTAGTCCTTACACCACTAGTTCTAATGGGACCAGGAGAAGGCTTCAGATGTTGGAGAGGACAAGGCAGAATTTAAATCCCCTGCTCAGTTTCAGCTAAACCTTTGTTCAGTCAAGCAGACATATGAGTCCATAAATTAATAAAAGCTACAGGCTTTTTTGATATAGCTCCTGCCTTTTAAAAAACATCTGTTTAGGACAGAAAATTTTTTACAGGATAGATAAACATCCTTTTGCACTTCAATTTTGTTCAAATTTTATATCACACTCCACTTTCAGTGTATCATTCTTCGTTAGGAGACAGCCTAACAAAATCCCTGTACATGAGCAACCACCCTAATCTAGCCTTCAACATTCCACTGCAAGTATCTGCTCTGTAGTATAATAAACTCAATTTTCAACATTGCCTACGTTTTTGCAACTTGAAGACTTAATAATGCCAGCACTTCTTTCCCAAAGGAGAAGGCTCTATGGAAAGGGGGGACTTTACCCATGTATCAAGTTTTAGTCATACGTCAATCATGTTATCTTCTTATTAAAATCCTACTATCTCTGAATAAAATAACAGCATGTGACAACAACACCGAGGATAGTCTGAGGACAGGAATTGTGTGAGGCTTTTTTTGAACAGCATAAGAAACTTAACCACTGAGAACATAACTGAATAATCTGGAATTTGGATAGCACTCTGAGAACCCCATCACTGTCTATGCAAAAAGCACTGGGAGGTTCTGAAGGTTGAGTGTAATCCAGGTGCAATTCCACTTTGCCCTCAAAGTGCAACACTAGACATGGACCAATCCTATTTTTGAAACGATATAAAAGTGAAAATGCTGTGCTGCATTCATTCCTGTAAGGTTTAACCCTAAGCAGTAACAACTGTTGACCTAATTTGGTTTCTGAGGACCTGGCAAAAACAGTTGAAAGGAGCTTGGATTTTAAATGGAACTGTTGAAAGTAATGCACTCTCCCATATAACACACATCTAACATGGAAAAATTCTTAATTTTTTCTTATATTTGTCTTCCATTGTCCCAAACCACAAGTCTGAGACTGAGGAAGGTGCAAGGCAGGTTGGTAGGAACCAGGTCTACATATAGCAGTGATAGGTTATAAACTGAGGAAGGCAGAATAAGTACATTTAACACACAATTTGGCTTGAGCGGCATCAGGCACCCTTTGTCATATTTAGCAGAGCAGAGCTGGTTCTAAACCAGATGGAGTTTTGCAAGGGAATTTCTATGAGGAATGTTACATATCAGGACTACTGAAAAATAACATCTCAGAGATTCAGTCATGCAAGAAATGGATCCCAAAGAAGAATTTGTGTTGCTGTAACTAAGACAACTATCGTCCTTTTAAATTTCTCATGCTTAGTAGGGTTTTACTTAGTAGAACTTAGTATTTAACTCTCTGTTTTACCTGGCAAGAAGGAAGATGTGCAGGCTTTTGCCAGCTGATAGATTTACTAGCGTTCAATCAGATCTCTGGATGTTCAAGTTAAAGTCATGGGTTTTAGCTCTTACAGTACATGCCACCAGGACTGCACACAGGCAGTTTTTAGCCCTTTCACTGTTTGTCTGTACTTTGTCTCATCAAGCAGTCCAAAGCTGAACCTGCAAGGGAACAGCTGGAGAACTTGCTCTTGCCTCATCTCCTGGGATGGCACCACTAATGAAGAAGCTGGAAGAGTAAGAACTGTCTGTGCTCAGGTCCAGAGGGAGCTGACAAGTCTCCTCAAGAAACATATTTCCACCTCCTTCCAAAGACCAGTGGCTAACAGTTATTGTCCACGTGCGATAATCACCGAGCAGGAGTCAGCTGTTTTAACATGGTTTTTATCCAATACTTTTGATCTGTTTTGCCAATTCAATGTGCTTTGGCATAAGGTGACAAAAATTATGGACATGGTGTATGAGAAATTTAACCGGAAAAATAGAAAAAAAAAATTTTATCATGGATTAAAGTCTTATCAATTTCATGGTTAAGGTTGTACTTATACTTCTTTTGTCCACAGACTGCTCTGATTTATAGGTAACTATTTATATTATATTTATATTGATTGGAGCAAAATTACATTATATTTATATATTTATAGGAGCAAAAACCTCTCCCCTGGTATTCTCCTTTGCCTTTCCAGGTCCAAGGGTACTCATCTGACAAGGTGAAGGCCACACCAAATTCTCCAGCTCTAGGCTACACTGGCTGAGACCACTTCTTTCTGGTTCATCAAGAGAGTGCAGGGCCCAGTTCATGTCCTCCCTAACCGATGCACACAGCAAGGTCGCTGCATGCTCTCTCTCAGGACACAACCATACCCAAAAGAGACCTAAAAAACCACTTTGCCCATGGCTGCAGTACACTTTCTTATGTGCAGGTGCTTAGTTGAGGTTTTTGGAATCCTCTCCCAGGTCTATGTGTTTTCTATACCTACTGACTTCTGTGCCAGCAGGACCCTGATGCAACACAGCACGCAGACCCTGGCTGTACCCTCACTGAGCCAGGCCTGGGGGCCACCCCCAAAATGCTACTACCCCACCACTCCATCCAGTGTCCTACCTGGCATCAGCTGCACCACTGCCTCAGGGGTGGAGGTGGGCGCGGCGTGGGACTGCTGCTGGCTGGAGCTGACCTCAGGCTCAGCGCTCACCGAGGGGGAGCCAGCCACCTCCCCACCCGGGGCCAGCTGTGGGATGGACGGGAGGGTCTCCTCAGCAGCTGCCGGTGGCTCCTCCTNTGCGGCTTGGGCTTGGACATCTGTGTCAGGGCCAGGGCCGGCCCATCAGCACCCGCCGTCAGCTCCGCGTTGGCCACTATATAGTAATCCTCAGGGAGCTCCTGCTTGATCTTCTTGAGGAGCACGTCACCTCCGCCCTCGTCGGCAGGCTGCGCCTGGGCCTGGGCAGCGGCAGCCGGCCGCTTGCNCTTCCCAGCGGTGGTGATGGCATTGGAGCTGGTGGCTGGCACCTGCAGGGCAGTCACAGGGCCACCGCCCGCCCCTCGTGCTGGGGAGGCCAGGGGTCCCCGGGGTGGCCGCTGCGTGGCCATGCGGGNATCTTCGTACTCCTCCACAGGCTCGCCCAGCTCTGACGGCTCGCTGCAGTAGGAGAAGTCACAGGAGTCACGAGTACGGGTGCAATCCAGCTTGGCCTTTCCTGGCCGGCCTGGGTAGCGCTCCAGGGGGCTGGCCTGAGCCTCTGATGGCACCCCCAGCATGCTGGGGCTGTCCGAGTTGAAGCTGCGGCTGTCCTGAAAGCAGACGCGCTCCTGGGAACCAGCTCGGCAAGTGGCAGCCAGGGGCCAGTGGTAAGCATGGCCAGCACTACAGCCCCACATGGCTGTCAGGTTGCCGTGGGCCCCCTCGGAAAGCAGGTGCTTGAGGTTGGGGATGAGGCTGCAGATGGTCCCATGGCTGTGGGCCCAGCTCACCAGCTTGGAGAGATTTTCAGAGGAGGTGTGAAGGCAGTCCTCCATGGTACAGGATCAACAGCACCTGGCCACTGGGAAGTCTGCTGAAGACACGGTTCACATCACAGGGTCCCGGCACTGATGGTCGTGTGTTGCCAAACTCATATTTACTTCTCACCTGCAGAGAGACAGAGAAAAACCCCACTCTTCAGCACTCCCAAAACATGACCACATTTGCATGGGAAAATGAAACATTTGTACGCTTAGCTAAACCCATTTCTCTCTTATCTCATACCCTTCCAATTATGTCTCCAAACTATGCCTTGTTTTAAGCAGCCTCATTCCTCATTCTCAGAACAACCCTGCAATATACAACTGAAGAGGAAACTACTTCTCAAACAAGTCAATTCAGTATCAGCGGCAAAATGATTAGAAGCTTAAATCTGTGACAAAATATAAAAACAGCCCAAAAGATGGTGATTGTGTGTTCATACCTAGGAAATAAAAGACACAATTAATCTTGAAAACCAGGATAGCAATCAAGAAACAACTTTCACTGGATCTAAAGAAACTAACATTTTTACATAATTGACACACATTTCTCAACTGAACCAAATATGTCCTTTTCAACTGAATTTAAGAGGTATCAAAAGGAAGGCTCGAAACTTGAGTCTGCAATACAAGGAATAAGCAAACAAGCTCACCTTTCACTGTTCTATACTGATAGTCATCAGTTGCACAAAGGCTTACGAGACTCTTAAAGGACCTGCAAACATTTAAGCCATAACTTTCCATTAACTTTGACACTTAAGGTTTTGCTTTTTTTCATATTGTCTGTTTTCCAACATCTAAATCATGATTCAGTTCAAGAAAAACTTTTGCCATTTTCACCAAAACTGTTTAGAAATTTGCAGTACAAGATGACAGCAAAGTCTACATGTGTCTCTTTGTATACACCTAATGACAGCAAAGTCATCTCCAGTGACCTCAAACAACTAAAGTATCTGTAAACTTCTCATTTCTGCAGGTTCCTTTGGAAGCTCCCCCTAGCCCTCTCTCTGCTGTGCTTTGTGAACACGACCTGCAAGTCTTGGAGCTCCTGTTGGCCTCATTTCACTTTTCATACAGGCAAAAAAGTCCATTACATTTTTCCAAGATGAAATGCAGCATTCATGGCAATGTTACACCTCATTTTATTCCTTGTCCCCTTCTACAATGTAAAATGAACTGTGTCAAGGCTCAAAAAGACAGCCACACAGTGACTAACTGCCCCTGAGGAACACTTTCCCTAAAATCAATAGAAATTATTACCTATCTAGTTGCCCCTCATTGTCACCTGCCACCAGTTAGCTGCAGATACCTGTGTTTGCTCTGGGCCAAGGGAGGTGAGGAGGCTGTGTTTCAATGATTTTGCAGCTTGCACATCCCTGCCCACTCACACCTATTCACCAGGTAAAGGCTGGTCTGTGGAAACCAAAATTGGAAATAAAATAGACAAATATTACCTATGATTTTCCCCACAAGGCTCCTCCCCTTGGTTTTTCCACCCCACTCACTGTGAGTCTTTGGTGGAGTTAAGAAGGGAACCAACATGAGAATTTCTAGAAACTTTGTAAATTCCTATGTATTTTTTCAATATCTTTGAAATTAGGCATGGAGGGAATGAATAAAAAGGAAGAGGCACATTAGGAAAAAATACTGGGTAAAATTCAAGCTTGTTTTTGCAGTAGCTCAAGCCAGAGTGCATGCACTGAGAAGAATAACTGCTACAATAACTTGAATTCCCAGTGCCCACATGCAAACAGAGATCTCAGAGCATCACTGGCAACACAAAGCTCCTTGCATGACCAGTTCATCTGTGAAGTGTAATAAACGCAGAAGATCCCAAATTTCCAAGTCTTTTAGGCATTGGAGAAGACCTCCTTTTTCAAACATATGACTTTTAAATATCTAATTTGTTTTTGGGGTTTTTTTTGNGTTATTTGTTTTAAAGATCACTCTTAACAGGGTAAAGTTACATGGGCACCCATGTTTCTTCTAAGGGACGTATTCAAAGATATGCACTTACAACATACCCTGCCACTCAAGACACACCAAAACACAGGAGGAGCAACACCATACTCATAGCAAGGCAAAGACAACCTGGAAACTGAACAGGGGAAAGGAGGGAGAGCTAAAGTAAGCAATAGAGTCAAGCTGCATGAGTGTAAACCTTGTGTGTTACCATGGAGCTGCTCAATCACCACACAACCAGGAATATATCTTGGGAAGACAGAAAGACCCCTTTGGCTTAAGGACTGCTTTCCCCTTAGGAAAATGAGATAAGGTCTGCCACGGTCTGACTGCCATGGTCAAGATTATTTGTGCAGTTACTCAGAAGCACTGTGTCTTCAGTTTGCCAACTGCAACAGAAATTGCCAATGGCACTTTGGCAGGGAGTAGAAATGCTGCAGAAAGCACCAAAAAAAAAGCATCATTGTGTCCCTGGTTTTCTGAAGAGTACCTTGTCTGCTCAGTCAGACAGCAGGATCCTGTCTGACAGTCTGCTCTTGTTTTCTAAATCACATTTTAGAGATTATGTAAGTTCTTCATTCAGACTGGCAAGATCTGATAAGATGACTCATGCTTAATAACCTGATAACATGATAACTCTGAAATCATACAGTAACTAGCAAAAACATGATGTAGCTTCAATGTGATCCACACCGGTATTTTAACTACATTACAGAAGCCTTAATCTTCCACAGCACTTTTCTGCAATTCAGAGCCCAGAGATATCTAATTCACAATGAAGCATGTCTGGGTGCTGGAAATTCACTGCAGCTATCTGGACCCTCAAGGAAGAGTCAAATTTTAAAGCTTTTTTTTAGATTTTACAACCTCATTTACAACATAGCACTATAATGACCAATGTGGACAGAATGTGTGCTGTGCAAGAAAGTGCTGTTATTGAAAAACCATGCCTTGAGATCTCTTAATGCACTAAGGGGAACAGTATTTGATTTGGGAAAGGCAATATTTTCTGAATCCGGAACCAGCGTTTTGCCATACTAGATCCATTTGATGACCAAAGGGCAATGAAAGTCAGCAACATTTAAAGAGTAGCTCTCCTTACTGTATTAAGACTGAACTTGGCTTAGCTACTTTAATGCAGACAAAAGTATTCCTGATTTTGCACAGAGCAGAAGCAAGAGGCCCTTTTTTATGATGCAGAGGAGATGCACCAGGCAAGTTCCAGGAGCAATAGCTGGTAGCTGTCCAATATGAACCCCTTCCTTTATTCCATGAAAAGAATGAACAAACACCATTGGGAAGCAGAGATCTGGCTACCTCAACTACATTTTGTCTTTTAGCTCTTTGCACATGAAAGTGATAGAGTGGAGTTTTGGCTAGGACCTTCTGGAAGGTTCCTCAGGACTAAAAAGTAATGCTGTGATACAGTTCCCTCAGAATGGAGGCCACAGAAGTGAGGATGCAATGAAGGAACTGAATGCAAAAAAAAAGGGATGATGCAGAGGTTTGGAGTGGGAAGTGGGTGTTGTCCAGCAGTGTCTGTACACTGGAACGTGCATTTGATGGACTGACAGCTCAGAGAGGGTGATGGGTGCATTTTGTTGTAAAAAAGGAAAAAAAAATCTTGTTGGGATTGTGTTCTTTCACAAAACCCCAGATAGTTAGAAATGGATTGCCTTCCCAGAGTAATCTTAGATAAGCTGATTCACACTAACTTGCATCACACATATCTATGTCTGAAATTCTACTACCATTACTGATTATTAGTACTTCCATGCTGATTTTTTTCGAGGGAACTGTTATAGACAACAATACAATGTTGGCTTTTGCATTCAGAGACTGCTTTTTGTATCATAAGTATTTTTATATAATACAATTTATACTTACTGTTAACTGCCTTTGTATATGTCTGTTTATGTATACAATGTATCGGTTATATGAATGGTAGTGTAATAAATATATTGTAGGCTTTAGCAAAATATTAAAGACTAAAGATACTTCTATGTAAGCAACCTAGAGAATCATGTAAAACAATTATTTTCTTTACATCTGTGGAATGACCTTTCCAAGTGATAAGATAACAGTGACAGAAACCAGAGCATAAGCATCCAGGAAGGATTTATCAACTTTATTTACTCTCAGGAAGTATGAAATAACAGTATGGAAACACAGGAAGAAATAAAATTTGGATCTAATCTACAGAATATCCTGCAGACAAATCAGAGGTTTAAAAAAATTAAATTTAAAAAAAATATTGCTGACAATTTTAAAAGCTCACAAGAATGAATAATGTATGAAGTAAATGAATATACATGTACCTCAGTAATGTAATGGTATAAAGATAACTCTGCCCCAAATTTACTTTGTGTTCTCTGGCTAATCACCAAAGACACCCCAGCATTAGAGATATTTGTCCCTCCTTTTATCCCTTATTAAACTTAAAAAAAATTTTTGAAGTGTGAACTCTGTTTTTTACAGAACAATACAGCCAAGACTACATTAACAGTCCACTTGGGACATGATGCTAAGGCTGATACTACTGAAAACTTTCAAGATTTGCAAGTAAAAATAAAATGCAGAATTTACTCGTGTTAATAATAAAAAATAATTATTCTAATCAGACAGCTGTATAAAAAAAACCAAAACATGAATCTTAACACATTAAAAGACAGGTGTAAAAAAACCTACATTTACTCATTTTACATAGCATGGATTTCAAACTAATCTTACAGCAGCTGAAACCTGACTTTTAAGTGTTTTTATAGAGAAGCAATGTTTTATCAGCTCCTACATTTAAAAAAAAACTTAGAAAACAGTTGGGGTCTGCTTTCTTATACTTGCAAAAGAAACTCAGAATATTTTCAATCCTCTCTGTTTTCAGTCTCTCCACCCTGTACAAACTTACTAGGCTATTATTCCATCACCATCTGAAGGGAAAGCATTTCTTCATTTTTTGAAAGACCTATCCTTCCATAGGACTTAAGAGCACTGTGTATTAAAGGTTTGACCACCACAGTGTATGTACCTACCTAATTCAAGATTTCAGCTAATGAACAGTATTAGGGCTTCTCTTAGTACTAGAATTTCTTAAGCCTAATGCTCATTCATAAATTACTGAGGTCAATAACAGCAGAAATCCAAGTGTAAATTCATCCACAAAGGCAGAGTAGTAAAGAAGTCCCCACAAAGGCCGGCTGCACTCCCAAAGGCCCTGCTAGCATCAATCTAGGATCACCTGTACATTTTCTTCACAAATTAACATGCTGAAGTAAACTCAGCAGGGGCTGCAGCCCTGCCCAGATAGCACCTGCAAATGCTGAAGGCCCAAAACCACACCACTGCTCATCACCTTCTCTGCAATCTCCTATGAGAGGACTCTGCTAACAGTGGAGTTGAAGCTCAGCCTCTCTGTCCCAGTGTTTTGATTTCTTCACTGATATTGCTAAGGAGGTCATCAGGATGACAAAGGATCAGGACAGACAACCAGAATAGACCAGCAAACTGGAAGGAAAGGGAATAGGTGAGTGCATTTTCTCTAATTTTTGATTTCTGGAGTACAAAATGTTCATGTAAATTCAAATATTACTGCATTTACTTTCTGCTTGAAATAAAGGCTATGAAGCAAGAAGCAGCAGAGAGAGAGAACGAGAGAAAGAAAGCACATAGACAACAATGGCATCTTATAGAGAAGGTATGAATCAAGTACTTTACTCAGTCCACGATGGTGGTTGACTTCCACCTCTGACACAAATTGTATTAGCTCCTTTTACTTAGCAAGACATGTTTTTAATAGAGTATCTTTTCAGGGAAAAAAGGCATACATAACAGGAAAGGCTCACAAATTCTGGCAAGTTCTGCAAGCCTGTGAAGCAGTTTGGCAATGTAACATATTCTTAAGCTAGTGAGTAATTTCTCCCGCTATACGCATTTGTCACTTAACACCGTCTCTGGATGGTGTCTTCAAGGGAAAAAGAACCTCTCACCTCAACAAAATCACTATTTTCAACCTATGTAAGCTTATGCTGTTTGTGATTTTAGCTCTGTAAGAAAAAAAATTTAGAAATAAATAGGGATACACAGTAGGAACAAAAAAAGAAAAAAAAGCCCTTAAAGCTGATTTTCCATCTCCACAATTACAGGATTACAAATTTTACATAGCAAGTGCCTTACCTCTTGTGTCTCAGAGATTTTGTGCCTATATTTTGGGCTTTCTGAAATCAGTAGGAATTCTGTTGTTCAATAAGCAGGCTTTACTCTCAATGAACAGCAGTTACAATTCCTACTAATAAAGAAACAGCACCAAGAACTCTTTCCTGAGAGAGGGCCTCAGAGGGTGGTAGGAAGAAAAAATAATACATTTGTTTCTGGGCAGATAATGCCATACTCCATTCAGAAAAATGTAATGGTTGCCTGTCACATTTACTCTGCAAAGCTGCAGCTCCTCCTAAATTGGTGGTAAGTCTTCAGGATGCTTTCCTTGCCAAGTATGGCATGCCTTAGCTGTAGCTGTCATCACGACAAGCCGGAGCAAAGCAGCAAAACCTGTTGCTGGAGAAACTTCTTCAGCTGGCTGGGACAGCGTTTGTGGGTTTCCTCACCTTTTCATGTGGAAGACTATCACAGGATTAAGGCCCTCCCAAGGGCCTGCCTCTTTGACAAATTAAAATGATTCACCCACTGACAGTAGAATTGACTTAGGAATAGTTTGGGGGCTCAATACTTAATCTGAAGGTAATGCTACAGGCACCACTGCATCTAGTTTTATAATCTTTTTTCCCCATCACCTATTAAACAGGATCTACATGAGCCCTGCTCTTGCACAGTGTGGCTGAAGGGTCATAGAGAGATCAAAAGAGCACCAGGAGAAGCAGGTGAAAAGGGAGTAGAACAGATGACGCAGGAAACCTCATCAATCTGAGCAAGATCTTGTATGTGAGAACCTCTCCTATTACCTACATGCCAAAGTCTTAATTAGGCTTCCTGAGACTGACCTATTTCTCAATCGTTTTTCCCCAGCCCATTGTGATTCCTCAGACACATCAAATCCTCATCATGAATCCCTGACCAAGCCACCCCCTGTGCTGGTGCATCCCTATCGTGAGTTTCAGTTCTCACAAATATAGGCTTGATTTGCTTGTTCTCATTTGCAGGACCATCAGAGAATGTTACAGAAATGCACAAGGCTGCTTCTTCTAGATGAGGAAGGTTCTTCCTTCCAAGGACCATGTCTGAAAGGGAAGTGACCTTTCTACAGCTCATTAATACATCTGCAAGGTTGCTGAGTACCTCCAGATCCAGCGAAGTCAAAGTACTTGGCAGTGCTGTGCTTCATCTTTTTTACTCTGTGTCTTCCTTACACATCCAATAAAGGACATCTTCTGCCATCTTTACAGAAGCATTGTAGCACTAATGTAGTCCTATAAAATATCAACACTCCACACTACTTACAACTGAGCAGTGTACAGCTGAACCCAGGAAAAAATTTAGGATTTTGAAAGCATCAAATCCTGCTTTTTCAATTCCATGTTTTTAGCAAATTCACTCCTGAAACTTTCTCTCGAAGTCTCAATGAAACATCTCATTTTGTTAACAAAGATACTTCTCACTGTAATCTGCAACAAAGACCTGAGAGACAACACAGACTCTGTGGCCTAGCTTAAAAAAATTATGTTCCTGCAGACTGACAAATGAAAGCAGGTTTTAGGACTAGCAGTTCTGCAGAATTACACACTGTTAGATGAACTAACATAATGACCATTTATGTACCCCTGAGTTAGTGAGCAGAGAAAAGTGTGGCAAGAGCAAACATTTTCAGCTGTACTATTATTTTTCTCCACTAGCAGCAATGGAGGTGATGTAGCAAGAATTATAGTCATATAGTCATATAGATATGACTGCAAAATTCATCCTGGATTTCCAAGTACTTGGAAAACTGTGTAATTGTGATTTGTGTGAATTTGGCTCTGCCTTCCACTTATATGGTTATAATGGGTCTGACACTGAACTTTTCCACATCTTCAAACAAACCCCATCCTTGTCATAAAGTATCTTTCAACAGCAAAGGCAAAACGCATGCCTCCACCTCTAATATTTTTACTGTTGTACTGTTCCTCATTCCTTGAATACAGGTAGGAGCACTGTTGCACAGAACGAAACAGCTGTTGTGGGGTGCAGCCAAGCTATCCACCACCATATTTGCTTAGAAGAGCTTAGTATGCACTGAGGTAGTCTCCACTGACTGCAGTGGCCATTGAACCAGGTCCAAAATGTCTTTTCTGTGAGGTTGGACTTCCTCAAGGAATAATGTCACTGAAGCCACTTCCCTTGATGGACGAATTTTGGACAGACTAGATCAATAGGCTGAGGCCAATTGTATGAGGTTCAGCTAGACCAAGTGCTGAGTCCTGCACTTCGGCCACAACAACCCCATACAGTGCTATAGCGTGGGGACAGTGGCTGGAAAGCTGCCCTGTAGAAAAGGATCCAAGGATGTTGGTCGACAGTGGCTCAACACAAGGCAGAATATGCCCAGGCAGCCAAGAAGGCCTGCTGGCCTGTACCAGCAATAGTGTGGCCAGCAGGATCAGGGCAGTGGTTGTCCCCGTGTAGTGGGCACTGGTGAGGGTGTGCCACGAGCGCTGCATTCAGTTTTGGGCCCCTCACTACAAGAAAGACGTTGATGTGCTCGAGTGTGTCCAGAGAAGGGCAAAGGTGCTGGGAAAGGGTCTGGAGCACAAGTCTGGTGAAAAGCAGCTGAGGGAGCTGGGGCTGTTTAACCTGGAGAAAAGGAGGCTCAGGGAGACCTTATCACTGTAGCTCTGCAACCCTGAAAGAAGGGTGTAGCCAGGTGTGTTTGGTCTCTTCTTCCAGACAACTAGCGAAAAAAATAAGATGACTCAAGGAGTTCAGGTTGAACATTAGGAATTTCTTCACAGAAAGGGGGACTAAACATTGGAATGGGTAGTCACCATCCCTGGAGGTGATTTAAGAAAAGACTGGATGTGGCACTTAGTGCCACAAGTATTGTACTTGATGGCATCAGAGATCTTTTTCAAATTAACTGATTCTTGATTTTGGAATTTTGATTTCTGTTTTTTTGAAAGGCCCAAACTGATGAAAATATGCCTCCACACTCACATAATTTTTTCATAATTGTTTTTGATAATATTTTTTTATCTCATTCACCAGTATTTCATTCTTTTAGTAACCCAGATTTTCTTGCTTTGAGTTCACGTTTTGTCTACCAAAACATAAAAATCAAAAAATAAGACCTCTCACTCCATTTTTATCTTTTATAAGTACTAGAAATTCTTGCCCCCACTTTTAATGCCTCCAGCCTGGGTTTTATACAGAGCTGGCATCATCACTTAGAGCAACCTGAGCAGGGTGCTGAGGTGACAACAGCAATACAACGTTCTAGAGGGGAAAAAATGGCCCTGGTTTTGCTTTTGCCAGAAGTGGGTCTTGAAATAACCAAGCAGGGATTCTCAGGTACACCAGTACTCCATGCAGAGCCTCTGGGGTAAAACCTGCTCTGGGAAGAGACAAAAATGATAGTGACAGGGAACTCTGCATCCAGTCAACACCTTAATACTTAAACAGCTCTGCTCCAGCAGAGCCAGGGTAAAAAACCTGATAGTCATGATGCATCACCAAGCTTTCTCAATATCAGTGTCAAAGGCAACATCAGCTTAAATGTGATAGTGACAGCAATGTCCATTGCTACACCATGCAACCAATGCTACAAAACAGAGGAGTACTTGAGAAGATGCCTTGCATCAGGATTAGTAAAACACAGCAGGGAGTTTTACTGTAGCCTCAAGGCAATCTGGGCTATCTCTCATATTTTATTATCTATGTTTGAAGAAATAAAAAGAGATTTTTAAAGAAAGGACACATCTTCTGTTAAAGTATTTCTGAAAAGTATATCAACAATAAGATTTTAAGGTCCTGAGTACTTGAAAAAAGTAGTCTATATTTTACTGAAGTTACCAGGGAGCTTATCTATAATGAATTGGTTATTTTGTGGGTTTTTAAAAAAAATTTGTTGCAAAATTTGCATCTGCTTTCACACCATTTCTCATGATGACCTGAGACTAAAACTGCTAGGATTTGTCTCAGCCTGCAGCTCATAATCAATCTTTAACAGAGAAAATGCACCCCATGTTTGGAAAATGTTTAAAATATATAATTTCCTGAGTTTATAATGAAGTGTGCATACCCTCTCTAACTTTAGAATTACAACGAGAAGAATCAAGTACACACAGCCTGAAGGCAAGGTGTTTTCCCTGGTTCTTCATTTTCCAAGAAATTATATTAAGAGAAAAGTCTGCACATGATTTACTGAAAAGAATGCAGGAATATTAACACTGATTTGCACAAGAATTATGAAGACCATTCTCCCCCGTCTTCTTAGAGGGAAACCAATGCCTTCAGTTCCAGCCCAAACAACTTAACTATTTCATACTATTCCTCACAAGCAAATACAAGCAGCTTCTGTGGATGAAAGGTTTTACTGTGCCAGATTTGATCTGTAACTTTTATTTGTAGGATTTCTTTCATTTCAGAGCTTTTTAAAACCAATTGATAATTTGAATAGTGCTACTATAGAAATACTGCAAACATGTACTACTTGGCTAAAACATGTGAGTGAAACAACACTATTACCACCTAATGGAAAAATGGAGGTTATTTCCTACAGAAATCAGAAAAAAATTTAGAAACTCAGCATTTCTGTGTAAGGATGAAACTTCACTTCATTTACTAGAATTTAAGGGTCAAGGATTTTCCTTTTTTTAACAGAGAGGTGGTTTTGGATGGTAAGTGATTCTCCAAGGACTTAATTCTCAGCAAGAAAAACATTCTGAACTGTCTTTTTAAAGTATCAACAATTGTGCTTTTTAAAGTGTGCTTTTTAAAGTATCAACAATTATTGTTATCACTGAAGTACTGGCATCACTCTGAGGTCCTGTCCTGCAGCTGCTTTTTGAAGTCATTTAAAAATACCTATACTCTCAGAGAAAAGAATTGTTCTTGGCAAGCAATTTTGAAAAAAAAAAAAAATACAAGAAACTTAGAGATAGCAGATTATTCAATGAACAGGCTTGTGTCCAACTGTGCGTGACAGATCATATGCAACTGAGTCCCTAATAAAAGTTCCTAGATCTGACTTTGACATGATGTAGAAAAAACAGTGATATAAAAGCCACCCTAGAAATAAGCAAGCAAGGATTTGCATTCAAATGTAAGCCTGACGAAAATACAGGGTAACATCCTGTAGATGACAGCCAGAGGACAAAAAGATTATAAATACTTCACTCAACTACGCATCAAGTTTCCTTTTATTCCTAGAAACATATCTAGCTGTGTGCCTCTAACATAGGATCACTGATCAACTGAGATTAAAATTAAAACAAGGTTCAAACCAGGTTATATTTTAAGATTACTGAGATGAGTTCCCTGAAAATATGCAGAAATCAACGCCTCATGATCCTTACCCACATACAGGTGAGTATGGGGTCACAGTCCCACAAGACAAGCAGCCTGACCTGCTATTCTCTTGATGGAGATGAGGGGGAATGGGACGTGCAGAGATCTTAGAGACTGACCACCCAGGCAACCCTGTGAGAATATAAAACTGGACACTGCACTGTCCAATATGAACAAGCAGATGCCACTTTATTTTTCTTCTAGCCCTAATATACAATTTTTCTACCCCTACAAACAGCCACGCAACTTAATCTCATTGATAAAAGCCTTCCTGCACTAGACAATCATGTGGGCTTTTACACTTTTCATTGGCTTCAGTGTTTCTTGGGATTCACCTGTCACACCCAGCCCTTTTCTGGTCCCTTGCTTTCTTCTTCAGGAGAAACTGTGTTTCTTCTTATCTTTCTTTCAAGGGCAAAAACTACAGGCCTAACTCAGACTCATAAAAGCAATCATATGCATTTTTTGTGTCGTTCACACACATATGTCCATTTTCTTCCAAAACCATTCCCACAACCCTGCCCGCCACCACAAAAACATGCAGGTCTGAGTTCAGTGGGGCTGGAACTATGGAGGCTTCAACAGCTGTACTTGTACAGCCCTTTGACATTGGCTGGCTCAGTCAACCCAGGCCTCAGTTCTTAGAAGCATCTATGTAATCAAAAACACTGAATGGGATCTTCAGAGGTCTGTGTAAACTAAACATTTGTGAAATCTGACCCTCAGGATCTGAAAACCTGACAAAGCTCTAACTAAGCAAGAACTGGAACTTTGGCCAAAATAACTAAACGCATGTTCTCAAGCAAGCACAGTTCTTATTAATATCAGTGCAGGATTTGGCATGCACAACACATAGATTTAGGGAAGGTGCTTGATTAAGAAAGAAGAGAAACTCCAGAATATCCAACTGGCGTGCAAAAGACTTTGGAAGAAGAGCTCTACCTATTATGGAGAATTCTCAAGTCTTACAAACTCTCACTTATTTCCACTTAGATTCAAAACCCAGACTGTAGCCTGTGGACAACTGAAGTTCAAAACAATGTGCTACATACACTGCTGAATGTTTGGCAAAGTAAGTGAAAACAAGACTGAATAAATCACAGGAACAGTAAAGTGGAAGCAGGTGTGTAAGAAAAAACATTCATACACGGTTGGATGTACTGTTGCATAGTTTCACCCCATCTCTTCATTAACTGTGGATGCCCCAATCTGGAAGTGTTCAAGGCTAGGGTGGTATGGGGCTCTGAGGAACCTAATCTAGTTAGTGACATCCCTCTTCATGGCATAGGGGGCTGGAACTCGATTTTTAAGTCCCTTCCAATCCAAACAAGTCTATGATTTTGTGATTCATTAAAGTCTCTTCTTGTTATTATATTATTATAGTTATTATAGATATAGATGTAGATGTAGATATAGATATAGATATAGATGTAGATGTAGATGTAGATGTAGATGTAGATGTAGATGTAGATGTAGATGTAGATGTAGATGTAGATGTAGATATAGATATAGATATAGATATAGTGTGATATCTGTCCAGTTATATTAGTACTGGACTTAAAGCACAAACATAGATGAGGAAATTCCTTCCAAAATTACCCATTTCTCTTCATACTGGTTCATTTCATTAGAGTGATAAATGGCCCTCAATAAAATGCATGCTAGTATAAACAGCTAAATAAAACTAATTACAAACAGGATAGGAATTTATTGTAAGGTATATACACCTCCAAAGCAAACCTTTAATTTCCAAGAAATGAATCCTGACAAACTTTTTAGTGTCCAGAAAGATATTTTTCAAAAATCAAATATACAGTTTTTTCTGTCTGTGATCCTCTCCTCTCCTCT
>VWZN01003313.1:0-15093 GCA_013396955.1 Regulus satrapa
CAGTCAAGTGATTTGTCCCACCAAGTTTCAGTGTTTGTGATTAGAGCAGAGCTTTCCATTTGCAGTGTCACTAGTAGCTATTTCTGCTTGTTACTTATGCTGCATCCATTTCATAGATTTGATGTATTTTAAGGATATAATAATGAGTAATTGATAAATTAATTACTTGGACATAATTGGAAATAGTTCAACATTCAGTTTTTAGCTTTCAGCACCTAAATTTGGATTTTAAAATTATTTTAAACTTATTTTTTCCTTTTGTTTCCCTCACTTAAAGTTCTCTGCCACAAGGCATTTTTGTGGTCATCCTTGGAACATTACTGTAAGATCTGTTACCTGAAGGGAAAAAGGTCCAACACAGGTTATAAGCCTGAGGACTTGTCTTCATGAACAGATACTGGTTTTCTTTTAGGAAGCTGATGGCTATTTGAAATAATATTTGTACGGAGGTGCTGAAGAAAGTAGTAAGTTGATTTGCACAGCAAGTTCTGGGGATTTTAAGTAACTCAAATTTTAAGAGAAAAAATGATGGCTGAGCTTGTTGCCTGGGGTTACTTTTTTTTTCCATTAGCTGAAGTAGCTCTCAGTGAGTTTGCTGTATATGCAGTTTCCAAGAAAAAGGATAAGGTATCAGTTTTAGATAAAGTTTAATTGGTGGGAAAATGGCACAGTCTTTTAGAGACTAGTGATTTGTCCTGCCTTTTTTTTACCGTGCAGCTTTTTAAACATTTAATTTATTTCATGCTGCTGTTTTGTTTGGGATCTCTCCGTTACCAGGAGAAAGTATGGTCTCTTAGATAGCCACCACAGCTTGCACTAGAGACAAGTCTCTTAAATGGCTCAAATGACAGACAACACCACTTTGTTTCTGGAGAAGTGGCGTGTTTTCCCTGTACATGTAGAGATGTGAGATTATTTGCTAGGCACATCCAGCGTGTTTAACCATGTGGTCTTCAGGAATGGCTGTGTGTTGTTTTCATTACCAGCAAGCATTACATCTGTCTTGTCAGCTCTGAACTTAAGCAGCTTACTTATTCCTTGCACCTTATCACAGCAGGGCACTTGCCAAGCTGAGAGACTACACTGTCCAAGTCTGACAAATATAAGTCTTAAAGCAATGTCAACATCATAAGGATGGCATTGCTGCCTACATCATCTTCCAATTTGTCCAGTAGCTTGTATTTTATAGAGTGACACTATGACAGAAAATTCTCTTGGTGGAGAGTCAGTGTTGCTGTCTGCTTTTTTCAGCAGAGAAGGAAGGGGCTGTGTCAGAAGGTTTTGTAGCAATCATACATAGATTGTCATGAAGCTCATAAAGTAAGTAGTGAATCTAATAATTTCATAGTTCAGAAAATTTAACTATGAAACTGGGCGGATACAAGGGTGTATGAACACAGCTGGAGGCTGCAGAAAATACTCCAGATTTGAAAAATTGTATATTCCTCTGCTTTTTGCACATCAGAGCAATAGTAGGTGACATATTCTTGAGCAAGTTTACATCCACTTGACTGTAAATAAAGAAGCCATTGCAAAAAACCACTTTTTTAAAAAGATCTTCTTATCCCAAGGAAGAGATAATATATAGAAGCCTTAGTCTTTAGCATGATGTCATAGCATATTTGTCTTTAGCATATTTGTCATCCCCTTAATAGGAAGGTAGCCAGCTATGTTATCTTTTGATGTTAAGCAGCATATTCTCCATAGGGTTGATGGCTGGAGAAAGAGGGCAGAACATACAGCGGAAAAAGTCATGTTACCTGATTCTAATAATATTCATGATATTCAACTAGCCATCTAGCCAACAACTATCGCTTGTTGGTTTTCTTCTGCAGCATTAAAAATAAAGTCCTTGATGACAGAGGAATTACAGTCTTCCAGTAGGGCAGCATCTATGTGATTTTGGAGAAATTACATATCTCTAAGGCTTTATTTACATCACAGATGTCCTTTTCGTTGTGAGCCTTTTGTTTACTGACCATCATGGAAGAGTATTTTTATCCTTGTGAGAGGTGTTTGTTTTTTATAACTGATACCTGCTGGCTGGGTAACGTTTCTGCTGTAACGCAGTTTGCAGTGTAGACTTAGCATATTCAGAGCTGCCTATAGTGCCTGGGCACTTTCCAGTTCACATGGTTTGAAGATACTCCATCTATCTGAAAAATACTGTGGTCACTGTGAAAGCTGCCTTTGAGATAACTGTCATGTCTCTTTCTCCCTTAGGAATTTTCTGTTTGCAATAATCCCATCCAGTTCTTTAACTAGTCATGGTAAAAATTATCTCATTATAGCAAGTGGAAATTGGATAGCTTTTTGAATAGAAATGGAGAATTTGCAGCTCTCTCCTGGATGTGATTCGTTAGGTTAGCAGAAAATGTAGGATATGAAGGTTTGCTGAAAGTGTCTGCCATTCCTTCCAGAATCACAAAATTATTTAGGTTAAAAAAGACCTCTGAGATAATCGAGTCCAACCCTTGACCAAACACCACCTTGTCAACCGGACCACAACACTGAGGGCCACATTCAGTCTTTCCTTAAGCACCTCCAGGTATTGTAACTGCACCATTTCCCTGCTTGTATGTTCCAATGTTTAACAGCCCTTAGCATGAAAAAATTCGTCCTGTTCAACCTCAACCTCCATTAGAGCAGCTTGAGGCTGTGTCATCTTGTGCTGTTGTTTGTTACGTGGAAAAAAAGGCTGGCTTGACTGCAGCCTTCTTCCAGGGAATTGTAGAGAGTGATAAGATCTCCTCTGAGCCTCCTTTTCCCCCGAGACTCCTTTCCTCCAAGCTAAATAGTCTCAGCTCCCCCAGCCACTCTTCACAGGAGTTACTCTCTAGATAGTTCACCAGCTTTGTTCTGAACTTGCTCCAGCTTCTCAATATCTTTTTATTGAAGTGATATCTTTGTTAATACAGGAAACTACACTTTTGGGTTTTTGGGTGCTCCCTTTCAGTCTGTTTGGGTGATTTCCTTGTTTATACAGCTGAGTAACTGTGACTAGCAGATGTCAGAGGAGTACTTACTGACCAAATATTTGTGTAATTCAGAGGTTTGTGCTGTCCTAGACAGCTTTTTCATAAATTACAAACATTTGTTCCATTACTTCCAGAGATATGTGATTTAGGCCTTTTTTGTTATGATTTTCCAAACAAGTGGAACAAAATGAAAGCATAGAGATTACAAGAGCAGACATAGTAGAACATAGACATAGTAGATCTTTACCCCTTGTTGTCATATTTTATCATACTTTAAAAGAGGAAAATTAAGATCAAGATCCTTTTCAACCTGAGTGTGATGAAATGGTTAATGAACAGTCAGTGGGATGAGATTATGGATGAGACTTGGTAGACTTTCAGTATATCTGATCTGTATGGAAGAAGAGTTGATGTTGCAAACTGATTTTCTTCTTTTTTTAGATCAGATCAGGATCAATCTACCATGCAGTGTAGAACCTTGAACTGTAGAGCACCTTGTGAGGAAAGCAGCCAATGGCTAAATATTTTTTACCTTAGTGATTATTTTTTGAGAGAAAAGAGTAAACTTCAAACCGCAAATAAACATTGCGTCTAAGCTGAAGGAAGATGCATAACATAAATATATTGAGAGGAATTAGTACAATCCATGTAGCTCATTTGCAGTGGCCAAATCCATAATTTTTGAATGGTTTAGTTTCTAAATTTTTGTTTTCTTCAATGCAGCAAAATCTGAGCATAAATAAGCTGTACAAGAAATGATTCTGTTTTTAAATTATCATCATAACAATTTCAAGTATTACTTAGTTTTGTTAATAGAAATAAATACATGTTAATAAATGCCATACTTGAATGTGCAGAAAATTGGATTTTCCAGTGTCACTATAAGAATAGTAGTAGAATTGGTAAAATGGGGATCTCAGGTGATCTTCTTGGCTTACTGAATTTGTCTAGCTGTTCAAAATTTAGACTTACAGAGCACTGTGTACTGATCACATCATAAAATCCTTTGTTTTTTATCTCTCAATAATTTTTTCTTTACTTCGTGCATGTGATTATCCATTTAACTTAATCTAGGTATATAAAACACAGTTTTTACATCCTAATGATTTTATTATGCATCATCTAGTTGCCTACATGTTGATGATTGTCAACTGAAAAAAACATTAAAGAAACCACCCACTACTTTAGCTCTGCATTTTGTCACTGTGCTATTGCAAAATGATAATAATCTACTATATGCTACATAGCCATTGCTTTGAAGGTTTCATGGGCTGGTGACGAATTTTGTGACCATTAAATTCCAGGTGGCTCAAAGGTAGTGCAAAGACCCTTTCCTTCCATATCAATGAGATGATTTTATATTAATACTAGGCTTAGTTATTGTATTACCTTTGGTTTGCATGTAGATCTCCATCAGTCACAGAGCTTCTCAAGTAGTTGTGAAATGATGTAAGGGATATCCGTATAACTACTTTATCTTCCTTTCAAGGGGTGGAAAATTCTGAGTATGTTGTTGTAGTAATCCTCCCCCTTCCCCTTCCCCCTCCGCTTCCCCTTCCTGCCTTGTTTTTGTCAACACCATCTGGGCAACAAGTTTTGATAGTACATGCTGTTCCTGGAGAGTGTAAAGTGGTTAAGATAGTAGGTGACCCAAATTCTTCAGTGATTAAGCTGATCTTAAAAAACTGTCAACTGTGCTAACTGGTTTATTGTGAAAATTTCCACTATGCACAGGCTTATGGATCTGAGCTTAACTGACAGTCAAACCTGACCCTTGGTCAAGGAAATACTTGGAGTTGAAAAGGCTTAAAATTGTGCAGTTATTCTATAAGAATGACTTTAAGGAGTAAACAATGACCATAATGTGCTTTCAGACATATTTGAGAGCTTATCAACATCTCGCCTGATGTTTTTTTGATTAATGTTTTTACTGAAAATGGAAACATTTCTTAATAGTCTGGAATTTTCTGTATAGAGGGTTTTATGTTATGAAAAAGCATAATGCTTCATGGAAATATGGGATTATTTTTAAAGGAAAGATAAATATTTTGTTTAAATTGAAACTTGACTTCACTTTTTTTTCAGCCCTTAAAATAATGGAACATTTAGCTTAATTTTAGTTTCTTTTATTTTTTGTGATTAGAAGGTTCTTGTCTTTCATTTAGAAATTATCAAAATTACAGTTGCCAGTAGGTGTCACATCCAAGATTTTTTTTTTTTTAAAGTTTCTATGTTGCTGATTTCTGTTTCCTAGGAACTTCTTGATATTACTTAGATTTCTTAGGTATAGATTCTCTTATAGATCTAAAATACTCCTGCTTTCCTTAGGATTTGGATGGAAGGTCATATTACTTGACTACATAATCCTGAGATCCTTCAAAAGCAAAAGAGGTGATGTTGCTAAGTAGAACAGTTTTATGAATCCTCATATTTAACTATGAAGAAGGAGTTCACGGTGGTGATCAAAACAGTTTAATACAGTGAAATTTTAAGAATGAGGGTTTGAAAAAAAAACTATGTAAGTCAAAGTCTTTTCTAGACTAGCCACCAGTATGAACATAAAAATAAGTTAGTATTTTAAAAATAAGAGTAGCAGTATACAATATTTTCTGCTTTTATTAAGGTGCTTGTGCTGTATTATAGGTGTAAACAGTAGGATTTATTTATTTTGTGGTAAGGTTATAAAGCACAGAATTTTCTATACTGTAATTCCTCGGTAGATCTTTATTCTAAAATAATTGGGAAGGTGAATATATAATTCTCCACAGCAGGTTAGAGCTTATAACTTAGGGAAGATTGGGAATGCACCAGTTAGAGCTTTTGGTGAATTATCGAACTTCTATACTTAATTTGCAATGAAATTTCTTCTTATCTAAACAGAAAGCTTCAAGCTTTTCAAATATCTGCTAAATGGCAAATTATAAGCAGTAAACTTGAAAGGGAAAGACTAAGATAACCAAAAATAGAAGATAACCAAAGTGATAGGTTTTGTGTTTTGTTAAAAAGTCTTAGTACACTGTTAGATAAACCAGTTGCCAAGACAAACTTCTCCAGAGCTGACCAAGTCCTCAGTGGAGCAGCAGATCAGTGTACACAGCAGGATTTTCTGAGGCAGGGGAGTGCCAGAGCACTCATAGAGAGACTCACACAGATCTGGCAGCTCTCAGGAGAGATGCTTACAAGCTCTGGGCATTGCCAGAGCAATTGCAGCCACCTCCTTACGTCTGCAAAACAGCCTGAGCAGTGTGTGTTACCAGGGAACGGGGCAGCAGTTGGTGCAGAGGGAGGCACAGTAATGCTGTGGACACCTTATCAGTTCAAATGGTGAGTTGGTGATGGTCATCCTCCGAGGAGGTGTCATCTACCTGGCAGAAGCTGTGTTTGCTGCACTAACCAGAACTGTCGTGGCTTCCCAGAGTAAGCTCCCAAGAAAACATGCAGCTGTTCAGGTCTCCAGGTGCAGAGCCTTTGTTGCATTAAGAGTAATGCAAATTCTTTTGTTGTGTTAAATTTGGCAGAAAATAAACTCCCTTGCATTATTGCTGTTCCTCTAATGTCAGAGGGACTGGGAACTGCTAGGCTTAGATAGTAAGTGATGGCCAATTAAGCACTAAGCAACAGAAATGGAGAGCAAGTAACACTCTAAGTCTGGTTGGGTTCAGTGAGACAGAACTCTACCATGATTGTGGATTTACTAAGCCTGGGTAGGATCAATGAACTTTCGTGGCAGGATTTAGAAGCATGGTCACATTCAGTAATTTGCATGGCCAGGGGCAAAATAGTGTTGCTCACTGAGCAGCAGAATTCTTATTGGATTGGCGGTGATATATACACTGTCTGCAGGAGGACACGTGAATACCTAGAATATAAATAGCAGAGCCAACTGCAAATGCATTAAATTTTGAGATGACTATATATTGTTAAAAATATGATGACAAACACAAGTTCGCTTTCTGAATTTCCTGAAGAAGCACCCAGTAGAGCTGATTCAAGTTAATGCCTTAGAGCTGATTATTCAAGTTAATGCCTTACCCAATAGGCATCCCTATGGGATCCCTCTGGGGGAGGAGACAGGTATACCCTGTTGATCATCCCAAAATACAAAGGTGGAATCTCCTGTCATCCATCTCCACTTATACTACACTTAAAATGAGTTTATCTGAGGGAGAGGAAAAGACAAAGTTACGGTTGTAATTTCATGTTTAGGTGGAGTTTGATTGATTTTAGACATTAGCATATGTAAGGGTGTAAAAGGTAGTATGTGTTTTGGAGTTAGAGAAATGCAGAATGGGTCAGATTGGAAGGGACCCAGTGGGTCATCTGGTCCAACCTCCATGCTCAAGCAGGGTCACCCTAGAGCACATTTCTGAGGGTTGCTCCAGATAGTTCATTTTAACAACAAGCCCAGCATTAGGCAATGGACCTGCCTTATCCTTTGTTTTAATTTTGTAATTAATGTATTTGAAGAATCCACTTTTGTTGTCCTTGACATTCTTGTCCAGATTTAATTCTACATGAGCCTTTGTTTTTCTTGTCTCATTTTTACTTACTCTGACAACCTCTCTAAATTTATTCAAAGTGACCTGACCCTGCTTCCAGGTTCTGTGTATTTCCTGCTTACCATTGAGTAATGAGAAGTTTTTTTTTTATTTATCCATCAGGTCTTTTTTCCCTTTTGCCCAATTTCTTGCACATTTGGAAGCATTGTCCTTGAGCCTGGAGGAAGTGATGCTTGAATATCAACCAACTCTTTACAACCCCTTTACCTTGCAGGGTCTGTTCCTATGGAATTCTTCCAAGAAGATTCCTGTAGAAGCTAAACTTAGCTCTCCTGAAGTCTGTGGCTGTAAACTTACTTGCTGCTCTCCTTTCTCCTGAGTTCCACACTCTCACGGCCACACCTCCAGCAAGGCTTTCCCTGTTTGTTAGTATCAGTGTAGCAGCACACCATTCCCTGTGGGATCTTCCACTACCTGTGTCAGGAAACAGTCATCCGAGCTTTCCAGGAACCTCCTGGGCTGTTTGTGTTTCACTGTGCTGGTTCTGCAGCAGATGTCAGAGTAGTCAAATTCCCCAAAAGAACCAGGGCCTGCAACTTCGAGGCTGCTCCATGCTGCATGTAGATGGCCTCATTTCCTTCCCCCTCTTTCTCAAGACAGCCTGTAGCGAAAAGTTTATGTAGAGTTAATGAAGCAAATTCAGCTTTCAGTCACCAATTCAGGTCATTTATTTGTCTTAGTTCTCAAAAGCTGTATTGGTTTCAACAGTAGTGTCTACTCTTCCATGTCGTGCCATCCTTTGTTGTATGTCACTCTTGAAGTGGTACCCCAAGCTACTTTGGGGTTTTTTTGGCTCCTAAGGTTGTCCCTGGTGAACTGTAGCAACCACATGCTCCTTTTTGCTCAGCTTTGTTTTTCAGTATTTTCCCCAGAGTGCTGCGGGGCCTTTGCTCAGTAAGCAGCTGGCAGTAGTGAGAACGGTGGTGTTAGGTGTGAACAAGCACTTCTGTGCAATCTGGTGTCGGAGTTTCGGGAGGAAGTAAAAGGTTTAAGAAGCATTAGGGAATCTGAGACAGGAACAGGGAAAGTCACCAGAAAAAAACCTACAAGATCAAGGGGATCCTACATCCTCTCAACTACCCGGCAGACGGCAGTAGCTTAAAAGAGTTAATGGAGGCAAGCGTAGGGTCAGGGCGGGAGGCAAACCTCCTCCTTGCCCACCTTGCCTTTCCAGATGCCTTAGTCCCTGGATACAAGGCTCTGGGTGTGGTAACTCGTCAACTGATGATGTGGATGATGGTCAGTCTTTATCAGTGGTGTTTCCAAGGTCAGAAAGGCCTACACTTCATACCAAGACCACCTTCAAGAGGAAGAAATGTATCTCATCTCAAAAGATGCAGTAGTAGTCTGTTAGATATGGTGGGGCAAAAGAGTGAAATAATTTTGGAAATCTGCTTTATGTGAAATACTTTATGGGCAACCTCATCCTTACTAAAAACAAATATGAAATTTTAAAAAATACTAATTTCTCTAGCTTTTCTGAAGAATTGGTGGAAATTTTTGTACTCTTAAGAACCTGTATTCATTGTTATTTTTGACTGAAAGATGTAAGGGGCATTGCTTCTTTAGAGCAAGATTAGAGTTATACATCTGTACATGCAGAATGAAATTTAAAAGGAGCATTTACTAGTACTCTAAGAGAGAAGTTATGTTATAAAGTTAGAAGTGAGATTAGATTCTAAATGAATCTAAAAGAACTTAGATTATATTCTAAATCAAATATTGCAAACCAATGACTTAACAAGGAAAAAAGAGGACTGAAAATTGTACTATAGATGACACATATGTACTACATTTTGTTTAATTCAATAATTAATTAATACTGGGTTTTTATTTAACTGATAAAAAAGTGACAAACTTACCAGTAAATGAGATTTCTTTTTTTCTTTCTTTCTGCATTTCTCTCACTCTTTTGAAAGCTGATATAATTATGCTATTTGTATCCTCGGACTGAATAGAAGGCTAATATACTAATATAACTAAATCAGTGATTTATATGTATCCATCTGTGTATAAATTGTCATTATTATTCTAATAAATGGAGATTGCTGTTTTCAACAACTTCAGTTTTGCACAATAAACTTTTCTCAGATTCATAAAATTTATAAAATTCTGACAATCCCTAAAATTCACTGGTAAAAATTTGGGAGAACCTTCCATGTATAACATTTAAATGTAAAACATTTATTAAAAAAAAAAAAAAAGCCAATGAAGAGACAGAGGTCTCCTGCTAGTCTGCAGGAGAATCCCACGAGAGGTAGATATCTGTTCAGCCCTGACTAGTCTGCTCCATGACATCTACAGCTCCATTTCTGTTGCTTGTTGCTGCTTTGCTGTAATGACTGTATTTGGCACTGGTGAGGCCACACCTTGAGTGCTGTGTCCAGCTCTGGCCCCTCAGTTTGGGAAGGACATTGAGCACATCCAGAGGAGGGCAACAAGGCTGGAGAGGGGCTTGGAACACAAAGCCCTGTGAGGAACAACAGAGGGAGCTGGGGCTGTTCAGCCTGGAGAAAAGGAGACTCAGGGGTGACCTTATCACTCACTGCAACTTCCCGAGGGGTGGCTGTAGGAAGGTGGGGATTGGTCTTTTTCTCCAGGCAGCAACTGACAGAATGAGAGGACAGAGTCTTAAGTTGAGCCAAGGGAAATTTAGGTTGGATGTTAGGAAAAGTTTTTTACAGAAGGGAGTGATAAGATACTGGAATGGTCCACCTGGGAAGGTGGTGGAGTCAGCATCCTTGGATGTGTTTAAATAAAGTCTGGATATGACACTTGGTGCTGTGGTCTAGTTGAGGTGTTGGGGCATGGGTTGGATTCAATGATCTTGGAGGTCTCTTCCAACCTAGTGATTCTGTGAATTCTGTGTAATTGACCCACTGAGGCCAAGGTCTGTTCAATATTTCAGTTTTGTCTTTGTGTTTAAGCAATCCAAAATATCTCATACTTTTCAACTGATACATGCAGTGAAGTAAGCAGTGATGCCAAGCAACAGTCAAATTCATGTTATTACTCAGACATAATATCTCTTTAGATGTGTAAAGAGCAATTATGGTAGAGACTGTCACTGGAGAGGTATGCAGTTCCATGAGTTTGAGCTGTCTGTTCAGCTCTAAGATATCTTCAAAACCTCCATGACAATACGTATAATTTGGTTGAATAATAGCTGTATTGCATTTGCTGGGAATTAAGAGAATAATTCGTAAGAATTGCATGCCTTTTGTCTAGAAGACAAAACTATCCTTAATGATGTAAATCAATACTGGATACAGCTGGAATACAAATGAAAACCTGGCAGTCCTTCCCAGCCAGCCAGGAAATGGAATGAGATGTATAATAAATCTTTACAAGAATTGTTACAGAATGGTTCTAAACTGATTTTCTATTTTTTTATTAATCTGCATGCTAATGCTAAAATATTTTATTGGTTTCTTTTTTTCTTCTGTTGTGTAAAATCCTGAACTTGGACATCCCTATGTGTTCTTATTTTTGCCTGGATGGAATCAAATTTGCAATCTGCAGAGATTATGCAGAAGAATTTTTAAGCTTCAAGAGTCTGTGCAACCTATCTTACTGAATTATGAGGGAAACCTAGTAAAATTTTTGTTATAATTTTTGTACTCCAGACTTCATAATTCCTTGAGAATTACCATGTTGCACAGCTTCTTAGCAGAAGAAGACAAAAACCTTAATTGCCTTTGGCAAATCTGAGGCTGCTGACCTATGACTTACTTGAAACTCAGATGATGGATTTGCAGAACATTATTTTTTAAAAAAAAAATATATATATGTATTAGTGACAGGACCCAAGGGAATGGCATCAAGCTGGGGAGGTTTAGGTTTGGAATTAGGAAAAAGTTCTTCATCCAGTGGGTGGCTGGGAGCTGGAACAGTTCCCCAGGGAAGAGGTCACAGCACCAGCCTGACAGAGCTCAGAAAGCATTTGGACAATGTGCTCAGGCAGATGGAGTTATTCTTTGGGTATCCTGCACAGGGCCAGGGGCTGGACTGAATGATCCTGAAGGGTCTCTTCCAGCTCAGAATGTTCTCTGATTCCATGATTTATTTTTGACTTAGTAAGAAAAATAAGATTTGCTGATCATTCTATTTTTCAAATGAAACATTCAGCTTGGAGCAAACTGCATTTTCTGAAATGCACCAGCATTTAAGTAATGGTCACAGAGCTGTGTTTCATACTCCGTTACTACAGTGTAGTCCATGGAATTGCCTTATTTGTATAGTCTTACCAATTTTACGTAATCATTAATTGTTTATATTCGTAAAGTAACCCCTCAAATAGAAGGAAAAGTAGCAGGAAAAAATAGTTTCAAATAAGAAAGAGAAAACACACCATGAGTAAAACATGGAGCATATATCAATACTTGCGTTACTGAAAACATTGCCAATTATCACAGAGCATTTAATTCAAAATGCTGCACAAAGTATATATTGTAATATTGTTCTTTGAGCATTTCCACAGTTTTTCTTTAAAAGTTGTTTCAAATGAGTATTTTCTTTACTAACAATTTGACTCACATCAACTTGGAATAACCTTTTCAATTTTTGACCTCAAGAGAGATCCATTCTTTAGTTTTCAAGCATCTTTATGATGAAAAGATGCCACCCTGGAAGCTTGAAATACTAAAAAGCTATGTTGATGTGAAAAAGATGCTAAAAGACCTTTGCTACAATCATATTTCCTCTATAAAGTGTAAAAGCTTGGATGAGCACTATCATTAAAAATTCCATATATTGAAGAATAAAGTTTAGATGTTCTCTAAGAAAGGCTTCATTGCTGTGTCCTGGGGGGAAGACATAATGGAAAAGTTACTCATTTAAATGTCTATCAATTTCTTATACTGTTGGTATTATAGCAGAAATAAGTACTTCAGCCAGAATGACACAAGGGCAGCAGAAAACCTCATGCCACAGAGCCAGAAGAAGAACGAAGTTACTTGCAGAACCAAGTTACCATGACTCATGTCCCATAATGCTGATACTCATAGCTGGATCATGGGGTATACACACACACACACACGCACACACATATATATATATATGTAGACACACACAACACACACAAATATATATATATTCATAGTAAATTCCTGAGTATATAATTGCAACATCTGAAGTTACCTGTCCATGTTTTTATAGCTTTTGAAATAGGAATGCTTTCAGTATGGAATTTGGGTTACTGCATTTCAAATATGTCCTTTTAATGATTTCCAATAGCATCATGTGGCTATTTTATCCAGATTATTTTATTGGCATCTTTTTGTTTCTAGGTTGTTTATTTTATGGGGTTTTTTTTTTCAAAGTTGTTCATTTCCTGATACTTTATGCAGGTAGTAAAAAGGTACAATCTAAAACTTGTAAGAGCCCTGATTTTTGAAACAGTAGTATTTAGCACTTCAGAGTTCATTAATCCCTTTACGTATGGTTTATATTCCATTCACGTGCTTACTAAATTTTTATTGTGCTGTTATTTGTTACAGTTGCTGCTCAGCTTTTTTTCCAAAACTATCCATAAAGAAATTCTTCCTTTGTTTTAAGAAGCTTTTGAATTTCATATTTGTGATAAGAAAATAAAAAGGTAGATTGTTTTTTCAAGCCTTCAAATACATTCAGTCCTTTAAAAAGAGATTATAAATATTAATGGATATGTTTTACATTTGTTCTTTATCACAGTGTTATTGAAAATACTGCTATCTTCTAGTTCTGTTACAGTGTGCTAATTAAGAGCTTAGGCGTGACGTCAAAATCACTAGTAATCACTAGTAGTAAAAATGATCCTATTTAATAAACCTGAGATCTCTTAAGGCATACAGATTTCAGGTCCCATGAAGTGCTACAGTGCCATGATTTTAGAATAGAATCAAGATAATATTTTTAAAGGTAGCACTGTGAGAAAATCTGATTTCCTTAAGAATTGTCTTTTATGTAATCTAAACGTATTTCATATATTTTATAATGATAAAGCAGAAAAAATAGTTTTAGCCTCTTGCAGCGATTCTTAGAAACGCCTTTGCTACTATCTCACCATCCAAACATGAAAAATAAAGTTAAGTTATGGGGGACACAGTGGTACAAAAGTCTGCTTTCCAGAAATTCATGTTACAAATCAGTAGCAGTCTAAAACAATGAAGAGCCAGTTTTGAATAACCTTGCTTCTCAAACTGTGGTACATCCAAATAGGGGAGTAATTTGCATTAGAGCAGAGATCTCTTATGTCAGTATCATCTTATTTGGTGTTCAATACTAAATGCATCTGACAAGATGTAACTTACAGCAGGTATGTCAGTCATATTTTGGTGAGAAGAAAATGAGAAGGAGGAGAATCAGTGTGGAAGCAGGAAGGGAATTGTGATGGAATAGCTTGTCATAGGGTGGGAAAAATAAGACCTCAGCAATAACTAAACTGTACAGCTTTACAGTTATGTCTCCTGTAACTCTGCCCCAGTCATTGAGAGCTGTAGTTTCTTGGTCATTTCCTCCTCAGGTGGTAAACCTGAGGTAAATGTAACCTTGGTCTGTTGTGTGCCTGCTTGCTGGAGGAAGGAGATGTGCTATCTGTAGCAGTGCTGAATTTGACAGTAGTACAGCTGTCAAATTTAATTTAGAAATGGACTCTTTCAGTTATAGGAGGAATCGGATTATGATTCCCTACTTTAGCCAGGTATCTTCCCTGGTTTTATCTGACCAAACTATGTGCTGCAGCAAATCAATGGGTAGGAGTAATTTAGTACTTTCTCCTTACTGATACACTGAGAAGTTTGAAGAGATAAAAGCCTTCCTCTTTCAACCACTGCTCCTTGAATTGACACATTTCTTTGTTTGCACCTGTATGATTATGTAGCTGTTAGGTATGTGGGTGGACTTTGTAGTTGCCTCTGGTTTCTAATACATTTATCTTTGCAAAACACAACTGAGGGTTTTCTAGATTACTGCTTGTAATTTCTTTAGGTGTTAATTGCTTTAGCTGAAAATAATTGCATGTAGTATTCTTCACAAATAAATCTGTACTCTTTCATTGCTTTATGTCCGTTCTGATTTCACTTGGAGCAGAGTTCATTTTCCTTCTGGTAGCTGATGCGGTGCTGTGTTTTGGTTTTAGTATTAATATAATGTCAGTAGGACTTTTTAGTGTCCTATAGCAGTTGAGGAAGCACACAAGAAGCTGTGAGGGAGCATGGCCAGGACCAGTGACCTGAGCTGGCCAGAGGACTACTAATATCATAGAATGTCATGCCTGCTGTATATAAACTGGGAGAGTTATGTGGAACAGGTGCTGATCACAGTTTGGGGACAGGTTTAGCATCAGTTTTTGGTTGGTTAGAAAGTGTCTTATGCATCACTTGTTTTTCTTGGGTGTAGCGGTTTGAGTCTGTAATCAGGCATAACCTTTATCTTGTGCAGAGATTTTTTGTTTGCTAACATTAATTTCCCAGCCAATGCACCAAAAGATGTTCTGTTTTCACTGGTATTTAAAATGTCTATGCACTTGCCAGAACTACCCACTTATCCCTTGCTGTGAGATAGGACCAGGAGAAAGA
>VWZN01003314.1:1121-35524 GCA_013396955.1 Regulus satrapa
TTTGTTTTTTTTTTTTGTTTGTTTGTTTCTTTTTTACTGTTCCCAGAAATGGGAGAAAATGGGATAATCAGTCTTGAGGTATTACTTGTAAAATTAATATCTTCCTTGCCCATGTATTTCCTAATAGCTTTTTTATTCTGCAATGATATAAAATATTTAAATATTTTCATTTCACTGCACTTTTCAATTTTATTTCCAATGCCCTGAATTTTTTTTTCAGTGAAAAGACAACTTGTATACAAGTAAGAAAAATCTACCAATATGCCTATGCTGTTTCATGACCCCATCTTTTCTCCTTCAGCCATGTAATTTGAGGGGAATGCTTTCATTTAGTTTGCTGCTTCTAAGACTCTACTTTTGCTTTTCCGGTCTCTATGAGAAGTCTGATGATGCTCATTCCCCAACCCTGAAGTGATGTTGTTTGTGGCAAACTTGTAAATGGAACAGATTTTTCTCTTAAATCTGTAAACACTGGAAGTACACATTACAGGCTTCATGTAGCAGTGCACCAAGCATTTAAATGCAGCAAGATACATGACTTGTTACTTTTCATTGTATTCTTTAATTTTTTTAAAATTAGGGCCAAAATTGTGTCCATCTTTTACTGCCTCTGGTAGCTTTGGATATGCCAAGGAGCTGCAGAGCTTTCTGACAGTGACTGATGGAAGTGCTGAGCACCCCTGACAGACAGACTATGAACCTATTACTTTTCTGTTTTGGTTTTTTTTTTTTTCCTGACACAGAGTGTTTTTGTGGCTTTCATCTTTGCACAGTTAATCTCTTCAAATGCATTTGTTGTATTTCTTATGAGAGTTAAAGTTCCATATTCATTCTCTTCCCATTTTGTCTCAACCTTCTGTGATTAGAAGTTTTCTACATTCTTACAAAATATAGCTTCTATAGAAAATAGTTTTAATGTTTAGAGCTATGAGTTGGAGCCGTTGAATTAGAGGCAGTTCAACACAACCTGATCCAACTAATAAAAATTCCAGACTCCAACTGTGGGATGTTACACAGTGATTCGTGTCATTTTTAAGATACATGATGAGATCAGTATAAAGCAGGAATACTGAGCTTTAAAGCAAAACATGAACATGAGACAAAGGAAAATATAATGATTTCATTATATTTTTGTTTAAATCACTTTGCTGCAAAATTGTTGTGGTTTGGTTTAGTTTTCTACCTTTTCATGAGTTGTATCCATTTGTTATGTATAAGAAGACTGTGGGCTTGTTGCGGACATATAAAAACTTGCCATTGTTGTAACTCCTTGCTAGGAGAGTAACCTGGCAAACACACCCCAGCCTCGTCCAGACCTGGTGGGGACTTGTAGCCACTGTGATTTACCTATGAGCCTGGGGGCTGGCAAGCATGTCTGAGCTTGCTCGGACTTGGGCCCCAGCACAGCAGGCATGTCACAGGCTCACCAGAGACTGCCGGTAAAAGGGACAGTGGCTGGGGTAGGACAGATGTGTTGGTGGAGAGCAGACTTCCCCCGTCTCCAGCGCTGCTTGCTCATCCCTTATCAGCAAACGAATAAGTTGCCTGATTGATTAAACAGCTTGAATTTGCCGAGCAAAATTTATAACACAACCAACTGGTAAAACTCTCCCTGCAAGCCCAGGTCCCAGGACTGCCTGCCTCTGTAGATGGAGGACAACTCACCATGAGCTCCTTCAAGGGCAGCTGCACCAACTCTGTCATTCCAAACAAATTAGACTTGCTAGTTCTGCACCTCCTGGGCAAAGAGAAAATTCACTAAGCAATTGCTCTTTCACACTTTCCAGACAACTTTAAGAGGAAAATATTTGCTGTAATTAAAGATTTGAGAACTGCAGCAATGCTGAAGAGATGGGAAGAGAGATAGCCAAAAGTAGGCACAAGCAGCAGCAGGCAAAGGTTCATCCAAACCACGAGACTTAACTGTTCTCAGAATGTGATAAAGCCACTCCTGCTGTTGCAGTCGAAACTGCAGAGTCTGCCTAAAAGCTGAGTTCCTGCCCTGAAACAGTTTAAGATATTTATACAGAGCTCCACTATTCTTCCCCCAGTAGAAATGTAGGAGCCAATATTAGTACCTTTCAGTGCAATTTGTACAAGTGCTTAAAAACTCTGCCTTGAAGTATTCAAAGTTTCCTAGAAAACAAAACAACAAAAAACAAACAAACAAACAAACAACAACAACAAAAACACTTCCAGCCGTTATGAACACAGATAGAGAGAAGTCAACCTTCTTTGTATGCCAAAGGCCCCATATTATTAGGTAATAAAAGGACAAAGAATTATAAAAGTGGCATGAATGGTTTCAAAGATTAGGGAATCACATGGAGTTAAGATGACACAAAACAAGCCATTTTCAACAGGCCCATTCCAATCACATCATGTCTTGAAAACATCAAACTGAATGCATCTAAGAAGTGAGAAAATGACAGCAGCATTTTTGGAGTTTAAATCCAATTTTTCCACATGAGGTAAAACTAAACCAGGAATAAAATGAAGTCATGGCTGAAAGAGGTAATTTGTAAAGCAACATTACTGCTGGTACATTTGAAGTTTATTTTTTTTCTGTAAAAAATCTAAAATGTGTCAAATTGTTAAGGATTTTGTCAAATACATCTGGATACACCTGAAGCAATCTGTTTATTAACATTTTGAAAATAGGTGTTGCAACATGAAAGAATTCTGATGGAGCCAGGTACGTCCTGCATCTCTGCACTTGCTCCAAGCCTTTGTTGGATACCTGCCACATGATCTTGCTGCAGCACTGAGACCATAGGGATTAAAAATGATGGAGTGATAGTAACTCTGGAGCAAGTTTCATTCAGAGTGAGGATGACATCTTGATCACACCAAACTTTCCAGAGTAATGGAAATTAGTCCAGCAGAGCTACATGCTGACTCCACACATGCTATGCTGGCAACAAGGCATACAACTCTTGTTTTTGCACTTTGCAGGTGTGATTTCATTAAGGTAGCCGGGAAGGTGTTAGGTTACATTGAAAGAAATTCAATAAAATGCTTCTCAGTACAGAGATTACCTAAATCAGCAACCCCATAATAGGTATCCATAGCAAACAACCTGGAGATCCTACAAACAATTATTGCTATTAACCCTTGCAGTAGCCAAACAAAACAGCACATGATGAGAATTCTTTGAAGCAGTGCTGATGTACTTCATTTCTTAAGGCATTCCTCATTATTTTACTCAGCTTTTTCAAACTAAAAGAATGCTTATTGAGATCAGTCAGTACAAATTTAAAGTTACCCAGAACACTGTCTTAATGCCATAGAAGATATACGTATGATGTAGGGGGCCTTATTTGCCCATAACTTCAGAAAAAGACCTATAGTTTAGGCATCCTATTTTTGTATTTGAAAAAAATTACACACACACAAAAAAGTTCCTCACTTATTTGCAATGAAAAAGCTGTGTAATTAATAAGAATCAGTTCCATTTTATATTCCTGACACATATTCACTATTTTAGAGCACATAGTGTATTACAAAGTATATCATTAAAGCTCATGGCATAATCAATATCAGAGTGATAAAGCCAAATCATCCTGTGTTTCTAGGAAAAAAAAAATAATAAAAAGGAAACTTATAAAACAAATTGTTCTCTGAGGCCAAACATGAAGCTATATCATAGAACAGAGAAACCAAAAGATTAACAATCAAATTTTGACTATTTAACAAAAGTTATCCAAATTTGCTAGATTTTTGCAGAAGAAAAAAGTACTTAGGAAATTGCCTGAAACCTGAGAAGGAGGGACAAAACTTGAATAGGAAAAGGAAAACAAAAGTACAGAAAAAAAATCTCACTGAAAAGTTAAAGTGCTTCCTCTTGTATCCTATTTTTGGAAGGGGAAAAGATGAGAAGATTAACATCATATAAAGTGAAAAATCATGTATTCTACATCGAGACAAAGTGCCTGATCCTAAGAGCACTTGTGCTGATTAATTCCTGTGTATAACTTAAGCCAAATGGCAGTATTCTCCCGTGTCAGTAAAATTGGGAAGGGACAACTGCAGGCAATTTAGGTAATTAATCCTGGAATAAATCCACCGATAGGCAATCCAAACTGAGTAAATTTTCAGCTCTATTTTACACTGGTTCTGATGTAAATAAATGGAAAAGTAATAGACATGAATTTAGCATTTTCATTTCACAGTACTAAGCATTTACCCATGAAGCTCATTCCTCATCCCTTGGGCATCAATTGCAGCAGTGCCTACTTAATAAATGAGCACCAATTATCCAGAATTATTAAGAAATTTACTCAGCACATACTCCCCTCTTTCACATACATCCAAGAGGGCAGAGCAACAGTCTGGCATACAAAATATCAAGGCACAGAGCAATCAAAACAAATAAATAAACTTAAGAAAGAAACAATAGTGCTAGTAACTCCTTAGGATTGATTACACTGTTTGGGTTCTTTTTAAGAAATACATTTTCAGAGCTAGAAAAATATCCTCAGTAGTTCTGTGTTACAAAAATCAATAAAATTATTGCTGCTCCAATGTGTAACTTTTCCATAAAACATGCAAATATATATATATAATATCTATTTTTAAGACATTTTTTATGGAATTACAAGTTCAATATTTGAAATAATGAATTGTTTCAACTTTCATACTATTTCTTTGCCTATACTTAAAATGAAAACTGTCACAATACTAAAACCTAACTAATAAGACAACTATACTAAACACCGTCTGGTAAATATCACAATATCTTCAGCACCACTGAACCTCCCCAGCACACTCTGCACATGTTCAAAAGATAATAAAATATTGACTCATGAATGTTTTTTAATTAAGAAAACCTCTTGGCTTCTACTAGTTTTAAATTTTGTTCAAACTTCCCCTCCATTGTTTTATTTCTTGATAATTTTTCACAATGAGCTTATAATGCTCTTAATTTAAATATTTAATATTTGCTGATCATTTGGCTACCCTACACCAAGACTGAATAGAATTTCAGTTTTCAGTCTACATTGAATCAAGTCAATCTGTCATCATCCTTCTAAGCAGTAAATACAGACCATATTCATCTGGTAAGTGTCTGGTATTACTCATTCCTGTAAGGAATATTTTTGTCTCAATGAATTTTGAAAGCAGTGTTAGTTCTAGAAAAAAGCAATTCAAATTCTTTCTCTCCTGTTTTTCTCTGTAAGAGTGTGTCATTTTGCAAATGTAAAGGTTAATTCACACATATGCTTGTGCACTGAGCCTTCATTAAGCAGGATTTGATCTAACGAAACACCTCTGAACCAATTTACAGTAATTTAAAAACTCCAATTTCTACTTATTACTCTCTTATAAAGCAGTGACTATCTTTAAAGCAGGAAGTTCCTGAAACACAAATCTCTGGAATCTGCCAATGCTCCCTGTAGAAAGACTGGAAATTATTCTGTGCTTTTCTCCTCCTGCCTCTTCTCTAAAACCTCTGTTGCTGGTCCTTGTCAGAGAATGGATATTGAGCAAAATGGAGCCAATAGGACTTTTGTCATGTTTTTTATAATTCAGTTTGCTTTCTCTCCATTTCTTTGATATTAATTTTGACTTAATTTTAAATTTCCACATATAACCAAAATTATGAAAGACAAATTTGATTTTTACAATGAAAATATTTTTGCTTTTGATGCCTTTTTATGCTAATGCAGTGTATTTGCACATATATAGAAATTTAAGTTCAAAACAAAAACTCGTCAAAATGTCTCATTAAAGACACCATCACTATCCAAATTTTATCTGATCTGACTCTGAAGAGACGCTGATCTCACAACTAATCAAAGGTGTTGGCACAATTTAATGATGCTTTCTCATTAAATGGAATTATATTATCTCCAGAGTTTCTTCAGTCACAGAGGACTTTTAAAAATTTTGAACAGGTCTTCATTTTCAATCATTCTGTCATTCCCGATTTTATTCACCTTTCATTGCATTTTCATTGTACTGTTTTTCAGCTGTCTGTACTCCTAACAAATATTTCCAAAAAATCTTTTCCTAAGAAAATGTTCACAAGATTGTTGAGTATTTAAACCACACAGTCCTTACTTGGAAAAAGCACAGAGTGTTATACATCCATTACTCAAAGTGCTGACAGCACAGTACCATTTCTGGGACGCTTTTGACCTCTGAACTGTACTATTTCTATAGCATATGAAAAGTGCAGTTACACGACTATGAAGGCCTGCAGGGGTTTGTTCAGAATTAATTTGACCATGACTATAGATGCTGACATTATTTTGTAATGCTAATTTAAGAAATATTTTATGGATTGGAAGAAAGAATAAACAGTACCACTTTGTATATTTTATTTCTGGACACTGTTACAATTTGCCTGCTTGAGAATTTAAAAAAAAAACCCAAACCAACATTCAGATCAGAGTGATATTTTCTAAGGTTAAAAAAAAAATCCATTCAGACAGTTGACAACAATTACAGGCAGATAATGATGGGAAAGCTTTCTTCACACATGTCACAGCAAACAATGTAATTTTCTGTTCTCCTGTAGCACACTGCTGTCTCCCATATGGTATAATGGCACACAACTGATCTGTTGCTTTCCTTACAATCCTTTCTTATTCCCACTCCCAGGTTTTCTTACTTTAATTTATCCAGGAGTTGCATTAGTGCCCTGAATATAGTGTGCCACAAGCAGATAAGGATTTCTCTGGCAGCAAATGCCCAAATACTCAGAAACTGAGTTTTTAGTATTTTAAACTCAGAGAAACAGCTGGAAACATTTTCAAAATCACAAGCTGCCAAAATACAATACTTTCTCATTTAAGCGTCTCTTCATATGACTGCTGAGGAGGCTCATCAGACAACAGGCTACATTGTCAATTCTATTGCTCTCAAGAGGACTAGTTCCATGACTAGTTTAGATGTCTCTTACATTGATTAAAATTGGCATTTAAAATATACACACAGGGAGTATTTTCTGAAAACTAATAGTCAGATTAGAGTCTGCATTTCCAAGTTTCACTGCAGAAGCTGTACCTGTTCAATTCAAATCATGTATACTTCTCAGCAGGTTTTGACTTCATCAGAATTTCTGATATAGACAATTTCCCTACATAAGTGTTATTTTGCCTGATTAGTATTTGGGATGTTCTGATGGCATTTGTTCCATCTACACTAAAGGAATAACAGAGTTCAGCTCCAGTTCCATCTACAGTCATGGTTGCCTACATGAGATGGTCCAGCCTGTGTTCTTCATTGGTCTGGCTCATAAAAGGTAATTAAATGATTCATGAGTCCTTCCCAATCCATCTAGAATTTGTGCTGAGTTCCAGCCAATTTAAATTTAAGAAAAATGTAGTGAAAGTGTTATGGGATCATTCAAAACCTGCCATTGGAGCTTGCCAGCAGATATCCTGCATTGAACACACTGCAGCTGCACTTTCAGTAGTACAGACAGGCTTCTGTAAACACAACTCCTATAGCAGAGGACATATTTCAGAACAGAGATAAAATTACCTGTAGGAGCTTCAATATCTACTGGCTCAAAAATGACACAAGTGTTTTGCAATTGGTACAGCTCAGGGCATAGTGAGCCCACTGCTTTCACACCTTCCACAATGTCTGCTAAATTCCAACATATATCTCCTTTCCCTATCAGACTCCTGACAAGAGGCCATAAGATAAAAATGACCCTGTGCAATTTTATTGACTTGTGGATTCCTGTGACAATATTGCTTGAAGTGGCAACTTTATATTCATTTTTACTTAGATCTTTCTGAATCTTAATTAGAATTACTTCCTTCTCTTCATCATGTCTCTTTTAGCCAGTGCAAAACCAGAAATTACCAGAGGGTGGGGAGTGTAGCAGGAGGTTGACTGAAATGCAGCAACATGAAGCATTCTGCAAAACCGCAGAAGTGTGAATTGATTCATACAATACCCTGACAAGCAAGGGACATCCCTTTTTATGTGAATCTGAGGCACAATTTAAGTGACTTGCCTAAAGCCAGATTGAGGATTAGAAGTCCTGGCTCCCATTCTCTCCATTTAATATTCTGATTTATAACTGCAAAAGGGAGGCATAGCCTGACTCAAAAAATAGTATTAAACAAAAACCCAATGAAATTTTAGTGCCAGACTATAACATATATTCTGCCTCAAAGAAGATGACCAAAAATGTTTAAGCACCAGCTTAGATTTTGTCAACTGAAAATGTTTGTGGCTTTTTGCAAAATGATGCAGAACAAAACCCCTGTCAAATACCTAAATTCAGTGTAAAAATTAGACTTAAATATTTATAGAGAGATCTAAAATAACATAAGACATCATTGAAAGACTAGAAAATTGCGTGCAAAATGCAAACTTGGTTATATTTTGCAAATTCTGAGAAAGCAGTGTTGGATATTTCTTGAAGCTGGTACTTCCTCCATCACTCAGCATTTGTTGTTTGCTATTGGCAATGTAAATCTTACCTGATATTAATAGAGGAAGAAACCATGCAAGTACCCTGAAAAGTCTGTAACGGGGTTTCTTTGAACAATGTTCAGGAAAAGCAGGGAAAGGGATCAGGGCATCTATTTTTTACCTTTGCCATTTTGTAGTATCTTTCTATAATTTCTAAGTAAACTTTAAATAAGTGAATAATTCCATTTCACAATATAGCAGTGCTAAGTAATTTTTCTTAAACTTCCATAAAATGCTTTTTACAGATTTGAGAAAGCAAATCAAAGATACAACTTCACCATCCTAGGATAAGGTACATTAGTACTGAATGCAATATGCTAAGCTAAAAGGGATCTGATCTTGTTCCCATTTTACTCTCCCCTCTTTTCCACCGCCCCCAAATCCCTCTTAGTTTTTTTCTGACAAACTAGAGAACAGTTCCTAGGGGAAGGCACAGCCTTGCGAAAAACAATAAATTTGGCCAATAAAGTTAAAAGAAGAAAAAAGCAAATAAAGAGAAAAAAAATCTGCTATATTTACCAATATGTACAAGCCCCCAAACACTTCTTTTTTACAGTAGAAGCCACTACATCACTAATCTTACCTTCTGGAGGCTTCTCTTTGACTTGTTCCTAGACTCAGAACTTATTCTGGCCTGGTCAGACCTCAGAAAAAAAGAAGTCAACTAGGAACACAACGGCATTCACACAAAGTTTGTACATTTACAGAGAGAAAGAATTTGGCAGCACACAACTAAGAGGAAAAATATCTAGAAGACAAGATAAAAAGTCTCCAAGAAAGAGAAAAACTAGAAATCAAACACACCTGTTGTGTTGTTCCTTCCCAGTATCCATGTCTGGAAATGAAAATTATTTTCCACATAAATTCATTAAACTAAAAGCACATGTGTTCTGCAACACTTGTCCTAAAATCCCCATTATTTTGTCAAACAATTCAAATTTATCTTTGGCGGTTTTATTGATATCTCTTCATCCTACCCAGCACTGCTACAGATTCTCTAGATGACCAGCCAAGTGCTGATGGCCACAGCAAAAACCCACATGGGGACTGCAGCCTGTTACAAGTGACAGGAGAGATGCCCTGGTGCAGGGGAAAGAAGTCCCAATCCCTGTTATCATAAAGAATTGAAGATGTAAGGATTCCTTCTTTCAAATGCATACAATTTCTTCTTTAAATTAAGAAATAAAAGAAGCTGGGATGCTGGAGTATTTTTGTAGCTGTTGAGCCTCTAAATCAAGCTTCTTCCCAAAAGGGAGGAAGAAACATAGCAACTAATATAAGTTATGGTTCTTAACTGCCTCAGAAACAAATTTATCTGAAAACAAAAGGGCCTGCAATAAACCCAGAACACACAGGAGACTGAACAGCTCCTTTCCAAGGAGAAGAAATGAGTGATCCATTTTGCATTTTACAAGGTACACCTTGAAGTAATCATTAGAAGCAAATTTTTTTTGCATCTTTTGAACAAACCAGTTATTGATATAAACAGCTCTGCAAGAAAAAATGTTAAGTGCCTGCTTAAGTTCAAGAGATGGGGGAAGGAAAAGAGGATTTTCTTCTATGAAAGTACACATGCCTTTGCTCCCCAAAGATGGGAAAGCTTCCAGGAGACCTGGTGTTACATAGACTATTTCCAACTGAGTTGCACTCTTGCCATTATAGCAAAATCATGTGAAATTAACTCTTCATGTAAGAACTTCTTGAAGCCAGATTCCCCTTACTTCACAGAAAGCCAGTTGTTCCATGAGACAATGTAGGTATTTTGTAATAAACATACAGTTTGCTCCAAAGAATTGGCAGGCAGTATATTCTGTGTTTAAGTAACACCACCAAATATTGTGAAAGCAGCATCTGCCAGCACTTTGTGCTTTCAGTCTGTGTTCCAATACCCACATAGCTTGTACACAGTGTTTAGTGTTAGGCTTCACCATCAATTGAAAAATAACTTCTCCAAATTAATTCTGTCTTTCATATATGGTTTTCCCAGGACTTCTAAGCATGTTTGGCAAAATAAATACTTCTATTCTTTCTTTTGTAATCAGAAAAAGCATTTTAAATAGAGTTAGTGATATGAAGGCAGGCAAATACACAAAGCTACAGAACACATCACACAGGAATATAGTCTTGGACCAATAAGACCAGCATATTTTTAAACTGAAATCAGTAAAAGAAACAAAAGTACTCAATGAAAATATCCTGGAATTTTCACAGAGATGAAAATGAAAATATTTTAATCTGATTTTAAAATTTTATTATGTTTCTAATTAATTTTTCTTACATGGAGTAGGTGTTGGGAAATGTGAAATTGAATGTACTTCTACTCATTACAGAAAATTTGAGAGACAGATCTACAAGTTCAGCTAAATACAGAAGTTAAGACAGAGACAGAGTGAGTGTGATGTGTTTCACACTTCACAGTAAAAACATGTGGCCTAGAAACATACAGTATGATTAGACAGAAGTTCCCTAGAGCTCAAATTAGCATCTTCACTGCCTAACACTGCCTGTGTGAGTTTGTACTAACAGCACTGACTAACAGCACTTCTGGTCTGATCAAACATAATTTCTTACTTGCTGAGATTAAAAATTTAAGTAATATTTCCCCTTTTCACTACTGTTATTAGTGCTGTATCAAGGTAAAAGGCAGGGTATGAAGTACAACCGAACATCAGATTAATTCAGAGATCACAGTCCATGACAGAGCAATCAATGTACAACATGCCAAAGAAGCTGCTTTTCATTTCCATAGCATCTGACATGTCTCCCTATAAGGAAATATGCTCAAGCACAAACAGAAACAACCCTGTCCCTTTCATGCATTTATACATTGCTTTGAAAGCAACAGTCAAGTCATTCCGATCGTACTTCATCTTCCTCAGCTTCATCTTTAAAATGTGTGTTCCTTGTATTATAAACCACTAAGGGAATAGAATCACAGGGAATTAATTTTTTGGTGCATTAACATCTGTTCTTCCATTCTTAAGTTTGATCCTAGCTTCAAACTACAGACATTGTGTCATTGGCACAGTAGTTTTATGAGTCATAAATTACAAGCCTTCACATTTCATGAAAAAGCTTACACAGGTTCTGCAATACTCCCATATATAAAGTAAAGATTTCCCAAATATTTTCAAGAGAGCAGGTTTGCAATAAATATTGCATAGGTTTTAAGCAAAAAGAATTCTCTTTAGTCTCCAAAATTCCTAAGTTAGGATTTCAGGAACCCAGCATTATTCTGGAATACATTTTTTTACTATTTAAAAAAAAAAAAAATTAACTAGGATTGCAAAATTGCATCAGTCACTGTCATGAGGCATTCAAATCTCTTTCTGAGACTGAGATAGCAAGCCAGCTTCTTTTATTTCATATTTATTTCACTGCCTGGCAATACAGTTGTTGTAGTTCAACTATTCTTGTGCCTGCAGAACAGCAGTCCAACAATCCCAAATACTTCAAAAATAGCTGGGTCAAGTCTGTGGAAAAAGGCATCAGAAAGCCAAAACAGGAGATAAACTTTCAAAAACACTCCCTAAAAGTCAGTTAATGCCCAGAAAGGGAAACAGCTATAAAGGAGTGGCTTGATAAGATATACCTGCAATATAACTTTTGGGGTCTGGAGTTTTTAATAAACTCTTGCAAATCCAGCATTGGCCAGGTGAGGTTCCTTTGGTTTATTCATCACAGTGATATTATAGTTTAGCAGTCAGCAGCAATGATCACACACAGACTGAGGAGAGGAGGAAAAGGGAAAATTAAAAAAAAAAAAGTTAAAATTTCAAAAAGTAAAAAATGTATGGTGAATATGAATTTTTTTTTAATATAAATATTTTACCACTAAGGTATAGACAGTTTTAAAAATAAATGTATAAAGAGACAATATCTATTAATCTGCTTTTTTGACTTCAAAACATCCACACCTATACACCACAGAGTCTACCTTTCATGGTCTGTTTTTGTAAACTAGCAAAGGCTGCACTTCAAGAGCCTCAAACAGCATTAATCAAGGAGGATTCTTCAGCAAAAAACTACTAGATGCTCTTGCACCCTTACAAATCTAAGTTAAAGGTATACACATCTTCACAACCTTCCATTTTATTCCACAGGCCCTCTGTTCATGTTGGTCATCCTAAAGGATGAGTTGTTGTGTAAAGAATAAACGGAACACTGAATAAGGAGTTGTGCACCAAAGAGAGAAAAACCAGCACAGAAATACATACACAAACCACCCTTCACTGAGGCAAAATTATATCCTGTGCTGACAGAATGTGCCAAGTGCAGAGGGCATTGTTAAAACCAAAACCATCAAGGACATGGTCTTTCTTTTCCAATTGTTATTGTGGTTTTGTATTGACATACATTTTTTTTCTGTTAAGAATCCACCAATCTAACTAGCTTTCACCAAGCAGTCATAACTAATGTTCACATGTGTATTTACTGCTAACCAGACTTAAGGCCATTGATCTTACATAAGGCAATTTTTGCTCAGAAAATCAATCTTAGTGAAATTTGCAGACCACATCTCACAAGATCAATCACTTTGCATAATACTGTTGCAGCCAGTACTTGTGGTTTAGCTATCTTGACATATGTAACTACAATTTCTCTGCCTTCCTTTTTCTGTTAGATTTATTCATACAAGAGCCTTAAGCATCCTTATTCATATACTGTAAATGAACAAATGCATATTCATGCAAATGATCAAAATATAGGAAACTTAAATCCCTGTTCTTACACCAAAGCATAAACCAAAAATCTCAGATATAAATAGCACATTCCTGTGTGAAAAATTTAAGTAGAATGTCAAACATCAATGATGAAAACACTTCCACAAAACTGATTTGATTATTTACAGAAGACTCAAGTCTTTGATCTGAAAAAGATGCACTTTCCCTGAGAAATGATTCACACATTGAAACATATATGCAAAACAACTATTTGCTTCTCAATACAAAAACATAAATCATACTATGTTTCCTTTAAGAGTAGCTGTGAGAAAATATTTGAGAGACTCTTCTTGAAATAAAATAAGCATAGAGGTAAATGGAATTAGCAAAAGACTTTGCTTTGGGGAAATAAAATCACAGCTGGAAAAAGCTCCCTACAAAACTTTACATGTAAAGGGGCTTGCTAGAAAATGGTTTGGTCTTTAGTACAACCAGTGTCCAAATATTTGTGGAGGTTTTCACCCCTGATGTCTCCTACTGCACCCTTCTGCTATCTGAGGAGTACCCTAATACAATGGCACTTCCCTGCAGGGTGTCACAGATCAAAATTTCACACAGGACTGCTGGAACAGCAGTTGCATATTTCCCAAATAATTTAAACTGCAGAGAAATGTAGACATAAGCATATCCCACAGTGCACAAAAGAAACTAAAACATTCATTTCATAGCGCAACCAACCACTCCAGTTGAGACTGTTATTTATCTTTTTAAAACTCCTGCAATTCTGTCCTTTTGACTACACCATATCAATTTAGTCCTAAATAATGCTTTTTATTTTTTGATTATACAAACTGTTACAGTATTTGAGAGAGACAGCTTGCATTTCTGATCAAGAGCACCAATGGGTTATGACAAAGAAACCACCATATAACCATAACATATAAATGAAAGTTCATGGTTTAGACACTATCAGATTTGACTAAACAAATTAATTGAATGCTAGCAAGAGATATCTAAATTCTTCCAGATTTCACATTGTCATCTATGCTGAAAATAACTTTCTGTTCTTTAAGTTAACTGCACAACAGTAAAAATATCATTTAAAAATGCATTCCTGATGTACAACCATTTTAGACCAAAATAAGAATTTGCTTTTTTTTCGATCTTCCCTATTGAAGGAAAAAGAAAAAAAATAATATCTCAACATTTATATTGGTTAATTCTAGTCACAATGAAGAAAGCACAGCCACTTTCTGGGCCACCAGGTCAGAAAAAATATTTAAAAGTATAGTGATCTCTGGGTAAGAGGAATATGTTATGCATCCAGCATTATCCAATACCTGGAAATGCTTGTGAGAAGAGAAGACCAGACAGACAATCAACTGGTCTCCCCAAGAGCTCCAACATTCTCACAAATTTTATCTTTTCCAGTGGGTATTTTGATAGGATGTCTGTTAGATTAAATATTTCCATGAAGCAAATATGAATAATTTCTATGAAGCCATTAGATTTCTACAAACTGCAGAAATTATCACAGTAGACATATTCAATTTTCCACCTAACCTTTACAGGGGTTTATGGACACATCAGGGTCAAATGCACTCATAACTGCAGTTTAATTACTTCCATTTCAATATCCACACAAAATTCATAAGGGATTCCAAGTTTTAAGTGTCCTTAGCAGATAACTAAGAAAAAGAAAGAACAAGCAGTAACCTGAGGTAACACCAGGACTATAATTGTCAAATACAAATGGAAAAATAAATGCTTATACTGTTTATCTTTTTAACCAGCAGTAGCCAAAATTCAATTCCTCTGTCCACAAGCTTCAGACATAATTTTCAATACCCTCAGTCAAAGGAGTCTCACCAGACACCCATAATGTCTCCAAAGCAGTTCAAAGAGTGATACAGTCCTTTCCACAGGGACACATCCAAGATACTGGAGGAACTTGCATCCCATTCCAATCCAATCACAAGAGTTGTGGTGCCACAAGGCCTGTTCCCTCCCTGTGCTTCCCAGGATGAGCACTGATGTTTCAGGACTATTCACCAGCACTACAAAGTTACCTCAGAGATGAAGACAGGCCTCATGAATAAAAAAAACCATTATGTTTTGCAACCCTACACAATTTAGTGGTCCTAAGTACAGTCCCATTTTTTAATTCAAATAAATGACCTATGCTTAGTGAACTTCTCCAAAATCTAGGACTGTTCTTTGAAACTGCATCTTCCCTCAGCTGAACAATAAAAATCTCAAACTTACCATAAAAATAACCTCTCAGTTAATTTATCTCAGCTCTAGGCTTTCTGAAGACCTTAATTTTTGCAACATGACATTGCTCATAAAGGTGACAAGGGTCTGAGTCATATGTGGCTAAAGGTGGTTTTTGATGAAGTTGTGAAGTAGAGTGTGAAACAAGTCTGGCCATGAACTACAGATTAACCCCAAAGAAATTCACACACCCTGTGAACAAAAGATGTCAATGCTTGTCTGCTAAATCCTGACAAAATTAGAACCTCAGACAGCTAAAACTTTAGTTGAAACACTATGAGATTATTCTAAGGACTAATTTAAACGTTCCGTTTGTTGGTTTTTTTTTTTTTTAATCCTGAAATTATACACAATGACTTTAAAACAGGACAATAAGACTTGAAAAAGCCTCATCTGAGAATACAGGAAGGTGCATCAAAAGAAATTAAAGTCATCCTGCTCAAACCTGATTTAGAGACTGCCCTTTCCAGAGCTTTTAGAACTTTCTCATGGTTTACATATAATAGGATCCAAGTGTTCATGTGTTTATCACATGACATATGATCATAGTGTTCATGAAAATTTGTCATTCACCTGAAGTAATGTCAGAGGATTTACAAAAATCTTTTTGTCCAAGTCCACTTTCATTGGAATCACAAATAAGATAATCTGGAATACCAGTGGAAAACTTTTAGGTTTCTACTAAGATTTAACTGGCTGAACTGTTTGCTTCAGAGGTTATTACAGCTGCAACTTCAGTTGTGACCCACTCTTGGGGCAAATGGAAAACATTGAAAAGTTTCTGTTGAGTCAGCAAGATTCTTCTACTTTCAACAACACACTGTAATTGCTGAGCAACACACAATGTAGAAAAAGTAAAAAAAATAAGGACAAGTGATTGTCTTACATTAATTTCACAGGCACATACCATATTTGCTTAATGATGATTTACTCATTTTGGTCAGACTTGAGGCACATTTGCCCCATACACAGAGAATATCAGCTCTCCCTATAACACTGAACACAACTTACAGCTTGCTTTCACTTTCTCTAGTAACAATAGCCTTGAAATTTGCTTCTTTAAATGGGATAATGCTTCAAATAAATTTTAAAATAATATTAGGAAAACAAGGAAAATTACATTCACTTAAATACGTACTAGATAAAATACCTAGTTACACTGAAATTAATAAAGACTAACTTAGTGTGTTTGGACCAGCAGTGATGTCACTGGGTTCAATATTTTAATGTGTTTGTATTAGAGTAAAACACGCTGAGGTGATAAGTTTGAATTTTTAAGATAATTTTTTGCCTTGAAGATAGTAAGACTTTTATTCTTCACTATGACATTTTACAAATATATCTTGTATTAAATATGGCTTTATTATGTACCTAATGCTGCTGCTCTAAGCAGTGATTTAAGGAGGCTAAAGATTTTTGCAAAGCAAATAATTTTTATTAGACACCAAAAATGCTAACATTCACAGGTCCTACAGTTTCACAGCCATATGAAAGCCTGTCCAAATTAAACAAAACATGGAGTTGTTGAACTAAAGTGTTCACTTTTTCTTTGTTATGGGGCTGTTTCGTACTGTGATACCATGAAAATTCACATTCATAAGCTTCCCTTATCTGGCTGTCTACAAAGCTTGCAATAAAATGCAACCCTTAGAGACCTGATATGACCTGAACCTGCTCCAGGCAAATTTTCAAATACTTTAGGAGTCTATTTCATGATTATCCACCAAGTAGATTGAAATCAAGAAAGGACAGACTGGTAGTACATTCAGTGAAATAGATTTCTAGTTCAGGAAAAAAGAATCTGTGGAAATTCATTGTTTACTGGAACAGCAGAGACCCCTGTACATAGAGGTAATTACCATCTGTAGACTGCCAGCCCCTGTCACTCTTTTGTCTCGCGTGGAGATGGCATAGATGGAAGCTGTCTGCTTGCTGTTGTGTCCCTGCAGGCCAGAGAGGAGCCACAGGAAGGCTGTGGAGGCTGATACCATCTAGGTACAAATGGCTATTTCCTACTTGGAGAATTCCCTGCAGTGTGTCTGGTGACTGCAGCCCTGGTCAGGTCCCACCAAGCCTGTGACTAACTCCTGTTAGTGCTGTCTATCTGATTTTATAGACACAGATACGAGTGATGGAGACTGTGCTCTGAAAAGCACTACCTTTTAGAGCATTTTCCCTGTGATTCTTAAGTGACCACAATTATAGGGTTAATTATTTAAGAGTTAACAGGAGAGAACAAGCTCTGTCTACGTCCTTATTCCTCTAAACTATGCTTGCCACAGTCGGCTGCATTAAAGAAATACTATGTTTATATGCGTACATGAGGTGGTAAATACTTTCACAGACTTCAAAAAAACTTCACTGTCAAATTAAAGATCAGAGGTTTATTTTAATCAGCTAAAAAGATAATCTAAAGAAAAAAATAATCTTTTTCTTCACGCACAGTAGCCATCACATTCCTCATTTGGAATATCTACTGCTTTAAATGTATGACTTGTTAAGCAAAGCAGTAGTTGGTCTGAAAATTGTCAATGTGACAGAAGATTAGGCATCATGTGTCTGAAGCAGTGTCGCTATCTGCTTATCCAGTAATCAGTAATTTCTTTTATCTACAGCACAAAACTATTCCTAACATGAACCTTTCACTGTCATTTCTAGCACAGTTAACAGTATAGATTTTCCAGTAAAGCCCACTTGCTCTGATCTTACCCATATTAGTAGCCATAGGTGAAAGAAGGTAGACTTGGGTCTTAATATGTCATTATTTAAAAACAAAACAAAACAAAACAAAAAGAACAGGGAATAAAATAATATAGACATTTTTAAAAACAAACAAACAAAAATTTAAAAATTGAGGGGATCTTCTTTAGGTAACTGCTAAATCCCTTTTAATTTCAATTGCCTAAAAATAAGCCCAAACCTTAATCTTTCAGCCCCATATGGCACTTAAAACTGGTCCAGAGGAATTAGCTTAAATCTCCCAGCCAGAAACTTGTAGACAGGTGTATAGTTTCCCAGTCCTAACAAAGGCTCTTAAGCAAGGATTGTGCCAGTGTTAATGATTTAAAATCTGCACATTTATCTCTTCAGCACACAGGAGCATTTTGTGACACTAATATTTTACATGATCCACACTAACAGGGAAGAAGGCAAAGTCACTCAGATAAGTTGTTCATAGTAGCCACAAAAGCAGTGTTGACAGCTTTTCAAATTTTTTTCTCCCCATCAAATGTACATCTCTTATTTGGAGCTGTATATTTGCTGGTCAAAAGGCAGACTCGGGTCAACAGAATAACTTTGATTGTCAGCACTTTTGTTGTTGTTTTGTTTCAAATCTGATAGAATTAATTCTTCAGAATCTGCAAAGGTTTAGGGGCTTGTAGGATATTCAATGAGCCTGTAACAGTTAAAAATTCCCAAGTTTGTTGGATTATTCTAAGATATATAGCATCACATGGTATTTCTAGGCACCACAAGAGGATCAAGTCCTAAGAAGGATTTTAAAGGCAAATATTGAGAAGGATTTCTGACTACTCCATAAATCAGCACAGAAATAACAAAGGAAAAAACACAGAAATAAAAGAATCCCAAAAACCAGTCAAACATATGTCAAAATACGACTGGGAAACTAGCTTTAAAGCTATCACAGGGTAGTAGCAGCGTGAAGTAGAATCATGGTACAGAGAGGTTAGGGTGCACAAAACTCCAACAAAATAAAAAGAAGTAACAGCATGAAATTACTGTGTTTTTTAGCAACACTTAATTATGGTAATTCAATGACAAAAATATTTTTTTATTTAATTTCGACATTTAATGCAGATGAAATAGCATATCTTCAACTACCATCTTTCGGAACCCAAAATTCAGAAGTATTTCTATTTATTCTGATTTATTACATGTTGATACTAAATTTAAAAAATCAGCTTAAATACAAGTGTATATTAAAAGTGCATAATTAATAGATAAATATTATGCTCTCTTGACAAAAAGCACTGTCTTGCATACAACTAATTATATCAATTAAAGAGTGAGTCTTAAAGAGATTTTGCTAAACTCGTTAGAAACAGATTTTTCAGCTTACAAAAATATTTACAGCAGGTCCTCACAGAAAGATAAAACAGGTATATTTAACAGGGTTTTCTTTTTGAAAAAGTCTGCAGGAATCATTAACTTCTATGGAGTTGCCATTCTTTCTTAATTGCATATTTAATGCAATTTCAAGCATGTGGTTTAGTGAGGTCCAGGAACGATTCCACTACTTTTACAAAGGAAATGAGCATAGACTTTGCACCTCACAAAAATTTAATTGATATAATTTTATCAAGAGAAAGTGTCATTTATTCATTACAAAGAATTTGTGTCACAGTTTAAGAAAAATAATTGGAGGATGGATGTGAATGGTGGGAAATCAAATAAAGAAACCCATCATACTCTGCTTTAGAGCACATATTTACAGACAGTTTATCAAGTGCTAGGAGTTTTTTTCCATATCTTGGCCTACTTTCATTCACAACCTTTAAGAAAAATAATATCTACATCCTTATCAATTTTCTATACATTCTTCACCTATTCACATCCTTATCTGAACATTACAGTTGGTTCATCAAATATAGGTAGAACACCATTAATATTTAAGTATATGTTTAACACAGCAAATAAATCAGGATTTATAGGCTTGGAGCGTATTAATCTTCACAGAATCTCTGTGGATAAAGTTAAATCACATTAGAATTTAGGGATAGCATTTGGGAAGTTGTATACAAGATTACAGAGTAAAGTGTCTAAATAAGAGAATTCATTTCTAGGAGCAAAAAAACCAGTCCAATTTATTGTGAGATACAAAAGAGAAAAAAAAAAATTAGTCATAATAAGAAGGGACACTGCTCTTAGATTGTTTAGGTTGTCCCTGTGAGGATTTTATAGCAGCAAACACAGTAGCACAACTACCCAGCAATGCACATGCTCAGTTAAGAGGCATGTCCAGGAATAGAGATGGGTACCAAACACCCCTACGTCTGAAACACTCCTCTAATTTTGTAATAATATTAACAAGTAGTTATTAAGGGCATATAATTCATGGCAATCACACAGAAGTACCTTCAAAAATTAAATGAGTGCTAGGTTATGTGTGCATTTTACAAGGGGCCAATGCCAGATAGAGTTTTCATTCAGCTGGACAAAGCAACCACCCAAAATTCTGTCAAGTACTCGTAAAACCATTAAACCTGTTCTTGTCAAATCTGGAATGTTACAATCACCCTCAAGTAACTTTCCAGAAAAATAAATCTCTTTGAAAGTATAACAAAGAAAACTTGCCCAAACTACCAACTGATACAAAATAACACCATGGATGTAGCTGATCTACAAACCTATTAAATGCTTAGCAGTGGAAAATAATAATTTTGTAAATTTTTCTATTAAAAAAAATCCTTTTTCTTCCTATGATTATTGCCAACTTTATTATCAAAATTAATGTGGGTTTTTTTTTTTTTTTCATTCATCAAGCTGAATACCCTGTCAGGAAAATATCCTTAGTACTTGTTTACTCTACTTTTTATTATAATTATTGAATTATTCTGACAATTGTCTACACTGATGTCTCTATACTGATAAATGGAATAAAACAGTAAGCAGAAAACCTGTGGTAACTCTTCCTGTAATGTCAGTGAAGGCAGTGACTGCAATTTGGGATGTAATATAATGCCAGAAATTTAACTCATAAAATGTCTGACAGATAAATCAGGGCTTGGGCCATTTTAATTGTGAACACATAAATTTTTGATCATAAAGTCTTGAAGCAAAATATAATTTATTTCATCAGGAATAAATTCATTCAAATAACTGTCATAATGATCAGCCCTGGAAGAGAAACTGAATCTGAGGTTCACTATTAGCTGATATTATATCAAGACTTAAACAGAGAAAAGCTGTAGAAAATCAACACTATATAAAGCAATTTTACTTATCTCCTAGTTAAGACAGAATGGACTCACATATGAGTAATAAGGGCTTGAACTCTGGTAAAACATATCTAAATAAGTGCTAAAAATGAAAGAGACCTAGCTGTTTCCTATCTAAGCTGCCTCTGAAAACCACTTGATATTTTGCAAAATATCCAGGATTTAAAATTGAAAAAATGTACCTTACTTGTGGTAATGTTTTTCTGCCATTTTCTGCTACCCTTGTAGCAGCATAAATGGTTTACTTTATTTTGCTAGATAAGGTGCAAGTGAGCTCACGGAAGTCCTTCTTTATGGAAGAAAAGTAGCACACTGCCATCTGTGAAATAGGCTGAACATGAAAAGCAGCCTCCTTTGGCATCCAACTGCAAAGATACAACAGATCGATTTTAGTCCCCAGTAAATCTAGGCCATATTTCACTTTTAGTGCCACCTTGTATTGTGTTTACTTCTTACATTTAATCCTCAAATTACCTCACTCTGTAGTTCTCAGCCTAAAAAACCTGTAAATAGGGTTCAACCTTATGTAACCAGGAAGTCACTTCACATTTTTGCCACACTCACAAAGCAATACTTTGGGGAAAGGGAAGAAAAAAAGGAAAGCAAGTAGAGCTTAGAGGAAAAAACAATTCCAGATAGAATAGATAATCAAACAAAAAATTTAGAGGAAAAACTTCAACTAATTTTTTCGTCTGCCAATGTTGGGACTGAGGGAATGCAAACCCCTGCCGTGTTCTTTCCTTTTCCAGTTTCAATCCAGTCACTAATCCTCATGGGCTATCCCAGCCAGAGGAAAGATACATTATTTAGGCAGGTGCCAGGGCTGCTGGGAGGAGCCTGGGAGCTCACACAGGCCAAGGGTTCCCTTTGTGCTGCTGCAGCCTGCAGCACAGCAAACCCTTCTCAGATCTGCCTGGGCAGCCCTCTGCCTTTCCCTGCCTGCCCCATGCCAGTGTGGCAAAGGTGTGCTTGGTGCTTCAGCACTTGATCCGGCAGTTCCCCAGGTAAGCCAGTAGAGCTGGTGCCAGGTAGCCTCCTCCATTCCCAGGAACATGAATTTGGGCAGCTGTAGGAGAATTCTGTCCCTGACTGGAGCAATGGAGCTACATGGACTCCATGATCAGAAGGCTAAATATAATTATTTATTAATATCTATATGCAAGAGCAGAGAAAACAGCAAGCATGCAGGCAAGCAAGGCAGACAAGCAAATCCCAGACAGTAATGTCCATCTGTCCAAAACATTCACAGTATATTGATAAGGCAGAATCCTTTAATAAGCATAGATTGGGTAACCTCTGTAAACATCACTATATTATGAAGAATTCTCCCAGATTCTCAATCTTGGGGCTAAGTGTTTCGCCCATGTTGTAGGCAACATCTCACACTTCTTTCTATATTTAAAAAAAAAATTGTAAATCCACAGGACCCCTGTTGTGGGAAGGAGTACAAACTGTACAAACAAAGAAGGAGGTCTGAGAACACCTTAGACGTATCAGGGAGATGTAATTTCAGTTGATCCTGTGAGAGATTAACTACTAGTTTCAGAAAAACCTAATTTCAAAAAACTTGTCACCAATTCCACCACAATCTACAACCAATGACCTCTTGGCCTAAATGGGACAATGGGTTTGTTATTTTGTTGGGGTTTTTTACATATGTTGCAAAAAAGAGTCATACTAAAATGCTCAAAGAATCAGGCCATTTATCATTCCATTCGTCTATGATATCTGTAAGATATCAAGATGGATTGGTGATGAACAAACTGATATCTCTCTGAGGTGCCTTCCACTCGAAATCCAAGAACTGCACCTCTGCCCAGATATCAATGGGGACAGACTGAAGGAGCACTTGTTCTATTGGCCTCATGCCAAATGAAACAGACACAGGTGTGTCTGACCAGGCTATAGTCCTGTCTCTTTCAGCCTGTCCAGCATTTGGGATAGTTTGAATTGGGGAAAAGCTGTTTCTTCCCGCAGCTGCACATCTTCACCCTCCCCCTGTACCTCCTCAAGGGTTAAACTGAACCCATTCTCAGGGTCTTGAAGGCTTTCTTCCGCCCCCTCCCCAGTGAGGACTTTGTCCCCTGGTTCCCCTGGCTTCTGCAAGTCTCAGTCTGTCTGTTCGGCTGGGCAGGAGAGGGGGAACATCCTGACACCCTTCTGGGGTTTTCCCCTGGTGCCAGTGTCCTCCACGGGGGGGTGCAGACGATAACATTCTCTCTGGGCTGGTGAGAGGAGGTGTGTCAGGAGTCAGTGGAATGGCGACTAGCTGGGCAGACCGGGCTGGTCCTGGGGTGGTTGGATCTGTTGCTGAGGCTTCTGCTGAAGGAGGANGACAGACTGAAGGAGCACTTGTTCTATTGGCCTCATGCCAAATGAAACAGACACAGGTGTGTCTGACCAGGCTATAGTCCTGTCTCTTTCAGCCTGTCCAGCATTTGGGATAGTTTGAATTGGGGAAAAGCTGTTTCTTCCCGCAGCTGCACATCTTCACCCTCCCCCTGTACCTCCTCAAGGGTTAAACTGAACCCATTCTCAGGGTCTTGAAGGCTTTCTTCCGCCCCCTCCCCAGTGAGGACTTTGTCCCCTGGTTCCCCTGGCTTCTGCAAGTCTCAGTCTGTCTGTTCGGCTGGGCAGGAGAGGGGGAACATCCTGACACCCTTCTGGGGTTTTCCCCTGGTGCCAGTGTCNGCTGCTGCTTGTGCAGTTACTATGGCTTGTGCGTCAACTGCAACCTGCACTGCTGCTTCCACAATGGATTCCAGGAGANATCCTGACACCCTTCTGGGGTTTTCCCCTGGTGCCAGTGTCCTCCATGGGGGGGTGCAGACGATAACATTCTCTCTGGGCTGGTGAGAGGAGGTGTGTCAGGAGACAGTGGAATGGCGACTAGCTGGGCAGACCGGGCTGGTCCTGGGGTGGTTGGATCTGTTGCTGAGGCTTCTGCTGAAGGAGGAGGAGGAGAAGGCAGCGCAACTGCCCCCATCCAAGACGGGTGGGGAGGGCTGCTGAGCTGTCGCTGGCTCCAAAACAACTGAAGGAGGTGCTGCAGTGGCAGACCCATCTGCAGGGTGCTGGGCGGTGGCTGCCAGGATAAGCGCAGGCGGGGTCACTTGTGGAGCGGCCAGTACCGGCTCTGGTGTGGCTGGTGTGGGCTGCAGTTTCTAATGCACCACGGTGGCAGCATAGCTGTCCACCTGCTGTGCAGCCATCTGAGCCTGCTGTGCCGCTGCTGCTTGTGCAGTTACTATGGCTTGTGCGTCAACTGCAACCTGCACTGCTGCTTCCACAATGGATTCCAGGAGAGAGGGGAAGGCAGGCGTTGGCTCAGCTACTTGTAAAAAAATCCCATTTTTCAAGGTTGCAGAAAGAGTTTCTGAGACAGGTGTTTGCCTGCTTGATAGCACAGCTTGCCACTGAAAAAGCACAAGCTGTCTTTTTAGAATCCATATCTGAGAGAGATTTGATCCTCCCAGCAGCTGCACTGGGGGAATCACTGTGCTCACGCCTGATGGGCTCTGAGCTGTCCGTGGCCTGAATCAGACTGAAAATTCTCACAATAGAAAGCAGAGGGACTAAAGTACCTCGGTCTCTGTAAGCAGAGAGCAGTGATCAACGCTTTGGACTTCTTTGGTCCATAGTTTCCCAGATGGCTCTGGCTCTGGCCACATTACTCCCTTTCCAGTATGGCTCTGGTGTGGCCCTGGTCTCCTGCCATCCTGCAGTCCTGGTCCTGGGTTTCTTCACGGATTGCCCCAGTATGGATAATTCCCGGGTTCTAGCCGAGATGCATCGAGTCACAAGATGAGTCCAGCTACAGCCAGCACTCAGAACATCACGGAGAGAGGGGAAGGCAGGCGTTGGCTCAGCTACTTGTAAAAAAATCCCATTTTTCAAGGTTGCAGAAAGAGTTTCTGAGACAGGTGTTTGCCTGCTTGATAGCACAGCTTGCCACTGAAAAAGCACAAGCTGTCTTTTTAGAATCCATATCTGAGAGAGATTTGATCCTCCCAGCAGCTGCACTGGGGGAATCACTGTGCTCACGCCTGATGGGCTCTGAGCTGTCCGTGGCCTGAATCAGACTGAAAATTCTCACAATAGAAAGCAGAGGGACTAAAGTACCTCAGTCTCTGTAAGCAGAGAGCAGTGATCAACGCTTTGGACTTCTTTGGTCCATAGTTTCCCAGATGGCTCTGGCTCTGGCCACATTACTCCCTTTCCAGCATGGCTCTGGTGTGGCCCTGGTCTCCTGCCATCCTGCAGTCCTGGTCCTGGGTTTCTTCACGGATTGCCCCAGTATGGATAATTCCCGGGTTCTAGCCGAGATGCATCGAGTCACAAGATGAGTCCAGCTACAGCCAGCACTCAGAACATCACGCAGAGTCACCAGAGGTAGGAGAATTTGGCCCCTGATTGGGGCAATTGAGCTACATGGACTCCATGATCAGAAGGCTAAATATGATTATTTATTAAGATCTATATGCAAGAGCAGAGGAGCAGCAAGGCAGACAAGAAAATCCCAGACAGCAATGTCCGTCTGTCCGAAACATCCACAGTATAAGGCAGAATCTTGTATTAAGCATAGATTGGCTAACCTCTGTAAACATCAAGATGTTATAAAAAATTCTCTCAGCATTGTAGAAACAATCTCAGACCAAGTGTTTGGCCCATGTTGTGGGCAAATGGCAGCCTCTCCCCAGGGCATCCCAGAGATAGGCACTGCTGTCCAACTAGTGTGTGGTTAGTCAGAAAATAAGAAGCCTGCTTCACATACAAAACAATCACATTTTTAAAGGAGAAAATAAAATCATGAAATGTGCAAGCCTACAATTAAAATTCAAGTTTTTAAATTTAGTAGTAAATATTACAAAGCATAAATAACAAATCAGCTACAAAAAGAAGTTGTTCTAATCTTTGACATATACCTTCTGCCAGCTCCCAGCAGCAACATACCCTTTTCTCCTGAAAACCTTTCCAAAGACATGTGAATTACCTTGCACATCAAGGTTATGAAGGCACCAAGATAAACTAGTTGCTTAAATTAGTGCAGGTCTCAGCACCAGCATTACTTTGTTATTATTTGTGTGCTTGAAAAATTAAACCCATTATTTACCTTAACATGCCTAACGGATGAATAAGATCCTTTCAGCAAATTTCAGTAATATTTTAATAACCTTTTCTTATCTTTAAGATCATGGCTTGTGGAAAAGCTCCCAGCTGGACAGATAGGCAATTCCCAGTCTTGTAAGGATATTCTTACACTACAAATGCATTTTGGAAATGTTTTTACTGAAGGACTTACTATGCAGGAGGTCAAGCAATAGGCAGCTTTAGAAAGCAATTCTGGGTCTCAGTTCTCCAAATGTGTATTGGTCCAGTGTGCAAACCCTGAACTCAATCAGGAATCAGAGTAATGTAGAGAAGAATTTCCTGAGTCTGGAAAATGTTGGCAAGAGGAGCTACATCTTAAAGCAGGAAGCCAAAAGGTTTTTCTAAATTGACTTTTTGTTACACACACAAACTTTTATTTATTTGATTTAGTAAATCTTAAAGTCAGCCTCAGAGGAGGTTTTGGATGTGAGCAACTCAAGCTGTGTATGCTTCACATGACAAATATTAGCCTAAAAAAAATAACATTCTGTAGACAAATTGTTCTAGTATCCCGCAAATGTCATTGCACAACAGTAAGAAAAAGATATTGTAAAACTCTGAAGTGAGGCATTCTGGTTACTCGTTTAATAGCACTTATTTAAATTGTTCACAAGTGTGCCACATTTGTTTAAAGTATTCATTCATCGAGTTTGTTGAACATCAGTAGTTCACAGCTGCTCATGGCTCACAGGCTGCAAAATTGGTAGGGAGCTATTAATGAAGTGGAGAGATTACATACCAGAGCCACATTAAAGGAATGTGACTGTACAGGCAGTCTTGTAACTCATTTTAATGCTTCCCAGAGAAAGTTTAAGTATTGACAAAGAATTAGAATAACAATTGACAAAACAGTTACAATAGATTTTCAAACTCTTTTCCTATTATATTTTTCCATTCTAATTGGCATAGTACCCCAAAGTACCATATCCCCAGTGGCACAAAAACTGCCTGTTCTCTTAAAGCCTGCTCAGTTGTGAATTATCAGTCTTTGCTATATGCACCAAGTTTGTTATCTGAATTGCACAGAAATACTATTACCATGGCAGGAGTTACAGTTTGGGAGACAGATTGACAGCATGTAACCTTACCAGCAATAAGACATTATAAGATATTGAAGTAATTAATGGAGTATTATCAGTTATTGAAAGAGTATATTATGATATACATCAAATAGTGGTTTAGGTTCTTGAGTGTCTCAAGTAAACTTTGTTATTTGTGAGGTGCTTAATATCTGTTAGCTGTAGGAAAAGGAATTAGTTTTTCCTTCTGCCTGATATATAATCTCAGTTTGAACATTAAGAAGAATCAAAGTTTATTCCCAAAGTTAATTCACAGCAAAAGAATCTATTATGACATTGATAAAATAATGAATCTATCAGGCTTTGAACACACAGCAATATCCTGTATTTGTGTATAGGTGGTATTTAAAGGGACTCATGGCCATCAGTGTGCTGATTTCAGGTAGAACCCAGCCCACAGAAGTAATAGACCAATCAGAAAGGGGTAAGCCTCTGTGAGATACACATTTTAAAAGGAAAGCCCAGGAAAAACTGTCTTTCTTCTCCTTCTGGCAAATCTTAAGGTAACGTATCAGCTCTATGTGGGTTCCGCCGGGCCGGCCCCACTTCATGGCTGGGGGTGGGTCCAGCCAGGCCGGGTCTCTTCCTTGCACATCCCAGGAGGGCCTGGGTCTGGAAATGGTGCTGCTGTTAAACACCACCGGGCAGAGGGAAGGAGTGGACTGCAACCAGCGCATCCTGGTTGTTTTCCCCCAGCATGGCCACCATGAGGGATCACGGGCAGAGACTGAAAGGAGCCCTGCAGCCTGGGCAGAGAGTGGAGGCAGCCCTGCGAGCCAAGGATGGTCCAGGCCCAGCCTGATCACTGTCTCCCCTCAATACTTTGGCCTAGCCCCCAGCACAACCTTGAGTGCTCTACTGTGTTTTAACCCTCTCTGCCTGGGTGAGATTTAACTCCTTAGTGCCCAGATTGAGATTTGCAGACATTGATCTTCTCCGGAGTGAAAGAAAAGAGGCTGAGAGAGAACATGTGGAGAAACAGCATGAAGATATGAAAGTCAGCAGAAGTCCTCAATTTGATTGGAGGGTGAGAGACTCTGGACTGAAATTCTTTTGTAAGCCATAGTGATGGACGCTAATTAACCTGTTAAATCATGGAAAATCATGGGGGAGGGGGGGTGGTGTGGAATGGTTCAGTTGAGACCTGAGCAGAGATTGTAATCTTCTTTGAGCTATTGGAACAGAGAGGGATGAAGTAGTGAAGCCTCTTTGGCCTGAGGGAGGGGTGGCAGTCTCCTGTTCCCAGAGATGAAGATGATTTTGGAGGCAGATGAAGATGAACTTTTGCATTTGAACATTTATCCTTAAAATATAATGTCCCATGGATTTAATATGGCCCAGATGCACAGCTTTGGGAGAGCTGTGAGATGGGGAGGACTTTGCAAGTGCAGATTTCCCTGGGAGGATGCACTTGTGAACATTTTAACCACAAGAGGACTGGAAACTAAATTTTGTGGGGAAGTCTCCATGGTTTTGTCAATGAGAGGTTCTTCTTCCTGGGTGAATGGAAAGAAGTACTCTTAGAAGAGTGATGCACTGACTAGAAATCTTTAGGTTTTGTTTTTCTCTACATGGTTGTGTTAGTAAGTAAGAAAGAAGAGTGTTGGGGTAAGAGAAATGTTCTAAAGGTTTTATTCTGATTCTCATATCCCAGTTAAATCTGTCAATACCATTTTCTTCATTCCTTTTGAAGTTTTAAGCCTGTTTTGCTCTTTCTCCTGGTCCTATCTCACAGCAAGAAAATAAGTAAATGATTCTAGCAGGTATATGGACATCTAACTACCACTAAAACTATCACAATCAGAAAACCTTCAGTGTTCAATAGAGACACACTGGGTTCATTGCTTAATGAGAGCATCACAATAGAGGTCTCTGTAAAAGAATTAGACTGTGGACTTGGAAACAATACTTGGATTTTCTGTAAGAGAATGCTTATATTACTGCATCACATTGATTCTCACTGAAGCACGATTTAAAAAGCTTTCAGAAAGCATTTATGGCAAAACAATCCTTCAGGTATGTAAGGTATGCATTCCAGCTCTGAAGTGCATTCAGCACTTTTGTAGTGACACTCTAATGTATTGGACAAAGTTTAGCACAGAGATATAACAGGAAAGATCACAGGTGTCAGTCTTTGTGAACGTCTTGGAGGCAAGGTTGATAAAAAAATAAAAATAGAATATAAAATAATAGAGAAAATAGAAAAAATATATAAAACTCAGGGGAAAATTTAAAAATAACATGGTGGAAAAATTTAAAAAATAACATGGTGGAAACTAGTAAAAACCTCACAACTTCCAGTACTGAATATAAACCAAGTACCACCTTTTCCTTTTTAAAGTAGCCTCTTCTACAAACATTTTCTTTTAGAGATGCAGTTAACTTTTTTCAGGACACTAAGGACCAATTTAAGAACTTTAGAAGTGGGTGATAGGCCATGTGTTCCAGTCTCATGTGTGGATTAAAACTATACTTAAGAACTGGCATGTAGTTTGTTTTTATGGAAATTTAAGTTTTGCTTCATATTTTTCATCTCCACTCAGGAAAATGTTATTCTTGGTCAGAATCAATAACATAGTAAACATGGGAGGAAGACAAAAAAATAGTCTCATGTCAGAACAATTAATATGATTCACATTTTAAAAAGATTCAATTTCCAAACCCAGATAGTACATAACAACAGGAAATCCAAGAAAATTCGGTTTGCCTGAAAATGAGGGGCTTTTGCCTCCAAAAAGTCCACTGCTTTTTATTTGAGCTTCAGAAAAATAGTTTCTTGATTTATATTTTACACAAACATATTAGTCACTAGATTGAACTTGTTACTGTATTGTGACTTCAGTAACTTTTGAATTGAGGAGAAAAATTTGGAGGACATACCATTGAATCCAGAAGGTATTTTGGCTACTCAGCTTGCTGAATTAGAGTGGACAAGGCTTCTCATACAGCAGCCAGCTGTGCTTGCTGTGATGCCTATACACCAATGGGACATAGATCATGTTGACAGATTTCTCTGTAAAGGTATAAACCTGCAGTAAGGTAAACATGCTACTGAACAGTAACACAAAATGTGACACTGTTTGAGTGAAAATAATCACTCGGCTCTCTATTGATTCATGCAGCCACTTTCAAGGCAGTGCCAACATTAAACAGGTATGCAATATTCAGACCAGGAAGGCTGAATATTACACCAGAAACCTCACAATGAGAAACCTAAGCTTTTCTCTAATGTGTGATAATTGCAAATATTTCAGAAACTAAAACAAATAAATAAAATCTTCAATAATTCCTTAGTTTTCTAGCAAATCTCAGAGTAAGGCAAAGCTAGACTCAGAGGGATGACTACAGCTGTGTCTGAGAAGTGGCCCTCTTGTAGCTTAAATTATAGAGTTGTTTCAAAATTGAACTCAAGTGCAAACATCTGTGCACCCACTGCTCAGAAGCATTCCAGAAGGCCTCTCGCAATTTTAGGAGCTAGGTGTTCACCTCAAGAGATGTCAGTGAAGTAGACTCAATGTCAGTCTAGGATACCTTGGAACGCAGAAAAGAAACGTAGCAACAGAAGTTAATGCTGGGCAATGAAACTTGCACTAGTCTCTCATCATGAAGATACATAACCAGAATGTAAGAGAAATATGGCTATTTGACAGGCCCCAGGATGATTAAATAAATAACTTAGGAAAAAAAAAAGGCATTATGAGAAATTCAATCTTTAAATCCTCCCAACACTTTTCAACCTTCAAACACCCAGGCCAGGATTCTGAAGTTTATGTGGCATTGTATTCAGATGTAGACTCTGGAGTACTGAGCAATAAATTTATAAATATTTTAGTCAGAATTTCCCTGTTATCCTATTGCAAGTGAAAAATCTTAATTCAGGCTCCAACAGTCACAGAAAGGAATATAAAAGCTAGGGATGATATGACGGAACATGCTTTGAAATACCTTCCCCTGCCTTATTAAAGACCTTAGAAGTATAGGAATAAAGGATAACCAGAACATTTAAAAACACCTTTCAGGGTTTTTTATTATGTACTAATTCATACTGTTCTCAACTGTAGAGAATAAAAATTAGTTTGTGGGTGGGAGTAAAAATAAACTGAGAGAGACAGAACTGAGAGTGATATATTATCTGTCATAGGAAATTAGTGGCAATTTTCCAAGAATTCCAAAGCAAAATATTTAGACCCATTTGTAGCCCACATTTATTAGACTGATTAGCTTTTAAGACGCAGTACCTATTAACTTTTTAAAGTCACATATTTGATGATATGTACAAAAACATGCAGATGCAAGTTTGAAAGGTTTATGGCAGAGCATGGATACTTAGGAACTTTCTGCTTATCTGACACTTGCTACATTTTGCAAGGTAACCTGAAAATTCTCATATGTATGCAGCAGAAATATTGATAAAGACTTCAAATTAACGACAAATCCAATTGTTTTCTTTCAGAAATTCCAAGGAGGTAGTTTATTTACAAGTAAGGCAGGAATTGAGTGCAAAAGTTGCAAGTTAAAATGAGAGTATACAGTTCTGAAGTAGTAGGTGTTACTAGAAATGTTTTAGAGCTGAAGTAACTACTTATAGTCTGTGTAATATCTAATTTCCTCCTCCATTTATTTTCTTGTTTTATGAAATAGGGTATAAATAGACACAAACTGTGCTACACTAGTTTCACAGTCTTTTGTAGTTCCTCACACACATTTTTACTTGAGGTACTGTTTGTCCTTAGTGAATATCTTCAGAAATACTGAAAATTTTGTGACTAAGAGTTTAATTTTTAGTTTCATGGAAGTTAATATTCAGACTGGTGTATAAGATTGACATTAATTTTTGGAGAAAGACTGAGAGAAAGCAGTAGTCCAAAATCCAAAGTGATCCAATCTTCTTCTCTGGTCTCTCAAACAGCATAATCTCAATACAGGGCTGCTAAGTGACATGCAGATTCTGGAAATTCTCAAAAGGAAAACACTTGTCAGAGAACAGCTCCTTCCCTCCCCCCTCCTCTCCAAGATCCACATGGGAACATATCCTAGGAATCAGGAACATTGATGCAGAAGGTACATCAAGGGTAATCACGTCCACTTGCTCGGCACACTGCTGTTATTAATTATTGACTACCTCACAGTGACCTTCAAGCAGTACTTCAGAAAAAAAAGACATATGGGTCAGACTAAATCTATGTTGACTCATCCCAGAGAGGGTTTTCTGTTCCTGCACAGATATCTGTAGTGTATAGCTGAAGTAATGAAATAAAGTGAAGTTAGACAGAGTTTGGAGTGCACACTCAACCTGAAGACACAGCAACTCATCTTTTCTTAATATTGTTCTCAAGTGAATTAAGAATTTAATCACCAATTTTGACTAAGTCATTCCATGAGAGGCAATTCAAGAACTCTTTCCTCTGAAGATTATGAGCACTTAGATAAGCAAAAGAGTTACATATAAAAGTGTTTCAAAAATGAAAGAAGTTGTGATTTTTTTAATCAATTAGAGGACATTAAATTCCCAAGGAACAGAAGATAGGGTAATCTGAAGAGTTTAAAAAGCACTGAAAATTATTCTGTAGAGTTGCTGCAAAAAGAATGCTATAGGCTATTCAGTAAAAGCACACAGGGAGTGATTCAGTTCAGTTCCTAAGTTCTTCATAAAATACCTTAGCACTCCCTTAGAAATCATAATATAGAGCTACATGGGGGAAGGACAGCATAATTCAGCAGACCTTCACTTATGCTTAATTGGAAATACTGCATGCCTTACAAGAATAAAGTCATTCAAGTAGATTTCTCAAAGAGAAATCTAACTTGGCTTCTCCAGCCAACTTTATTGAAAAGGAACAGAAAACCTACATTCCCCACCCAACCACTACCACCTATTTTCCAGGGCAGCATAACACAAAAACAGAACTCATCAAACTTTTTTGTATGCTAAGCTAATTAAAAGAATAAATTGCATATTAAAAGCTGATAATGAAGCTGATATCAAAGCCCATAATACTCCTAGCCCTGTTCTGATCTGTTAAAGCAGCTCAAACCATAGTGAGGATAAAAAACAAAGAACAGGTTTCTTGATACAAAACTCCTGTATATTTAAACATGACGTAATATGCTGTAGAAAAGCCTTCTACTCAACTGAAGTTTTTAACTTCTAAAACTGCTTGTAAGTATTAATGTAGTATCACAATCCATTTATTTCTCAATATCCTTCTAAATTTGTAACAAGGATTTCGCAACTCAACTCCTTCATCTTAAAATACGTGTTAAGATGTGAAGACAAGAACTGTCACTTTAAACCCACCTGCAGTCTTTAAAAAAGACAGGGTGCAACCTATTGGTGGAGTTAGAGTTAATTCCACAAAAAGGTTCTCGAAAAAACTCCAGAAAACCAAGAATCATGTTTGCTCACACATAACCTTGAAAGCACTGATTAAATAGGGCTACTTTTGGATATCTTTCCTTCTATGAATTCAGAAATAATACCTGCACTTGGAGATCTTCAGATAGCATTTATACAGCTTCATGAGTAACAAAACTTAGGCATTGGTTGAATACATGTCCCAAATGACAAGGACTGTTTCTTAATTTACTGTCAGAATCATTGTGACAGAGCAGAAACTTGCTCAGTTGCTTTGAAAAGAATGCTACCTTACTCAGAAAGGATCAAGAAATGTAGCAAGTGATAAGAAGTTTAGCAAGAAACTGAAAAGCAGGACCAAGGGTTAACAGTGTTATTATTAACTAGATCTAGGTCTGCAATGTGATGTTATCCTAGTTATGTTTAAAAAGGCCAATGTTAATTGGAACAGTAATGAACTTCTCTGTTTTTCAATTCAACA
>VWZN01003315.1:17971-31065 GCA_013396955.1 Regulus satrapa
ATTTTTTCTAGAAAAATAAAAAAAAAAAAAAAAAAAAAAAAAAAAAAAAATTAAAAATCCCACAGATTGAAGAAACACAGTGAATAGAGAAAAAAGTTTAATAACCTTGGAAGAACAGTACTTCTGCAGTCATAATTAGAAGCCAAATTCACAATACACAGATATTAATAGCATTCACAGCTATATAAAAGTATGGCACCCCTTGGAAACCAACAAGATTTTGGCTTATGCACTAAGTCAGACCTCTAAATGCTTGTATCCAGTCCAATTAGCTCATTTACACCAGTCTTATCTACTCATTTAAAGCAGTGAAAAATCTAAAATTGATAACACTATAAAATTTGGAAGCACAGATAATGTTATTTGGAGCATCACAAATTCAGGTATTTGTTTTACAGATTTCTTAGAGATTCAACTCAGAAGTCATGAATGCATCAGACAATTATTTTAAGAGATAGTTATATATTGATAACCCCTTGGTTACAGAAGTAGACCAAAACCATGAGCTCTACCTCAAAAGCTAGAGGGAAATGAAAGTAATTTATTTTAATCACGAATTTATAATTGGTACTGTTACTTATGGACTGTGGCTGCTGGTACAACTGGGCTATTACACACCTAAGTGAGATGGCATCCTCTCCCTTCCTAATGATATATGCTGCCCTATGTCCATGACTAAACTGCAGGTCCTCTCCTTTTTTCACCATGGTCTGGGTCAAAATTGTGCAACTTTAGTGTACTTTAACAAAAATGTGAGGCATCCTAGCTTGGATTTCCCTTAGAAAACAGCCCAAGTGGTAGCTGAAGACAGATCACTGCAAGCTGTGGTGAATATGCTGGCCTGCATAATCAATGAACAATCAAAATTGAAGCCCCACCAACAACTCCTGTCCCTGCTGCAAAGTTTAAACACTTTTTCTGTAAGTTGCTCAGTGAGGTCTGGATTCCTATGAAATTTACTTGTTGGATCATCTAATGAAACCCAAAAGAATTCCATAATGCATTTGTGATACCTTTTTGTTGTGCAGATTCCCAGGAGTCCACTGTGTGAGCTCAGTTTGCAGTCTCTTTGTCAATATAGCTGCTAGTATCAACTCCCTCTTCTTCCATATATTTCTGGAGCTCATGGACACTTCATTGCTCCAGAACTGCTCCTTTTCTGATAAATCTGGCTGAAAATTTCCAAGAGTTTGGACATCATGAGGATGATCAGAAACAGGATTAAACAAAGGCAGAGACAGACACAACGATCAGCTCAGCCTCCTCCCTAGGAAACCAAGCTAAAAGAGAAAACATATTTGCAGAATTATGTGTTGAGCTTGCTTCTGTGAAGTGGGTGACTCTTAGTTTTAAAGTAAAGTTTTAATGTAAAGCACTAACTGAATTAAACCTACTTTGATTAAATACAAATAATTTTAAATTGTGCATCAGAGCACTGCAGTGCTACTGAGCTCAGAGTTTTTAAGAGACTGACAATAATGTACTGTATTTTTTTTTTTTTCCAATCTATTTCAATTACACTTTTATAATGGCGGAATAATGGAAAGATTAGTCTATTTTATCATGATTAAATCTTGATTAACATATTAAATAACCATTGTACACTAATTAACTCTATTAAATGCAATGTCCAATACATTGTTCTACTTCTGTGGACTTCCAATGAAAAAGTAACTATGATTAATATGGTTATTTCTTCTACAGTGTTTTTAGGATCTAGTGTTTTATAGAACACAAAGTACCACTATGGACTAAATACCTCAAAGTATGATTTTGATAAGCTATTTGGGAAGACTTTGTTTTTGAAAGGAATCTGCAGATAAACTACAATATTAAAAGAAAATAATACATAATTTTAGAGAGCATTTCCAAACATGTCCTATGCATTCTGAACACTGAGGACATAAAATTCAAATATATACTCCTGTAAGGACAGCATGAGGTTGAATTTTAGATAACCTCCCAGTTCAATTATGTGGAGTGGCATTACAATATTTTACAGGATGCACAGATGAAAAGCCATTACCAAGGATTTGTCACTGTTTCACAACTGTGAACAACTCTAGGCAAGGCTTTTAACCAGCAGTTAAAAACTCCCTTGTGTCAACATCTTGCAGTAACTTTTTATTCCACTGGAAACACTTTAAACATTTAGTTTCCTCTGTCATGAGCGCTCACATTAACTCAGATATCTGCAGCCTGATTTCCTAGTGTTGCAAACACAAGTTGTTCTCTCCAAGTACAAAATACGAGCAGCCGTCACTGTAACCCGACATATTTATGCCAGGTTATCAGCCAGCTCTTAAATACAGTTGAGGGGTTTTGTGTGCAAAAACATATGGACTGAACTGAAATGAATAAAATATAGATTTTTGAAATCTGCCTATCTGCTTTATGAGATGTTTCAGATGCGCAGTGGGTGATGACACAAAGTTCTCAGACTTTCTAACTTGGAGCACTGAGCTGAGGCACATCCACTTTCTTAAAGGTCACTGAAGGGACTCATGCACCTACACATGCCAATTTAGAGACAAGGTGTAAAAACAAAACAGCAAAATTCTGTTGTGATAGAAATGAGAAATGGTTGCATATGTTGCTTACAATAAAAGGCACAATTGTACTTCAAGAAGCACAAATGAACAGCTGGGATTTGTTCACCCCAGTACTGTGTCTTTTCCTGCTTCTCTTGGTTCAAATCCTACAACAAAACAAAGGTACATTGTAAAGCAGCATGTAAACTTCATTGTGATGTTAAACAGCACCATTCCAGATAATTTATCCCTTTTTTACAAGGGAAACTTAATGACAGGCAGAAGCCATCCCTGTGTCAGGGTGACTTTAGGCACAATGGGCCAGGAGCTGGGGCTGATAGCTCTGCTACTTTCCTAGCAAAGTAGGGTTTCACCAGGCAGGTAGCATGTGCCTTTGTCCTCAAGAAAAGCAAGGGCCAGAGATGGTGGCCAGGTTCAAAAAGGAGATAATGAGGCAATTTTAAGGTGATGAAGTAGGTCTGAGGTCAAGCTGGAAAGTCAGATCAAGTCCTGAAGAGTAGCCAGGGCTAGACAAAACCCTGTGGCCTCTGGGAAAGGTCCGTGGTGTGAAGTCAGGTCCAAGGTCAAACCAAGAAATCAGTTCATGGGTCTCAGTCTAGATCAACAGGGCCCTTGGTCAGGCACAGACACAGCTGTGGCTGAACTGGGAAAAGACACAGTCATAGCTCAGGCAGACACTGAAGATCCAAAACTGCAAACCCCACAGGAAGAAGATATGGTGTGAAAACCCAAATGACAGTATTTCACATTGTTGATAGGACAGTGTTGTGTCTCTCCCCAGATATGGTGCCTAGACATCTGCCAGTCACCTCCATCTGCCCAGAGTGCAAGAGAGGTGCCGAGAGCAGGTAGCTCACCCATGCCTTATAGCTGGGGCTTGCTCTCAAGAACAGTCCTGGACCTCCAAAATTCCCAACCAGCACCAGCACAGCTCTGCCCTATCACCTGGGTGCTTCCAAGAAGAGTGTCTCCCCCTTGTCCCACCATCACACAGAGCTGTGTTCATCCTGGGACCAGATGCCTGCACTCCTTTACCTCCTTCACGTGATGCAGGAAAAGCTGTTGCACACATTGGGACTCCAGGACACTGAGGTCTGCCCGTGTAGAATGCAATTATGTCAAATATCTTCATGCAGCTCAACAGAAATGTAAATGTCAGCAACAAATATCTTTGTCAGATTTCCAAAGAATGAACAATGTACTCACTCACAGACAAATGGGATTGTTTCTGAACATGATCTCTGCCTTCAGGCTGTAGGACAATGCCTTTTTAGTGGTCTCCATCAAACTTTGTTTGAAATTATGTTAATAGCTGGCAGAATTTTTTAATTAGACCACCAAATGGCAACCTTAATGTACAGGATATACAGTCATTGGCTTTTACTTTGATTTTTTTTATTGTCTGAAGTAAAAGAATCAGCAAGAAGAGGAACTGGTTACTACAAAAGCATGATAACTACTTCAATCCCTAGTTATAAACATGCAGTAATTAATCAATTAATGCAGATCACATATGTCAAGGAAAAGACAGAGTATGTATAGGATGAAGTCAACATAATCCTTTTGTATAGCTTTATGAATGATCTAATGTAACTCACTCAAGATACTCCAGATTTACAGCCATACATAAGTGAACAGTAGAACCAGATTTAAATTAAAGAGCTGATACATATTAATAATATATATATTTTTTTAAAAAAATTAATTGTTTCTGGTGAACTTAAGAGATTTTGATATTCATTGTGGAATAAAAAGGCATCATGACTTTCCACATGAAAGATTCTGATTCAGAGTTGAATCAGAAAAGCACACCTATTCAGCAAGAGCCCTTAAAAATTAATTGTGTATTCATGCCCATGTAACTTTAGCACATGCTTACAATTAGCCTATACCTTGAATTCATTTGAGAGTAAGAAACAAATTCTTTGAATTTAGGAATGAGTTAAAATGGTCACAAACACTTTTGATCTCCTAACACTCTTTTTAAAATGAGCTTTATCATAAAGGGTATTTTCAGAACTAATTAACTGCTACTTCTGGAAGGGAAGTACTTTCAGACCCTCTGATGAACCATTTCATGTATTACTATTCCTTGCCATCTTTTGCATTTCCAGTACACAAGCCTTCGCTATTTCTTCATTGGAAAGTTTGTGCACGTATGTATATATACATGCACATGATAGAAATAAATTTATTGTTATCTGCAGTTGTATAAAGTTTTAGAAAATTTAGCTCAACTCAGAAGCCCTTTTTAAAAATTCTGTCATTCTTTACATATAATTGTTAATGTTTCAACTTACAATCTGGAAGAAAAAAGAAAACAAAAAAAGAAAGATATATTGAACTGAATTTGAAAAGGAAGTTATTCATGGGAATTTTGAGGGCATAAAGCCCCTTTTGATAACAGCTTATGTTCTATATGAAAGCATGTGTTCACCAGCTAAGCTCCCCTATCCACAGGCTTAAATTACAAGTTTGTGGAAATAAGTTATTTGATTCCTTGAAAACAATTCAACTGAATCAATTTCTAGTTATCTTTGGTCATGTTCTTTAAATTAAAAGAAACAAAAAATTTTATTATTCTATAACTGGCTTTTCATCTGAAGAAAGCATCATGCATTTATAATTTCGAACACTGCTTAACTTCATATTTTCATCTGAAGCCTTCTCCTGATGTTTTGTGTAGTTGTGTGGCATTGATTTCAGAATAAGCTTCTAAGTCAAGGTGTGATCAGTTATATAGACAGGCTCACTGTACTTTCTTATAGCTGAAATATCCCTGGAGGCTTTTACCATTTCTCAATGTCATAGATTTTAATCTTTATGGAGTGAAATCCAGAATTACCAAACACAAAGTATCTCTCACTTTGAGTACAGTACATGGTAATCACAAGAACCCCATAATCCAAAGTACATAGAGACTAGTCCACAGTATATTGAGGTCAAAGTCTGTCCTAAGTTATATTATATCAAGATAATGAGTTCATTAATTTGCTATGAATCTTGTCTTGAAGTTCCTTCTTAGAAGGAAAAAAATATATTCCATAACAACAACAGGATAATTAGATCTCAGACATATTTCAACTTCATGTGTAATATTTTTTCAGAGGTCATAATAATTCAAAATAAATTAAATCCCCCATATATAATGGAGCCAAATCAATGTTTTAATGTCTCAGAATACAACCATAAGTGAAATCTTTATGCTTTTAATAGAAAAAGAGGAATTAGGACCTGCTTAGACTAGAAGAACTAATGTTGACTAAAATGTAGGTAAGTACTTTAGTACAAAACTTGCAAATTTTTGTATCCTGGACACCCATGAAAACATCCTTACAGTTCAAACTGACTCAAAGTTCTGTGACTCGGTGCATTTCTGCAGCAATGAGGTTAAATTATTAACCTGAACTGAGTTGCAGAACACAGGCACCTGTGCAGTTTGGTCCTAATCACACTGCTTTTGGATTGGAGCTAGATCATACCTTACTCACATCACCACAAACAATAACTGAAAATAATTTTTTTTTAAAACCCCAAATTCATATTAACAATAAGAAAGTAAAAACTTGCTGAACTCTCCCAAATTTGTGAGGTAGGTGAGATAGTAAGCTACAGGAGCTTCAATAAATGGCAATGGATTCCTATTTAAAGTTAGGTTGACATGGCTGCTAAACCACACTATTGGAATTCAGGTCTGGGTTTCATTGCTGCCTGTGTCATAGACACAGAATGTGATTTTAGATAACCCTCTACAATCTTAGTTCATTTAGATAAGTATTTACTAGAGATAACTTAGATGCTCATGGGAGGCAGGTGCTTAAAACACCTTCCTCAGTCAGTGCAAACCTTATTCTGTGTCCAATACTACAGCATAAAATGGAAATAAAGGCATCCTGCGTGCACATTTTTCTCTTCAAATTTTCCACATTTCCAAGGCCCTTACTAATTTCCTTGTCCCTGTTTTCTTTTAATGTCACATTACACAAAACCTCAGGATTATGATAAAGCCTGGGAACCTTTAAATAAAGTGATATATCAGTAACTACTTAGCACACCCTCAGTACACTCTCTACCAGAACAATTTCTCACTGTTAGCAACAATCTTTGGTGAAAGACAACATATCAGTGTACTCTCAGGGAATTTGGATAGTTTTCTAATTAATTTCTGAACATTTGTAGCACAAACCAAGCATCAGTAAATTATGCTTAGAGTATTTGGAACACTTCCAACCTCATTTTCTTCTCTTCTCCCTCTTCTTTCGCTAGAAGAAGCAGATATGGTTAAAATCACACAACAAAAATATTTATTCACAGAACACTTGCAGTAATTACCATTTTCGTAAACCTTATTTTTTTTATGCTTAGGATTTGTCCTCAGCTGATCTTGTTTCAGGTCAAGAAGTGACCCAATAAATGCAAGAAGCAGATTCTCTAGACTTCCTGCTTAAGTATAGTTCAATATAAAACATGTTAATGATAAAGTCTCTCAAGAGCACTTATGAGACAGAGAAACACTTCAAGGAATTATTCATACACTTGTTTACATTAGTATTAATAGCATTACTCTTAAAATTATCACTTCATCACATAAAATCCACTGTACCTATAAAATGTTACATCGAAAGCAAACCAATCAAATAAATAATGTTTCAGACTATCTACTTGCACTGAGTCACAACCCTACTTAGGTCTGTCAAGCTTAATTCAGGAAGGTGAATTTAATTAGGTGAAAGGCTAAGAGGAAGGTAAGGCTAATAGTCTCATTCAAAGTCCACATCGCATAGCTCCCAACACGTTTGCAGGATATCTCCTTTCACAGTGCTCCAGGGAGTAAGGCCAGGGTTGTCCTGCTGTGGGTCCCAAACAACAGTTTTCTCAAATGACCCATTTTATTTCCTGATTTGAGGGTTAAGGTCCTTTCTGAAAAATTTCTTCATCTAATTGTCAGGTATTTCATTAAGAAAAACATCACCAAGGCAAACTCTTTCCCCACAACTGATTGTGGTGTCTTCCTTCCTAAAACTCAGAGGTCATCTGCCCTGGTAGCCACAATTATATAAAGTGCTGCAGTACAAAGCAAAGACTGAGGCACTGAAATCAAACCACCAGATCCACCTACCACAACAACACTGGTTTCAATTCCACTTCTGTATTAAACTTTACCTTTACTATGGTCTAATTCTGCCCTCATGATACACCTCCCACACAGCAAGCAACTCCTTTCACTAGCTCAGTTACGTGGCTCAGTGTACAGACCCTGTAAAAGTCATTACAGCAATGTAATTTCTAGCACTTGCATTTTCACTATAGCAAAATCTCACAGGGATCAGACCCACTTATGGTCTTAACTAAAACTAGCCATCTGTCTTAATTAACATTTAGAATTCATCAAACCTTGCAGGGCTCATACTGGGCTCTGGGGCAGCTTGGCAGTGCTCACATTGGGCTCATGCTGGGTCTATGTCTCTGGTAGCAGCATTTTTCCACCAGATTGCACACTTGGTGTTAAAGCACAGGAAGAATGAAACAAAACAAAAAAAACAAAAAACAAAAAAAAAACCAAAACAAAACAGTTACCCAGTATCTCCACCTCACACGATGCACCACACAGAACAGGGAGAAGAGGAGGCAGAAAGAGTAAGAGCAGCAAGAACTAAGAGAACCTCACGTTGCCCTTATGTATTTGTTCCATAAGTTATAACCCAACAACAGTTGTACCTTTGTTAAATACCTTTCTGTGCAATACAAATCCTGAATGTATTTTTGTTTCTTTCTATATATGCACGTTGATATTAAAGGCAACATAAAGATTTGGTTCTCTGAAGGTACCACAGATAATGGAAAGATTTCCCAAAATTGGGAGTGATGTCAATAGGGATGTCAACAGACTTCCATTTGGGCCATCTAAAACAACTAAATTTTTCAAGACCAAAGTTCTATGCTCAGAGAGTCGAACACTGATGGACAGGCAGCTGCTGCCCATGGCCTTGGCTGCTTCAGGTGGGTCTGGAGCAGATGCATAGAACTAGATCTCTTTAGAACCTCTTTTCTCTTTGTGACCTCATAGTATATAGCCTTCCCACAAGCCTACTTTCCTTCTTTGTACCCAAGTGGCAAGTTACCAAGTAATACTCAAGTAACCACCAGAGACACAGCACCCTTTCAATGAACTTAATATGTGATGGCTTGATTAATTAGACTTCAAAAAGTGTTTTATTTTTCTGCTCTATGTGAAAAAGCCGTTGAATGTAAAAAATCTGTTTGTTAAGAACTATCATGAGATTAAGTACTTCCAAACTGTTTAAACACAATGATACTGAGAAAAGAAAATGTCAGCTGCATATATATACTTTTCCAAAGTGCAATATAAAGGCAAACTTCAAACATTTAGTATGAATTTCCACTACAATTTGAGTTTTTACCTTCTTAAAGCTTTGAATTATTTTGTACTTTGATGTTCTCTGTTCCTCAGGGAATTATTATTATTATTATTATTATTATTATTATTATTATTATTATTAATTATTAGTAAGAAAAGCAGCATAAATCCTACATTTTGTCATATTTGAAGACTCTAGTATTGTTAAGACACAAAGCCTGTACATTTTTTTCAGTGCATACCTGTGGCTGCAGGCACAGAGAAGGAGCAATGCAAGTGCGTGAGAAAGGCAAAAAATACCAAATTCCAACACAGGTCTTTCCTGAGAAGCTATTAATTTCTTACAGGACAAACAACATATTTGGTGGCAGTGAAAATATGACAACTCCATCTATCAATCCAATCAGGTTTATCATGAGGTTTAAGTATTCTTTAACTGTCAAACTGTAACATGTCCCTAGAAATAATAAACTGCATTCTGAACTATCTGCCAAAAGCACACAGGGGGAAAAAAAAAAGATAAAAAAGATCACTTCTAAACCATAAATAATATTTTTTTTTAGTCATACTTGCATCCGTATTTCTGAAACCAATTTAGAAAACAATTGGACAGGGCAGCGTGGGAATAAAGAATCATTTGCCATTCGACTTTAATGTGTGATTACTTAGTAATGTAATTGAAAGCATGACTGTAGCACATTGCCAGCTTTCTATTGTCAAGAGATTGTTTAACTCATGATACACAGCATCCAATGTCATTTTTTTATTCCATATTTTTTGTGACAAGAAGTTTTGCTTAATATTTGAATTTGCTTTTCTGCCTCAAATACTGTAGAATCAAAGGTTTGTGGGAAGGAGGTGTTGTGAAGGAGAGATGATAGGTTTCAATTCATCATTAACATGAGAAAATGTAAGATACTAGTTACCATGACTGCATTGTCAGATTTGTGGTGAAGGCCAATGATGTCTAAGCATATATAACTGACCCAAAATACACATTTAGGACTCTATTTTTGGCTCTGATTCTGTGAATTAGAGTAAAATCCAAGACCTAACTGTGCAGCCTGTATCTGTTGGAGTAAATTCCTAGAAATATGTTGAGTTATACTGACTGTACCTCTTGGAGACCTGACCCAAATCATAGTACTCCACAAAACCTCATGGTGTTTAAAGGCTTGATCTTCAACCAAGATAGCCAGGCAAATCTTGGTGGACTTTTGGAGGACTTGTGTCCTTTTACTCCTCCAGAGTCCCTAGACCTTCATTAAAAAGCTGCACTGATGGCTATGGAAGAGCTACAGAAATTCAGGGCTCCCCCCTGCATAGAAAGCATTGGCTTAGTGGTGTTTTCCCTCCTTTTATCTTTACAGGCTTTCCCTCCAAGCCATCCTGTGTGGATGGCTTCAACAACTTTTACAACAAAAATTCCAAAGCCTTTACTGCTAAGGGGAGCTTGTTGCCCCAGACCACCTAACGTGGCTAAGGCATCCTTCTGTCCATGTAACTCCCTCCTTCTCTGATTCAACCTAGTTCACAAAAATTATTCTCAACCGAAAATAATTAAAGGTTCAAGGGTTTTTAGAACACTGGGGGTTTTGACCATGTAGACTGGGGTACAAATCATGCCTTGTTGGTCCCTGTAAGAAGAGTCTATGTCACCTACCCTTTAAGCCCCACACTCAAGGAACTTGCCTGGCCCAGCTGTCCCTCTATACATACAGCATAAACAAGCACCATCACACAAATTCAGTAGAACTGTGCTGCCACAGAGCTATCATCAAATGTTATAGCATTCATATTTGATTGTTTGGTGCATTCAGATTGCGTAAGATATGTATTTCATATTTTGAGGGCAGAGGTTTCTTGGATTTAAAAACTACTCTGACAAGAGAATTCAAGAGGGAACTGTGAGGAGCTGAAATTATTTCGTTATTTTGTTTCCCTTGCAGCCCATTCTCACACGTTTTTCATCAAAAAGCGGGAAATGGAACTTGAGTAAGGATTCTGGCATTTAGCTCACAGGCTTTGTTTTGTCTTTATCCTATTTTACTGAATGTCAGATGACCAGGGAGGTGATACAGAACTCCAAGAGGAGCGGATGTTTCAGAATAGGAATTATCATTCACAGGCAAGAGTCTCTCTCCTCTGTCACACCACTAGTACTGAAACCAAGAAGGAAAGAATAAAACAGTAACTGCAAGGTGGAAAGGCTCAGAGTCTTCCTTCCAGAGAGTGATTCTGAGCTAACTTTCCCTCCAGTAAAAAATGTGACTGCATCTTGATAGGAGCCCTTCAACTACAATATGCTGTTTCATTTTCAACAGAAACTATTTCTTACAAGACTTCTTATAAAAATAATTTGCTTCCCAGCTGCTTTTACATAGTTTCTAAACTGTTTTCAGAGTCCTGAATGATTGGAACAAACCAGATTACTTCCTTCCAATTCATCCTAGTGACCTACCATATGTATTAATAAAGGGGTATTTTTTTCTGTCTATATCTCTGTTTTCACTGAAGAAAGCTATGCCAGTTGCATTAAAATACTTTTAACCTATTCGATTCATGACAGTGGAAGTACCAGAGCCTTCTGGGCTTTGTAATATAATAGCATCCCTTTATCACGTTGAATGGTTTATTGGAACCAGCTTGTACAGATGATTTAGTTTACCATAGTGAGGCCACAACTTCAGGGCTCCAATCTCTGTTTGGGGACTCTTCTGTAATTTTCAGTGTTTCCAGTTTGGTCTTCATATGGGTTTGCTTTTTTGGGTGTTTTCTGTTTGTGTTTTTTAGGGTCATTAGGGGGGTTTTTGTGGTTTCTCTGGGTCTTTTATCTGTTCACTTCCTTTTAACTATTTTCTTTTTCATATAACTTAAGTTAGAATTTTTATTCTTTGCTTTCTTGGTACATATATTCTTAAGATAATACCTGGTCCAGATAATGTGCACTTTGTGAATACATAGTGGCCACTCATTTTTATCAAAACAGAACTCAGTTTTATCCAACATGAGGGGAAAACCTTTGGCAACTCTATTTTATGTAGAAATTCTAATATGAGAAATATTACCAAGACAAGTGTCCTCACTCTGTAGGAAAGGACAACCATATCAGAGATCCGAGAGTGCATGTGGACTGGATCAGCTAACAAACCTGGTGACCCCATGTAGCAGCTGGCACGAGTCAGGTGCAGCTGGCATAGCTCCTAGCATAAGGTTGTGAATTTTAACCTACCTTTTGCTATGACAGACATAAATTAAATACTACCACACACTTGTCCCAAGCAAATGGCTTTGCTGTGCTCAGGGAACTAGATGGCCAAACTATGCAAATAACCTGTTGATCCTCAGGAAGTACAAAAGTGTCCAGAGTTGTCTGGAACAAACAGACAATGAGCACCAACAATAGCATGTGCATCCGTGAAAAAAATCCACTTAGCCTTTACACTGTCATTTGAACTTAAACCATGACACTCTGGCAGAAGAGAGCATCTCTTCCAGGGCATTTAATGGAATCTCTGCACATGATAATTTGCTGCTTATCTCATAATATGAGTCTGTGTCTGGCTATATTAACAATCACATAGGTAAAAGATTCTCTTTCAGCGTACAGATGAGCATGTAAAAATATAATTTTCTACAGTGTTTTATGATTACACTTACCTGCAAAATCATTTAAATTTCATTACAAATCAACATTTAACATGAATCTATAGAAAAACATCCAAGCAGTCTCTGTGTTCCTTCAAAATTCTTTCTTAAATGGTAGACTTTCACAAACTTTAGTGTGAGGCTTGCACTGGTACCAAAGTGAGATTCTTACCTCAAAAATATGACTTCTTTACCTTGAGCTGTTAAGTAACATGAATTTGATTCCATTTCAAATCTTGTGCTCTAGTTGCCTAGTGCACTTTTCCATCTCTTGAATAATTTTGATACAGGACAGGCAAAATATAGGGAATTTTGCATCCTTTATGTAAAGACATTATATGATGATGGGGGGGAAGGAGGGAGGGAGGGGGGAGGGAGAGAAGATAATGTTTGCTATTTTTCCCCTCCAGAAGAAAATTAGATAGTAGAAAAATATGAAGCCAAACCTATAAGACTTGCTAAGCACTCCAGAGGAAGGGAGGAGTGAGGAAATGAAGAAGAGACTAATGATGACT
>VWZN01003317.1:1902-27729 GCA_013396955.1 Regulus satrapa
TCCAGGGACAGGGAGGGGAAAGGAAAAACACGTCATACATGGGGGGAGGGATTACAGAGAAACCAGGAATCATTAAGTATGTGCACCGCTAGAGATCCTTCCCCTCCTGTGGACTTATAATATTTGTGTTGTCTTTTTTTTCCCCATTTAAATTATTTTTTCTCCTTCTCCTGAGAAGCTGGAAGGTTTTCGCAAGCAGTAATACCACAAACCACAGCACAATGCTGCCTCTGCAAAACTGTTTACCGGGACAATTAAAGGATAAGTGGAGGTCAGAGCCAGGATGAGAACCTAAATTACTTTACTCATCCTACAAAGCTTTAATCTCCTGACATTCTTGAATTTACATTTTTGATAATTACTTCCCAACTACTGAAAAAGAAAAAAAAGGTTGATACTGTCAGAACTTTCCTTTCTTTCTCCATTCCATTTCTTTCACTTCTATTATGGCTATAACTGCCTTTTTCCTTTCATTTGTCAAGCTTTGACAGTGTATTACCCAATTTTCTTCTTCCAAAATCTACCCTAACAACTGGACTGAGTAAAACTCTTCAGTGTTTTTTTCCCTCTATAGCGCGTTGAAAATAATTTCCTTTCTAGTTTTTTTTTATAGCAAGTGTTGTTCTTTGTGCTGTAGTTTTTTGTCTGCTTTTGTAGCCTAAAATAGCTAAAAGTAAAAGATAAAGTAGCTTCACTCAGACCTCACTGCTCAAACTTTCCAAAGCCCTCAAAAATTCCAGGATGGGAATGCCTGAGAATAAATACATTCTGCACTTTTCAGTAACAATACAATAATAAAGACATAATTTGCTCTTTGTATAACATCTTTTGAGACAGTCTTTGTGTAACTCCAAGTCTGAAACCATTCCCAGAAATTTTATGCACTATAGGTAGTTGGCTGCTCTTAAAACTTTCAGTGAAATAAAGGAATTAACTTCATGAGTAATAATATGGTTCTGGATATAAATGATGGATGAAACCATAAGTAAATTGACACTGACCTGCTGATGGAAATTAAAGTGGAACTCAGATTTAACAATGATGAATTTTTGAGGATTAGGTCTGTTGAAGAGCCAGTAAAACTATTTTGATATCAAATAATGAGTGAGGGAATTTTATGTATTATTTTACACTTACATGTGTTGCATATGCTAAATAGCCATGCTAAATTTGAGACTGCTGGCATACCTTTGCACTAAGTAAAAATATTACTGCTACAAGTATGTTTTTGAACTTTCCCTAAGGAAAGCTATGTTAAATTGCTAGCAAATTACTAGTTCAAACGTCCTAGAGGTGTTGTTTCACTGTTCCTGGCATGGTAGACCTAAGAAAATTATTCTAATGGTCAGAGTCATAAATACACATTCTCAAGCTACTTGAAAGCCAGTTCTAATCAGTTATTTGAACTGTTCCTGGGAAGAAGCAGCTTAGATATAGCCAATTAAAGAACACAGACAAACTTCTGAACAGAAAGGAGAGCGGTCTTTAGCAGGAAAAGCTCAAATTTAACTGGAGATCACATTCACAAAGGATTGATAAAAGCAAAGGAGGACAAATTTCAATAAATCTTGCTGATGCAGGATGATATTTCTTACTGTTGCACAGCTGAAGTTGTACTTGTAAAGCAGTGGGGGTCCTGCATGTTATCACAAAATAAGTGTGTAAATAAACCTCCTGGGAGTTGCTGCTCCCTGCCTGCACTACGCTGTGCCATAGGGAGAATGCAGCTTAAAAAAGAGAAAAAAACCTTATGCAACATTAAATACTGTATTTTGCATAAAACCACATTATGAATTTTATATATTTCATACATTTATGCCATGTTATGTTCGTGTTGTGTTAATAATTTTACACTTTTGCATCAAGTTCAGCAATGAAAGTTGATCATGGAAACACAGAATGTTTAAGGTTGGAAAGGACCTCTGTGGATCACCTGGTCCAGCCTCCATTGTTCAACTTCTGATTTATGTAGTTAGGTTATTGATATTTTATTTAGTATGCAGTAGCTGGCTGAAACTCATAATGAAATGGGGAGAAGCCTTGAGGCTGCAGAGAGGAGGACCAGATCTGTTATTTCCAGACTGTGGTTTTGTGCAGCAGTTGTTGCACCTCAGGCTCAGGCTGATGTGTGCCCTGTGCTGCCTCCTGGAGAGCAGTAAAGGAGACTTTAGCTGAGCTGGTTTGGTCTGCCCAGCACCTCCTTGCCTGGTTTCAGGCTCTCCCACTTGGACCTAGTGTGCTGCTTGTCTGCTCAGAGCTGCCCAGCTCTCTGCACACCACTGTGCTTGTCCACACATGCACTTTCTTAAGTACTTTAGAAATCTTCTGTAAATTGCATATTGCTGCAGGAGTCAAGGTGTGCTACAGGCTGACAGCAGAGATTAATTCTATAGCACTTTCATGTTTTCTGGAGTCTTGAGTCTATTTTTGTATGTCTTGAGTCTAGGTATAACTCAGAATTTAAGCTAGCAAAAAAACCCCTTCTTCCCTCTATCCCCCACCTACTTGTCTCCCTGTTTGGGACAAAACCCACAGAAGTGTTGTCCATAATCAATATTTGAGGCCTCTTTAGTATGGCATTGACAGGATTATTTATGGGTGCTCCAGTGTTTTTCACCTGGACTCATCTTTCCTGTGCTATTTTTAAAACTGACTACTATTTGCATGAGACAGTACAGTAACGCTGTTGAAGCAGCCAGCGTGCCATATTGCAGGAGTACCTTAGCAAATTTATATTACAGAGAGATAGAATTTGCCAGAAATTTTGTCAGATCACTCTCTATCTTAATAAAAAATAATAGCGCTGTTTTTAAAGTGGTTACAGGTTTATTTTAGAACTGATTTCAAGGAAGAACACTAAGGAAATGAGGTTTTACAAGCAAATGACCATGCGTGTTCAGAAAATACAGTTTGGTTTCACATATTTTTGTTAGACTAGCTCAATAAAATGAGCAGAATATCTTCCCAACAACAAGATTCACTTCAGGTCCTTATTGTGGTAATGCAGGGAGTCTCTTGATAAAAAGACACAAGTGCTCTTCTGAAGTTATCTCGGATAGATGCTGGTCTCCAGTCATGCTCTTGCTCTACTGTATGATTCTGTATCAGTTTTTCATGAGAGTTGTTCCTTGGGGTGAGCAGGACAGGAATTTCATTTCCTTGGTTTGGATCAGATTCAGGTCAGCAAAAACTTTTAGTGACCTGACCCAGTCATGAACCAGAGATAGTCCCAGAAGTTTCCCTTGAGATTTAAACTGGACTCGTGATTAAATTTATCAGCTGGTGACACAGTATGGCTTTCTAGATAACATATGACATTGTGGGGTGCTCATGATCACAGAACCTTGTTTGGATAAAGAAAGAAATTGAGTTTTTACTGAATTTCATAAGGTTGCTGGACAGTCATATTATCATTTGCTTTTAGGTCACTTTAATGGGTCGGGGGATATGTAATTTTAACAATGTGTTCTGAGGCTTTTATCTCTTATTGATCTATTTGTGTGTTTGTGGGGGGTGTTTTTCTTTTTACAATTTTTTTTCTTTTCTCTTTTTTTCCTTCCACAGCTAATTTTCAGATTCTAAGAGTACAAACTTACCATCCAAGACCCCAATACCAGATGGCTTTATGGCTGCATTGATTAGTTTCACCTTATTGCCTTTAATTTATTAGGAAAAAAATGAAAGTTTCTATATGCTATAGGTCATATAATTGGGATCAAAACAATGAGGATAAGAGCTGGTGCTGCCTCTTGAGTTAAAGAGAGCTAAAGATTGAGTGCCTACAGTGCGTTCACTGCTGTGTGATCCAGCTTAGTCTGAACAAAACTGCCTTCCTTTCTCTTTGCTTTCTGTTGGTTTTTGGGGTTTTTTTTCTGCCTATCCCATTCCACACTTGGGCACTTAGAATTTTCAAGACTCTCCTCAAATGTTTCACATATTCTTTGATATAGAAGGATGAGTGAAGAGTTATTAAAAATACAGGTAATATTATTCAAGGCTTAGACATCAAGAGGTGCCTTTAAAGCTTTTCCTTGCCAGACAGATCTTCATACCTGATCCACTGAATAATTTCCACCCTCATGATAACTTACTATTGTTACCAAAATTGTTATTATAAAGTGAAAATGCATAAAGAGGCTTAACCATTTTTTCCTGGTTAATGCTCAGTTCCTAATTCTTAATTTACTGGTAATAACAGCAAGAATGTGACTGGCAACACTGTTGATATGGACTTTTGCTTTGGGTTCATTGTTCATTTGTTTGTTGATTTTTGGCTTTTTTAGGACAGTAATTTGTTTACAGCTGTCCAGTGCTGTTTACAACTCTCTAGTGCAGCCAGTTAAATTGGTTTGCTAACAGGATTTTTCCTATTGTCCAGGTACTGCTGACCTGCAGATCTGTGCACTCTGTAGAGTGCCGAGTGTCACTAGCAGACTTCACTAGAAGGGAAATTGTATTTCATTCCCTAGGCTTGAGGATATGGCAGGAGATGAGCCTTCATCCCCTCTAAATTACTTCACTCTTCTTTTTCTTCCTCATACATCTGTGTTTGTTGTTTTCAGTGGACAGATACTCCACTGTGGGAGATGCCTCCCTCATTTAATTCAAAACAGTCAAGAAATAGAGTTTACTATTATAATTCACACTTCATCTTCATTTAGGGAGTGGTTCATTCAGCTTCCATACCCCCAAATCTATGTTCAACCTGATCCCACTGCAGAGAATCCCCACAGTGAGAGCTGTCACAGTCTGTGGGGCAGGGAAGTCAAGGAAAAACATGGCACCAAAGCTCCAATGTTTAAAGAAGAAAAGGGAGGCACAGGANTGTGTTGCTACAACATCAAAAGATTGATTTGCCTTATCACAGTTAACCTCATTTGTAACCTCTTTCCCTTCAAATTAATCCAGATCAGACAATAATAATGAAACTTCTAAGATAGTGATGGATATTTTATTAAGATAAAAAGATGAATGTTTGCGGGCAGAACAAGTTTCATTTTGCAATGCAGCATAGTTTGAATTTGTTCTATCAAATGGGTGTTCTCTTCTGGCTATTGTCAGAATTGAGTAAGCATTAAATTAAGTAATGAAGGGGCTTTGGGAGATAAATAGATTAAGCTGATAGCTCTGATGGAAGATATGTGAAATTGCACTTTCTTATAATGTGTATTATTTAATAGGCTGAAACCAACCAGGTAAAACTAACCTGCAGTGGTACAGGAGAGGTGTTTTGAGCAGAGCTCCTTCCTGTCCAGCAGTAGTCCTGCTAGTAGCTGCTTCTCTTGGTGCTTCTAATTAATAAACTGAACTCAGAATTATGGGATTTCTAACTTGATTTCAGGTAATTCATTTTGTGAAAAGTACTCCTGGGGAATGTGTAAGTCAAGAACTATCTGTATAAGTATTTGTTGGGATTCTGTGGCTTTCCTTTATGGTTTTTCTGGCTTCTGAGCAGCTGCAGGTCTGAGACATATCTCTGTCCATAGGTCAAATTTTCTAGCTTCAGTACAAAGCGTGCTTCACCCCACCATGCAAACACTCTGTGTGTACTCTGAGGCCTTTCTGTCTGCTTGGACAGCATGGTTAAGAGATTTTTAGGGAAAAAGAACACTCTAGTTGCACACTGGTTGATTTTATCCACTTAAAACCTACAATATAAATTTTGTCTGAAATATACCTCTCAAAAAGACTTCCAGTAATAGAAAAAACATCAAAAGGTGGAGGATTTCTTGGTAGTTTCTTTTTCTAATTTCCCACTGAAACTGGTAATTTGTGTTAAATCTTAAAAATAAAATTTGTCTGGCTTCTTCATTTAGCAGTTTGTTTTCCCATTATGACTTTCTACTGAATTGAAGAACTCTTAGGATCAGGATTTTTTTGCACTGTGATTGTCATCTTTAAGTCTCTTAGATGAACTAAAAAAATGGTTGAGCTCTGTGTCTTTTACTGTGAGATGCTCTTTTGTTTTGCCAGCCTTTTTTACCTTTTTAATACTATCTTCCTTTTTATCATCAAGCTTTGCAGAGCAGCTTGATGTGTTTTACTTTTCAAAAATCTATCTATCTATCTATCTATCTATCATCTATCTATCTAATCTCAATTTAGTCTCTGCATATTAGTCTCACACTAAAAAAAAAGGTTTTGCTGTCTTCCAGCACTTGTCCTTCATTGTAATTTCCCATATTATTTGCTGAAAAGCAGCAATATCTGAAGAGATATACTCTATCTGCTCCTGTTGTATCTGTTACCTGGTGTTATTTCCATGTGTGCTGAATTCATTGAATGATGCAGTTGCTGGGGCACTTTTCTTACATTTAGCTGGCTAGAAAATTTATGGCAATAGGAAATTACAAAGGGAGTTTTGGTGTTAGTTTTATTTTGTTGAAATCAGATGAAGGCATTTTTGTGTGTTCTGTATGTATTTTTTTATGATTAGAACTTCTGAATGCTCTTGGATTTAAGCAATTAAAAGGGTCTTTTCTTCTGCCAGTTGCACTGGCCTAAAACCTCTGCATACAGAGTGACTGAATTTGACAGATGCCTTTTTCCCTGAAATGTGCTTAGATTGACTAGGACTGCACAATTTAGGAGTCTCATGTTTAGGTTTAATAAGAGGCAAAATTGAAAATTACTGGTTATTCTCCATGATCAATGAATAACAGACTTCATTAACCATTGGGGTGTGCTCTGGGCTGGGTGAGAGTTAAATAAAATGACTCTCTGTCTGTGTAGCTTGTTTGATTTAGCTTCATCAGCATTCTGAATGTTTAAATTTATTCTATCTACACTAAATTCCTTAGGTAATCCAACAAAACAGAAGATGTCGGTCAAGTTTTATATTTCCTCCCAGAAGAATTGTAATGAAAATCTTAGGGCAGTAGACTATATTACATCATAGCTTTTGCTGAAAGCAAACTTTGGTTGGGAGCAACAAATTCAAGCACTGGAATTGGTATTTCAGGGTTGGATTGGATTGGGGTCTTTTGATGTTGTGTTTTGTTGGTTGGTTGTTTTTTTGTTTTGTTTTGGGGTTTTGGGGGGTTTGGGTTGTTTGGGTTTTTTGGACAGTATTCTATGAGTTCAATTTCCTGGAGGGCAGGGGTGATGTGTGTGGTTTGAATTAATAGATTAGGGTTTGAGTCAAAGGCCTCTGGAGTAAAAAAAATCACCTCAGTTGGGATGGTTTTGCAATTAGGCCTTGATGTCCACACCACTGGAGCAGAAGAAACATTAAGAATATTGTATTTTACTGTAATCATGTGGAATATTTTTGCTTGGCTGCCACAGAAGCAGTTCTCCTGGTATAGCTCCATTCAGGTATGGGGCCAGTCAGAAGGATCAATTAAACTAAGTGCCATTTGAAATCTAAAACTTTCAAAGGTTGAAAAAAGATCTGTGTGTTCTTTCTGGTTGATTTCTGTGGGCCTGACGTCCCCAGTCCTGCAGACAGCTCTGTTTGCATTGTCTATTGATGGCTGCTGTCTTCTAAAGTCCAAAGAGGGTTACCCCAAAAAATTTATGGAGTCAAAACATAAATGAAAATTCCATACCTGAGTAAATAGAAGTGCTGAATTCTCCAAGTACAGTGAGAGAACATTGAATAATTTATATCATAAAAGAACACATGGATTTGTTGTTCTGAATACCACATATTAAATACATGTAAAGGACCTTCAAAACTTCTGCCTTATCTTCTACATAAGAAAGTGTAAAGTTTAATTTCCTCTTTAAAATTAGTCCATATTAGAGTTGGGTAGCATTTTCAATAATAAAACACATTTTTGTAGTTCTGTATTATAAATTTGACAGCTCTAGCTGCTTGTAAAAAAAGAAAATTGCATTTTTATCCTCTGGTAATGTGGGGTAATTGACTCTTTTTTTTTTAACTAGTTCCTTTGAAAAAAGAAAGTTTTCTAGACTTTAGTTATACAATTTAAAATGAGATATGAAGTTCTCAAAAGAAGAATTTTAGTTTTTTTAAACAAACCTTGTGTGGCATATGTAAAGATTTAAAAAAATATGTTGAGCTTGTTTTTTCCAGTATTTGTGGTGTGCTTGGCCCACTGAGTCATGATTCTGCTCCCCTGTTGAGCCATTTAAAACAAGAATATAAAGGAGTACATAATAAATGCTTTAAAGTGATAAGGAAAAGGTTAATATAGTTTAATTAATATATAATTTCAAAAATTAATTTTTTCCACATAACATGCAAATAACTGAGTTTTTATGCAATGCATTCATTTAAGTATTTGTTAAGAAGGAATATATATAAGGAAAATAATCAGGAAGAAAAGGTAAGAAAGGATCTTTGAACCTGATTAAGAGAAGTAATTGTTTGCAAAAGCCTTTTTGTCCTGTAGTGGCAGAGCCCAGTCATCCTGAGGGGAAGAGGCAGTCCTGAAAACCAGCAGCCTCAGCCCAGCTGTGATGCTGCTGCTCTCTGGTCTATTATCTCTTTCTCCACATCTTTTAATTAAGAGAGCTTTACTGTGTGTTATCATCACAACATGCTGGTTACTCCCAAATAAAAGAAGCAGACCTCTGACCCTATGGATAAGAAGAGTAATGCTGAAGTTAATGCCCTGAACATAGAGCTTCTGGAGATGTGTTTTTGGACCTCTTGGTGCATGTCAGAGTCAGTGTGTGGAGGGCTTGGAAGACAACTGCAGGGTGTAGTTATCTAAACAATGCAACCTCTGTCCAGAAGGCTGCAAACCCAGACCAGAGAGGGACATACATTAATGAAGCACTCTCCTCCTCATGCAATTCTTTTACATTTTATAGATTATTTTCTTGAATAACTGATGTCCCCCTTCATTTTACTGGAGAACCTTACCCTTGTAGCCTTCACCAAATGCATAATCTCAGAGAAATGATGAAGACTAGTAAAGGAAGACTAATATTTGATTAGCTTTTTACAAACTTACATTTTCATTGCTGCATATGAAATAATAATAAAACACATGCATGTTTCAAGTACCTGGAATGCCACATATCTAATCTGTGTGGGAGAAAGAAAAAAGTCCTTTAAGAGTATTTTAGAAATACTCTAATACTCTTTTATTGGCAATACTTTTGGTAATATTTATAGGGAACATGGGTATAGAGAAACACTATTGAAATTCTGTAAGAATTCACTTGTTCTTGGAATGTCCACTAAAACATCTCAGCAAGAGCAAAAAAATCACCACTCTGTGAGAGGCAGTTGGACAACACATGATAGACAATACCACTAGTAGAGACCAGTTTTATGTTACATTACTGAGCCTGAAGTCAACAAAGCAGCACTAGATTGCATTCTGTTACTCTGTCAGAATCATTCTAGTTACAACTGTAATTCAAGGACATAGGATTTCATGTACTCTTACCTCTTTCCACATTGTGCAACTGATGCCAGCATAAAATGCTGTAGGCATAAGATTAGACTTCTCTTCTTAGCCCCATTCATTCCTTCTTTACTAAATTAGGAAAAATTGGTTAGTAGTAGCCTGGAGCTGCTGCTTAACTTGCTATTACATGAAGAGTCTAAAATAGAGCTATACACATACTAGGATACTTGTCTAAGCATAGATTATGATTTTTCTGGAAAAATATTTGTGTATATTAGGAAAAAAAATCCCCTGAATTTCCTGTTTTAATTATGTATAACATCAGTTCTTGGCAAATCAGTGAATAAACACTATTATAATTATTGGTAGTATTTAATTTAGCACTGCATTTAGGGCTGAAGTGCTAATAAGAGTCTTCTGGTCTTCCAAATGCAGAAAGGTAGGCTGGGCTCATGAATGAGGCTGGAACAGGACCAGAACTCAGATCTTTAGCATTCAAAGCCCTGAGTGTAACACATATCCACATATAATTTCACTTCTGTTGTCTCTTAAGATCCTAAACTTACTGAAGAAATGGCTCTTTCTACTCCAACAGGTACAGCAAAGGCCAGGGTAATTTTCTAGTTGTTACTGTTAGAGCTGAAGTCAAAGGCAAATATTTAAATTAGACAAAAAGCAGTTTGGTCACAAAGAGACTTGATGTCAGGTAATTGACAGGACTTGGGATTTCTACCTGTGTTTCTCCTTGAGACTTTCTGTTCACAGTCTGAGCAGACAGCTTTAGAAGATCCATCAATGAGTGACTCAGTGACTTTTGAGTACAGTCTATTTGGGTGTCTAGAATACTGGAAAAGTACTTCAATGTTTGTCAAAGCAGCTTCTGTGGAGGTTATAAAAGCAGGCTGACTACTTCACAAGTGTGTAGGTGAATTTTATGGTGCTGTTTGTTTATTTATTAGTTTAAATTAGAAAACTTTGACCTTTTTTTCCCAGTCCCACTGAAGCAAATTTGCCTCTCTGGCACAGAGAAGTGTTGGAAAGTGTGACAGCAGCACAAGAAAGACAGAGGGAGATCATGTGGTAGGAGAAGCAGCTTTCATCTCTGAGGCAAGGAGATGGACTTAGTTAAAACAAAATTCCTTCAGGTCCAACCTTAAGTCTAAATGTCCTGTCCATCAATGTGAACTAGTGTGTGAAGGCTGTACAGTGCTCCTTTTATATGCAGATCAAACATGCCCTTGTTCAAAGCAATCTGGACTTTTCTGTGTTTTCTTTTTCCTTTAGACATAGATTATACATACTTGGTGTTACAGTTTTACTTTTGTTTCCCCTAAGGATATTACTGGATCAACATATGTATTTTTGCTTATTACAAAGAAAATGTAAATTTCCCTTCAAATAAATGATTTCTGGTTTATAATTTTGCAAGCTCACCAAGAAATATATATACGTGTAGGTACATACCATAAAGGGACCTAGAAAATGTGGGCAAAATGTTTAGTGCTCATGTAGAAATACTTCACATACCTCTTAGTAAAACTAAGGCGTTCTTCAATTTGCTCTGTGACATGATGCAGATGTAGGAGTTCATAATTATGCAGAATCAAAAAAGGAGCCACCTCATGTAGTGAATAACACGATAGACTGTACATATTGAGGCAGAAACAGCTTGGAGGAAATAAAGGATTTGAAACTTGACCATAAATATTACACACGTGCAGTGCATTGCCATCTTTTTGCAGTGTTACACGCATCTAATAATAATGTATGATTGTGTGGAATTTGCACTCTGGGGCTTCCTCCTGGAATAGCTGGAGTTCCTGAGCTCTGCTGGCAGTGAAGGGAGTGCAGTATGGTGCCTGTGCTGCCTGCAGGGTTTGCTGTGTGCTGCTGTCTCTCCCACCTGGGATTCCCCACATCTTTCTGTGGCTCCTTCAGTGGCACTGTTGATGTGCTGTGCAGAGGTCTCTCCAGGGGTAATGGAAATTTAATTTATTAGCAATAAGTTGCATAGGTGTTATTTCTTTATTATTCACCATAAATGGTGTTAATTTAATTTGTTATTGGTTATGTTTGTGCTGTTTTGATTTTGTCCATTGAGGAGGCCTGACATTAAGTATTTTAGTAATTTCTCTGCAAAATACATGCCTTCCTTCCACTGGATGTTTACAGCACAGGAGGCTGAGAAACTGCTCCCTTTAAAAGGATAATGTTATTCATCTACGGATAATATTTTCTCATCATTTTTTTTTAGGAAAGAAGTTTTGTGTTATTGCTGAGGTTTTTGCATAGTCTGGGCACAAACTTCCTTATCTTTAGAAGGAAATGTAAATGGGACCAGAATCTGGGGTGCAATAATATTTCTGAGACTGTAAACAGTAACAAAAGTAACAGACTGCCCAGTAACAAAAGTGAGGTCATTACCAGGCCATGAAAGCTCAGAACAACCTCAGAGCTGAGTCATGTAAGCCAATAGAATGAAGCCTTCAACCTGAGAATCATGAGGAGGTGGTGAATTGAGTAAACTTGTCAAAAGAATGGTGATGTACACTTAGGAGAAATTTTGGCAGAGACACACATGGAAGAGGCAGCTATATGATCTCATAAATGCTCTGAAAACACTGAAGTGATAAAATTAATTTATATTTTTTTTTACTGTCCTGTAATGAAAACACCTGTACTAAAATTCTTTAGCTTGTACTAGGGGAAAGAGCTGCTTTATTATGAAGGATAAGAGTTAATTAACTTTCTTTTAAACATCTCTTACTATGAAATATTAATTCTAGTATTGATGCCCCTGTGCTGTAGCAAAAGATTACTTCCAATGTTAAAAAAAAAAAAAAAGCAATTGGTTAAATTTCAGTAATTTAAGTTAAATTTTATATCATAAAGGGGGTTACTTACATCTTGTAAAGATTCATGTGTGGTAGGTAGTAGAATGAAGTTTTAGAAGAACAAATTAAACCACTTTGAGAGGTGAGGAGAACGACTGGCTTTTGGTCAACACCATCAGGTCACATAATGAACTAAAAACGAAACCAACATTTTCAGAAGAAAAGTTTGAAAACTGCTCATTTGGAAATATCAAGGGAAAGCTACACTGAGCTATGTGTAGTCAATGCCACCAAGCTTGATCTTTTATCTTCTCAGAGTTTTGTGGCTCTCCAGTGGGTGGGAGCTCTCCATCAGACCCAGCTAGAAATTGCGCACCACCACCCTCATTACTGTTCTTTGTAATCTCTTGTGCTGGAAAGAGCAGTTTTGAAAAGACTCTGTCCCTTACTTTCCATCCTTCAGACAGCTGAGATCAAAGAAGTGAAGTCAGCTACATGGTGAGCAAGAGTTCTCCCAGGGATCCAGTGACATGGCACATGGGAATGGTTCAGAGCTGCACCAGGAGAGGTTTCCACTTGGTACTATAGGAAGTGTTTCTTTGCTGCCAGGGAAGTCAAACTCTGGAATAACCTTTCTGGAGAGGTGGTGACTGCTCCAAGACTGTCAGTGTTTAGGAGGCGTTTAGACTATGCTCTCACTAAAAAGCTTTATCTTGGTCAACCCTGAACTGGTCAGGCAACTGGAAAAATGACCATAGGTCCCTTCAAACTGATACAGACTATTCTGTTTTTTTCCAAACAGTGAATCAGGGGCTAAATCAGAAGGGTGTAGCCTTCTCTGTGTGTAACTTCACTCGGTTTATTCCTAGAACTGTGTCTGATGTTGTGTGAGCTTCATGCAGCAGCCTGTCAGCATTGTGGGTATCCCTGTTGGAATGAGGAATTTCTCAGCACTAATGCTCCCTGGGAGCATGCTGTTGAGCTGTTACCCCATTGCCTCTCCCATAATTTTCTGCCCCATGGTGTTTCTGAATTGCACCGCAGCAGGTGTCTATTTCCTGCCCTCGAGTTGAAATGTCTCAGGTTGCTCCTGATGAGATGTGGGCAGCTCCTTGAGAGCTCCTCAGAGCTCCTCTCATGTCTGGTGGCAATTGCTATGTTAGGAAGCACTTCCCCTGTCCAAGCAGAACACCCAGAGTGCATCCAAAAATCCAGAACAGAGGCTGTGAAACAGTTGAAAAATCTCACTAAATCTACATGATCAGTATTACTGCTTTTATAGCTTTTATAGTTCCTTGTCTGTATACTGATTTTGCCAGTGCCCAGGTTGCTGGTCCTGATTAGGAAGCATCTCCTTGTGCTAAAGTTATTAAATTTGCAAATGATTAGAGGGAATGTCTTTGGGAAATGTACAGTCTTGTGTTTTACAAATTACAGACTACATATGGCAGCAACTGGCAATAGACCCAGAACTTTAATAAATCCAAGCTACACAAAACTTGCAATTAATAAGAACTGCTCTCATGAGATACTATTACAATGTTTCCTTAAAAATACAGTGCTTCTTCCAACATGATACGTCATGCTTTTACTGCACTTTTGTTGAAACTGTTCCCAAGTGGGTTTAGTACAGTCTGCTAGCTAATTGTAAAGGCATTAGGCCTCGTTCTCTTCTATGTCACAATAAAAACCCAGGAGTAACTCTACCTAAAGCAAAGGGATTACATAGATAACATCTTTTGTGAAGAGGAAATGCATGTAAAATATTGACTTAAATATACCTTGACTGGGATAGCACTCAGACTGTAACTAGATAAGGAACCACTGCCTTGGATATACAACCACATCAGTAGATGTGGCTGACTGGCTTTGGCTGGATCATACACAGCTGAGAACAGAGCTATTCTAAAAGCTCTTACACTGAAAAATTAAAAGCAAATAAGAATATTTAGGCATATGTGTTATATCAAAACAAGGTTGAAAAATGGGTTTTCTCAATAAAGCCAAAGCAAAACAGTTTGTGTGACACTATGTTCAGATAGGAAAAATACTATTTCTGCTGGGGACAATAAAATTTAGATGAATGGAAATGGATCCTTTGTCTTACATATGTGCATAAACTAAGACATGATTAAATCTTTTAATTCCTTCTAGCCATTAAAATGTTTCTCTGGGTTTCTTTTTGGAGCGCAATCAGAAAATGGTTATTTCACAGGAATAAGTATTTCATATTGGATCACACAGTAAACCAGGAGTTAAACAAAAAAACAAAAAACAAAACAAAACCAAAAAAAACCAAACAAACAAAAAAAAAAATCCAACCTGTAGCCTATTTTCTATGTCCATATAAAAGCATCAGATTTTTGTTTGCCCTACAGATGGGGAAGATGTCAATTGGACATTTTACTGCTGTTAAAGGGGATAGAGCCTTGTCCATTAGACTATGGATTTTTATTTGCACAAATCTTTCTAGTCATCTTGTCACATTTTAGATATAAAAACAATGATGAGCAGAAATATTTTTAGCTCATGTTTTTGAGGTTTTGTATAGATGGTGTCTTGTTATGGATACTATCTTTTGGGTTCTTTGGGGCTTTGAAAAACTCTTATTATATCCAAAGAGGTGTAGATAATGCTACCATTCAGGTTTATTTGGTGCTGCTGAAAGAGAGGAGTTGTATCTGTGCAGAGGCTAAAGTGACTGCATTCCCCTAGTAGATTTTTCTCCCCCATTTGTTTTTGTTTTTAAATTCCTGTTGGTTTGGATATACAAGCCAAATTAAAAAAGACATCAGTGATTTTGAACCTCAGCCTAGAGGAGAAGAGAAAAGAACATGTTATAAATGGGAAAGAATAAATAGTGTTCTAAGAACAGTTTCGTGCCTGCTTCCTCATGTCCCTAAATATGTTTTTGTAAAACATGTTAAAACATGGGATTGGACAGTGCCATTTTCCAGGCTCTATAGTCTCATAGTGCCATTAAAAAAAGTAAAATGAAAACAAGCAAAAAAACCTCCAACAAAGCAAAAAATAAAAATAAACAAACATACAATTCCTGTTAGTTTTAGACTTTTTGTAATTATAATTTGTGATGTGGAAATTCAAGCTTGTAACATTTTTCTCTTCATTCTATAAAGGCTTGGGTATTCTCCAGTCCCATGCTTTGCAAAGATTGCTAAAATAATGACGACACTTCACTGTATGCATTATTCAGCAATGTCTTTGACACAACTTCCTGCTCCATGAATCACTTTCAGTTTCGTCTGGTTTAGTCATTATTCACCAAACAACTTTCTCTCAGAGTCAGTAGCTCAGCTGTGAACATTTTTTGGGTTTGCCATTTCTGAGGTTTGAGCTCTTTTGATTGCACACACCACAAAGACAGTGCAAATCTCCTTTTGGACAAGATTGTGATAATGTTTCAAGAACCACATCTGGAGCAAAATTCTTATTTTTACAAATAACAAGATATTTACAATAATTTAATTGCAAACATTTAACATTATACATGCAAACAGAACGTTTAATCAATGTTCTTAAACATTGATTAAACATTATAATTTTGTGGTTGCTGGGAAAACTTATTTACTGCACAGCCCAAGGAAATTGAGCAAATGAGTGTATTCAGAATGAAGATAAATAGGTAAAGTTTTTTTCAGCACTCTGCCATATTTCATTGGTGGCAAAACTCTTATTAAAAAATTGGCATATTTTCTGGGACTGCTTGCTTGCTCAAAAAAACCCCTAAAATTTAAAGCCACTGAAGCTCTTAATCTTAATCATTTAATTCTTAAATGATTTTTCCTAGAAAACCAAACAAGAAACCAAGAATAGAACTCCTGGTTTTGGGGCTGTGTTTCACAAGATGTCATACCTCAATCAAGGAGCGATGTACAGTGCCCAACTCTTTAATTACCTGAGTCTTTGCAGAATTTACCTTTGTCTGAGTCCAAGTTCAGGTTCATCCTCCCTTTAAGGCATAAAGATAGAGACTTTGGCCTCTTTCATCTTGTTGGTGTGTTCAGAGTCTCATTAATATTTTCTAAGTTATGTCTGTTGTTTTCTAAGGTAATTTCCTAAAAAATTTCTCAGAAGTGGTACTTTTAAAATTCTGAATGATTTCTGCTTTTATTTATTTTTTTCCCAAGTTACTTGAAAACATTTTACATTTTAATTTCAACAGGCACAAAATAAAATGAAATCTATCTCTGCACTGATGATTTTTCTGATGCTGCATTTTCTCTATATTCTACTCCCTCTGCCCTGAGGTGACTAACTAGCTTTTGGTATCTTTTCTGATAGATAACCAGCATCCACTCTCCCTGTCCCTGTTTCTAGCTAGTCTGCTGCGTGAGTATGCATCTGAATGCCAAGAACACATATATCACATTTTGAGGCCATCTTTATTACTTTCTCCTGCTTCCTTGGGAAGTGTATCATCAATCAGTGTTTGTAAGCCCATGTCCCACTCATCCCTGGGACTGCTGGTAGTGCTGCAGGCAGAGAACCAGGAGCCTGCATTTGGAAAGGCAAAGGGTAAAGCCAAGAGGGAGCTGGAGAATTCTCTTTGGAACTGGAGAATCTGCTCTGCTGGAGCAGATTCTGCTGATGGAGTAGAAAGAAACTCGAGCAAGTAACAGGAGAGTTGTCAGATCAATGATGTCCTTGCAGTTTCTCCACTCTCCATCTGCGGAAGGGATTGTACTTGCAGTCAGCTGTAGGCAGAGTTACAGTGGTGCTGAGGAAGCAGCTGAGCTAATGGCAATGTTCATGTCTGGGCTTTGTTCCTGCTGAGCTCACTAACTCCTAAATTCTGGGCAGTTCCTGAAAGAGCTCTGCTTTGATTCTGGAGAGGGTGTTTTAACCTTGGGCAGGTGATAACCAGAGTGAATGTTAGGTGCACAGCTATTTATTAAATTGCCTAGGCCCCAGGAGAAATTCCTTTCTCCTGTTGGTTCTGGGCAATGTGGAGAAGCATTCCCTTTGCAGAGACAGCTAGCAGAACAAGCCTCTGCCTGGAGTGCAGAGCACAGGTGGGAATGGAAAATGGCTGTGTCTCATTCTCTGCATTCACTCTCCATGTCCCCAAAATGAATAGCGTTACTGAAACAAGGTAAATACTGTTTGCCTCTTGGAAATGTTCTTGTGTGGACAGAGCTGCAGAGAATTCTTCTCAGTCAGCTCTTGTATCACCTCAGGCTATGTTCTGTCAGGTATTAGTAAGTCTACAGGAATTTGGACTGAATCAGTTATGATAAGAGAGAATAAAAGAAAATTATTATAGGAAGAAATAGAGGTAATTTTGAGGCAGTTTCACTGAGTCTGTTTCACTCCTGAGTCATTCACTCCTCCTTACACAGAAGCTAAGTAGCACTTCTGCTGTTAATAAGGCATAAAATCCATCTGGAGTATTGCAAAAGTTTAAAATTGTTATTTTATTTAGTTTCCATGTAATTTATTATCCCCATTTTCTGTTCAGTTACAATGAATTGCCTATTAAACCCTGATTGCAATTGTTTCTGCAAATCACGAAGTATTATTATTCCATTTCTGCTGCATGAATACTTGGGGAAATTCAGAACAATTAACTTTGGCTAGGAGAAGCACCAAAAAAACTTGGAAATTCTTGTGTGCTGTTGAATTCTTATCACATAGAAGAAACTTGCTCTGAAATTACAGAGCTAGAGAAATCTGAGATTTTCTTTTAGGTCCTGTTCCCAATCAAGAAGTATATACAATATTTTCAATTTATTTTGATGTTTGTCTTAATGTTCCTTTCCAGAGCCCAGGAGTGCATGAAAATGAATTTTAAAAGCCCTCAAAACTCTGTTCATTGGACAAATCAGTTTTCAAAACTGTTTGAAAGCCTGGGAAGAGTTAATTTTTAATATTTTTTTTTCCCTTCTCTGTTTTGGTGCCCCTCTTCCTCTTCTGAAATTTATATACAGAGGTGGTTTTAGCTTTTTTATCATAAATAACAGGGTGATGTTGATTCAGTTGCCATGTGTTTTTACAGATTAATTCCTTAGTGTTCATAAAAGTGTTTAGGGCCATCTTTAGTGTCAAAAAAGGTACTTACGGAGGCAGCACTTAGAGATATACTAAGAGTGATGAGTGGGCAGAGAATTGTTTGAATAATGATTTCTTGCTTCCTGACCCTTCTAGCATCCACATTTTAGGCATGAGAAGAGGTGTCTGAAGTCTCAATGCAGAAGAGTGTTTTGGCTGACATTTCCCTCAAAGCTTATTCTATTTGAGTGCCTTTTTCTAGCTGCATTCAACATGACAAGAGAAACTGTGTAAGGTTTGATGGCACATCTGATTTAGTGTCTCAGAAACTCAGAGAAGGAATTCTGTACATGCAGAGGCTTTAAAGTATAGCTTCTACCAATAATAAAACAACTAAGGTAAAAGAAAATTGATATTGAACATGAATGTCAAACTGAAACAAAAGGTGAAAATCCACATTTTTGCATAAGCTATGTTGGGAAGTTAGTAGTATCTTACTTGTTTTTGAACTTGCCATGAACTATATGTTGTTAAATAGGATGGGCTCATTTTGGGGTCCATTAATTTTAGCCAATAAAAATTTGGCTCAGGAGAAGGTGAAGGAAATAGCTTGGAAAAAAATAGAAACTATGAGCAATCTGTTACTTGTTCATAATCTGCATAGGAAAGTTGAAGCTAAGGAACATTTTGCTTTATTTGGGTGAAAAGCCTTAGCATTTAGATGAATTAGTCTTTGTAAAATAATACAATATGTGTTTTAATATGTTTAAGGGAAATAGTTTAAAGCTATTAACTTGATTCAGTAATCCAGACTTAAGTATTATTGAAACTATGTCAGGGTCTCTGTATATTTTATTTTTCATTACAAGCAGAGAGACTTATGCCAGCAGAAATGGACTTTATTTTCCTACTAAACTATCACACTAGTGATTGAAACTCAGAGACAGCACCTGAAAACACTACTAAAGGCTCAGTTTTAGGATCAGAATTAAATAATATTTATGTGGATAGATACACTGAGGAGAGTACAGTTTATCCTAAAATAGTTTTAAGATTTTCCAATCTGTTCCAACCTTACAGTATAATTGTTTAATGAAATATAATTAAAGCATGGGCACAATCGTTGTGAAGGAAAACCAAAAATACATAACAGACTGCTGTAAAAAAAAAGTATCTGCCTGTTTTAGAAATGAAAGTTTATTCAAGAAATTGACTTTATTTTGTCTGCTTTTTTTTTCTCCTAAATATAAATGTTCTATTGGTCAGATTTACTTCTTCTAAAAGGTATAAAGGCAAGTGCTGACCTGCAGCATGTCATGGAAGTCTCACTGTATTTGGCTACACATTTTCAGCAGCTGAGCATCTGGCGATCTGTGCTCCCACCTCCAGTCTTAGGGACATTATTTATTTAGTTGGTTTCAGTGAGGTAGACTTCAATAGAGCAACCTTTGGAAGGAGAATGGAGACCTTTGGTGTCTTTTGGATTTTGTTGCTCTTTCTATTTTTGAGGATGTTGTCCTTTTTATCCCTTTTCTATTCAAGGTGGTCTGATTCTCAGTGGGATCACCCATGCTTAGAGCTCCGCAGTTTAAACCCTCTGGTGTGGGAGTTGGGCAGCTCCATTTGCACACGACTTCACGTGAGAGCAGCTCGTGCTGGGTCTGGACTTACAAAACCCATGCAAAGCCCAGACAGCATCAGCTCAGGCCTAGTGACACTCCAGGATTTCATTACTTTGGAGCAGAGGCAGCTAATGCCATTTGTGGCAGAGCTGACCCCTCATACTCAGAGATCAGTGGAAGAAAAATGCCAAATATTTCTGTTTGTGACTGCCCTGGCAAACCAGCCCATCTTGCATCTTATGTGGGAACCTAGCAAGAGTTCAATTTCATTTCCTGTTTTAGGCAATGGGAAATGTATGTATTTGTGGGTGAATGGGAAATAAAAGGGAGTAAAAAGCCAATATTTTTAAACTCTGTTTTTGCTAATAAATATGCAAGTTTGTTGCCACTCTGAAGCTGCAGGAAAAGGTTGACATCAACTTTGTACATAGTGTTTGCATTTTCTTAAAAGTGAGAGTCCCGTTCCCCATGTCAAGGTTATCTTTGTGATAGCTTTTGAAAGAGTCAGAGCACTTACAAATGGGTAGATGTTCACAAATTTGACAGTCTCTGCATTGATCCTACTCTTGCATGAAAATGGCTTTATCAAGCCTATAATTAGAAATGAAATAGTTTAAAATTGTTTCCACACAGCTTGCCTTTCAAAGAGGTTTCAGTTTCACATCACTTCATATAAATGGAGAATCAGAAGATATAACCAGATATCACAGTTCCTGCTTACTAATTGCCATAAAGCAGAGCCATCTGCTTTATACAAAGTCTAGGTCAAATAATCCTTCTAAACTGTGACCTTTGGGGCTCTGTGGAACTCGTTCTTGACTAAATAAAACCTTAGGAAGTTGTTGGGAAACAGGGTGCAGATTCAGTCTGAGCAGAGAATATAACTGATTGGATTTCTGTATAATCTTAAGCAGACAGTTCTGAGTCAGTCTATCTTTTGAACTTTTTTTTCTTAAACCATATTAATCTTTCATTAAAATTTAAGTTACAAGTGAATTATTTAAATTTTTAAAATGATTCCTGATAAAAGTTAAATTACATGTCAAATGAATGATTCAGACATAAATACATGACAGTTAAAGTGAAAAGGGAACCAAGCTGAGAACCTGGACTGGGGAAGTGAGAGGCATCCTCCACTATATGCAGTTGCCTGACCTTGTTTGGAGGGCATGGGCACAGCACAGCATGAACAGAGCAAAATAAAGATGATTGCAGCTCAACAAATACAGTAGAGTGCTTGTGATTCCTCACACCTATTTCATTATGACCAAAGCTTGTATCATGGATACCTTCAAATGTGTCTCTTTTCCATTATATATATTATTTAATATTTTATTCATTATATGAAAATAGTTTCTGTGATTGAATAATCAGTTATTTTGCTCTAGTTTTCTTTTGGCATTTGTGACTATTATTTTTGGCTGTATATCTTTGTCCAAGAAATTGCCAATTATTCACTGCCAGATTCAAAATAGGAGTGCTATTGCCAAAGCAAAAAATACATTATTTTGCAGTTAAACAGATCTTTCCAGCTGAGGAGCACAACATATTTTGTAACCACTAATGAATTTAGCCACTTACCACCCACTAAACATTCACATTCATGCTTTAGGGATGAGAAGATAAGGTATGGAGCACAGCAGGATGAGATCTGCCCTTTCCAGGGGCTGGATTCAGTTAGCACTGGGGGAAGGCACACAGTAGAAATGGGTGTTTCCATCTGAATTGAGAGAGCATTGTCTGGCAATCCAGACAATTCCATAAAGGCTGGAGTTTCTCTGCCTGGTCCATGATATCCTGCTTCTACAGCAAACAAAGAAAAGCCCTATTGTAATATTTTTTTCTCATAGAATATGTATCCATACATAGGGTGTTGCATGAATGAAGCAGATTAATGTTTTGGGAGTAAGTGTATTCTGAATCTTGGTAGCTCCCTTCTAGTTTTGTGGAAGATCCAGGGAGGAAATCAATCAGGGAAAAGACACAGTTATCTTAGATGAAACTTCATCATGGTCCTACTGCTCCTCTCAGCAGCTGGAGTGGTCAGAAATCCTCATGCTAGCTGGGGTCTGCAGAACCACTTTACAAAGTGCCATGAAGTGCTGCAGTGAAGAAGTTTCTTACTGAATTAGGTGATCTCTTGTGTTTCAGGACTATGGACTTCTAAATTTAACCCATCTCTGTAAACATCCCCCCAGCATCAGGATCGCAGTTCTGAACATTCTCCCGGAATGTGGCATTTTCACATGAATTTAATTTGAATATCCTTGCTAGGACTGTGCTGTCACAGCAGCCAAGCTCTGCACTCCACACTTCTGGTGATGTTCATTCAAGTAATGGACATTTCTTTCCCATCTGCAGTGGGTGACTGCTGCCCTCCAAATCATGAAAGGATATTGTTTTTATGAAAGAGTTATTCAGGTTCTAGGTTGTGTTACTCATTTGTAACCCAGCCTCAAGACATGATGATGCTAGTAAAGGGTTAACCGTTCAAACTGCTCCTGAAGATTAGTTCCTGAAGATTTCAACTGCTCCTTGAAGATGCATAACTAAGCCACAGGAATGCCTATTATTCGGGAGAGTTTCAGCAAAGGAGAATGTTTGTAGTAACAGATATCAATGCTTAGAATCTCTAAGGAACTTATAGGTAAGATTGGTACATGTTTGTACAAGTTCAGGCAACACTCTAATGAAGTAATATTGATAAGGTTGTTATAGTGATTATTGCTTAGCAAGTGTCTATTTTAAGTTACAACTGAAATGGTATAAATATGTGCACCTTGAACATAGACAACGGAACTAGATTTGGGTTGCTATACCCCTGGTTCCCATGTGTTTTAATTAAAAGCACCTGCATACAATCCATCTGTGATTATGTGTTTTTGTATGTTAACATTTTGGCAAACCCAGATGGGGCACTGTGAGTGCTGCTGAGCAGCCTCACAACCCAATCACACTTCAGTCAGCACTGAGGGATTCTCAGGGAGCCCATCGGCTGTGCCCGCCTCCGTGCTCACAACGTCCCTTCAGAGAGGGAAGTTTTTTTCTTGACTGTTGCCTGCCAAGAAGCCACAGCAAAAGCTTTGCATGGTTGGGCTAAAGGAATTCCTGGTGGTATTGCGTAGGAGCTGTCTGTCAGACAACTGTGAAATCATTGCAGGATCAGTTATCTGTGGTGTTCTGTAGCTTCTTTACAGAGAATTTTAAAAGAATTCTGCGCATGGAAGGCAATGCCCCCATACCACGTACTTCTCCTTTTTGGATGCTTATTAGCACATTGGAAACAGGGGAATTTTGGACAAGACTTATGTAAGGATAAGTTGATTGACTACTGTAACACAGGGTGGCCAGAATATGTTCTGCAGAGTGGGGAAAAGTGGCCGGAAAATGGGTCTTTGCCATATAATACTATTTTACAGTTGATGTTGTTTTGTTAGCGAGAGAACAAATATGATGAGATGCCATATGTTGATTTGTTTTTCTATTTGTGAGAAAAGCCGGAATGGCAGGCTGGGTGTGGACTGATGGAAGCTAAAGCACCTGTGAGTGGTAAGTGTGTGGCTTGTGAAAAACAAAAGTGTTGTTTAGAACATTTGGTGTTAAAATAAAGTTTGCGTCGGGGAAATTATATGGATGTTGATTTACAAAATTGTTCCAATAGCACCAATCCCATCAAAAGGACCTGACCCTGCTCCGTCTCCACCTGTTCCTGTTTCACCTAACCCTGCTTCATCTAACCTTACTTTACCTTTTTCTTTTTATCCTTCTTTCCCGCTTTCACCTGATCCTTCCTCCCCAGGAGATAATCAAAATGTAACTGTGATACAGAAAAACAAAAGAAATGTGGGTGAATAAGATAGTGGTGGTGGGGATGATGATGATGGGTCAGTAGCACCAGTATCCCACTGGACTCATTCAGAGCTTGCCCTTATGTTTCTCGGGCAGTCACAGGACAATATTAGGAGAAAAAGTTAGAGGGGGAGGAGTTGAAGAATTTGGATAAATTGCTTGAAGTGGTCTGGAAAGTATACAATAACAGGGAGAAGGTATCTAGTAAAAAGCAGCAGCAGAGTCTTTTGGCAGTAATACAAGGAAGAGGGAACCCATGCTGCAGAGGACAAGGCAGAGGGGGGAGGGCGTGGACTGGGAAGGGACCGATTTGGCAGAGGACATGGGGGAGCAGTTATGCCAAGGTTGGGACTGAATCCATGTGCTTATTGCAAACAGGAGGGGCCTTGGAAATATGAATGCCCGAGTCGGTCTAACCAGGGCAACCAGTTCAATCAGGATCAGGATGTTTCAAAATTTATGGCATTGGAGGAATATAGTCGCCAACTAGAATCAGAACAGAAATCAAAACAGGAACCTTTGGTAACTATACAATTAGGAGATAAAGAAGTGAAATTTCTAGTGGACACAGGGGCTACATATTCTGTACTAAATTATCTGGAAGGAGAAATTGGGAATAGAACAACAATAGTTGGAGCCACAGGGAAGGAGGAGAATCAGCCATTCTTGCAACCCCTAGATTTGTGTTTTGGGAACAAAGTTTTAATACATGAATTCTTATATGTACCAGAGTGTCCAAATCCACTTTTGGGACAAGATTTATTAGCAAAACTTGGATGCCGTAGTAACCTTTGAAAATTAAGAACCTTTAAAGATAGTATCTGAATTTAAAACATGACGAATTTTAATAAAAATTTTTAAAAAGGAAAAAGTAATAAAATAAATTAATAAAAATATAATAAAAACAAAAACTGGTTCCCACCATCCATTTGAAAATCCCCTTTGTATTGGATGCAGTAATCCCCTTTGTATGGGAAACAGATATACAGGGAACCATGTCACATAAAACCATAAACACAGCCAGGAGTGGTAAAAATTATTAATAAATTCTTGAAATACCAAAGAATGTGAATCAGAATATAACATATATTTCTAGTAAAGGAAATCAAATTATAAGTATAGACTAGTGCAGGATTTAAGAGCAATAAATGAAATAACTAAGGACATTTATCCAGTGGTTACAAATCCTTACATGTTGTTGACATCCGTAAAAGAGAGATATTAATGGTGTTTTAATAAGCCTTTTGAAATGTCAACTACCCCAACTCACTGATGGGGAGCGGGTTGGTAGCTCATAGAGAACATGAGTCAACTCAGATCAACAACAGCAACACAGAGAGAGGTAAGACCCCAGGTTATCTCCCAGTGGAAACGGGGGCTGTATCCTGTGGCTTTTGTTGCAGCAGTGCAGGGGGAGTTGCTCAGTCCGCATGAGCGTGGAGTCCGGACAAGTGTGGGGGTGGTACTGGCGGTGCATCCCTGGCCCCACGGCAGTTTTAAACTCCAACCATGGTTGGGTCTTTTTCTGCTTTTTCTTGGTTGCAGAAAAGGGTAGACCAGTCTGTGTAGGAAAGCCCTCACATTGGCGATGGGTTCTCAAATTTCTAAACAGCAAAGGATAAATTATTCCCAAATTAGGAATATCTTAAAAGTTGGAAAGATCACTTTCTCTAAGAATAAGCTGAAAAAATTTGTAAAATGGGCATTATTGCATTTTTCTGATTTGAATAACAAATCTACATTTAGTTGATTAGGTTTTAACAATTCAACAAGTAGGTTTTTTTAGAAACCATTTCCATGTGTTCTTTCTGCCTCTCTGAATGAGACCAAATCAGCCAGGCATTAACCATACAAGTTGAACAGGGAGAGAACACAGCTTGTAAATATATCCCAATGTTCCTTTTAATTTGAAAAGAAATTCTGCAAAAACACAACGAGAAAAAAATAGAAAAAGCCCTATTTCCCTTCCCTTCTTCCCTCCCCTCAGCCCCCCCAGTCGTAGGATTTGTCTGAAACACATTTTCGAGGTTCAAGAAAGATGCCCCTCAGGGCTCAGACAGTCCCCTTAACTATGTTTGCTATGCGTAGGTGGATGGAGGTTCCTGCCTATACCCNTCAGGGCTCAGACAGTCCCCTTAACTATGTTTGCTATGCGTAGGTGGATGGAGGTTCCTGCCTATACCC
>VWZN01003318.1:9062-38310 GCA_013396955.1 Regulus satrapa
CTCGGCAGCTCTGGCAGGGAATGGCCGTCGCCCCTGCCTCTGCCTCTCCTTCTGGCCCAGCTGGATTTACGGAGCAGCAAAGACTCGTAGGAGTTGGTTTGGAAGTGACTTCAGAAACCATGTAAGTCCATCCCCGCCCCATGCCGTGACACCTTCCCCTGGACCAGCTTGCTCAGAGGCCCATGCAGCCTCGCCTTGAACACTTCCAGGGATGGGGCATCCGCAGCTTCTTTGGGCAGCCTGTTCCAGTGCCTCACCACCCTCCTCGCAGTAAAGCATTCTTTTATTGCATTTAAACTGTCGAAAAGTTTGGACCCGTTCCCCTTGTCCTGCACCTACATGCTCTTGTAAATAGTCCTGCCCATTTAGTTGTGGTGGCGTTTAGTTGTTCTAACAGCGTGTTAGTTTTAGCCGTGTTCCCATGGATAGGCAGATTTGTTGCAGTTCTGTCAAGTCCTTTCCAAATTCAGAATTTGCTTGTTTGAGGCTTTTTAAAAGTACTTCTGTATGTTTTCCTGCCACGTTTAGGGAGTAAAAAAACAAGAATCCCAGCGTATTGGAAGTTTATTACAGATATAATCTGGTGCAGATTGAGAAATCCTTGCGGAGTTCCTGCTGAGTGTTTTGAGCAGCTTAGGCCCCGTTTTTCAGCCAGCAGTCATGCTGATGCCTAGAAGGAAACTTTGAACTCCCACGTCACGCTCTGCAGCCATGTGGGTACTGTGACGGCTCGGTGAAGCTTGGGAGGTGTTTACAGCTCTGAAATGGGTGATTGAGGGCTGGGGCTTCCTCCTAGAAAGCATTTAGGGCTAAACCAGGCGTGTCTAGGTTTACTCCTCCTCTTCAGATTTGTGTTGTGCAGCAGTATTTTCATGAAGTACAACAAGCCTTGGGAACGCTTCTTAGTGTGAAGCAAGAGAGGCGCTAGGATGTTTGTCATTTGAAAAGGGGGCATTTGGTAGTGCTTAGCTCCTCAGGGCTTTCCTTTCTCAGACTGACAGCTCCCTCTCGCTCGGAGTGGAGGCCACCCAGCTGTCTGCTGTTTCTGAACAGGGATGGATGTTTTGCAAGGAGTTCCCAAGAAAGAGCACGCCTCCTTTTAGGCTGTCTCTGGCAAACAATGCCTGAAGGATCATCCTGAAACTGCTTTTTAAAAAATAATCTTCTGGAAGGTTAAGCAGAACATCTGTTCCCAGCTGCCATAACATTTTCAGCTTTACCTTGACGTTTCATCTGTCGCTTCAGAACTGTGTTTGAATAGGCTGAGAACAGACCCTGGGCACCAGCAGCTCTGCAGTTCTGTCTCTCGGAGCTCGTTGGGTCACGGCCCCGTGACACGTCAGTGAGCAGCGCAGCGGGACAGCCCCCAGAGCTGCCGTGCTTTCTGTGCTTCCCGTCAGTGGTTCTTCCGTGTGCTGTGCCATAAAAAGAAGCAGCTGTGGCTGTTGAGGAGCTTTGGGGAGCTGGTTCATGTCTGCACGAAGCTGTGTGGTGTATTGACTTAGGGGCAAAACCACGTCTCACTTGGTAGGAAGCACTTGTGAAAACAGACCCAGTGAGAACACACTGACTCTAAATCATAACGTTTTAGTTACTTTTCTGTGTTAGGCATTGGTGCTTTTAATTTAGGCCGGAGTGAAAAGGCTCCTTGACTCACTGTGGTGGAAGGAAAACATAAATTTCGTTGCAGTCTGCAGCTCCCTTGTGAGGGGAAGAGGAGGGGCAGGCACTGATCTCTTTGGTTACCAGTGAAAGGACCCAATGGAGGGGCTTGAAGGTGTGTCAGGGAAGTTTAGGTATGAGAGTAGAAAAAGGTTCTTCACCCAGAGGGTGCTGGGGCCCTGGAACAGCTCCCGGGAGAAGTGGTTACAGCACCGGCCTGGCAGAGTTCCAGAAGCGTTTGGACAGCGCTCTCAGGCACGTGGTGGGACTCGTGAAGATGGTCCTGTGCAGGGCCAGGAGTTGGACTTGTGTGATCGTTGTGGGTCCCCTCACACTCAGAAGAGCCTGTGATTCAGTCTTGTTGCAGATCCGTCCAGCTTAATTTACAGAGTAATCATTTACAAGTACAAATGAAAAAAAAATCTTCATTACTTCAGTCTAAAGCATGGCCTAATGGGTGAATATGAAATATCAAAACAGCATTGTAGTGCTCTATTCTAAAATATTACTGTTATGTATGCCAAGCATACAATGAAGCTTTCTGAGACAGAGCTCTCAGTGTGAATGTGGTTGGTGTCTCTTCTATTTTCCCTCAAACACAAAAGTCTTTAAAAATATTTAAAAGGTATTCAGTTCCAGTGTGCCATTCTGACTAGGCAAGAAAATATTTATTTGTATTAAAAAATGCTTATTAATGTTGGAACTGGATTATAGTTGAATTAATGTAGTGGGATCTTTATCATAAAGCTTATAGAAGTTCTTTTCTGGCTGCCTTTCTACGTCCTGCTCTCTCTTCACTGTTTTCAATTCTTAGATTGGAGGTGTAAGGCTGATTTTGTCTTGACTGGGCATTACTGTAATTCTCCCATGCTGCTGTCCAGCTGCTGTCTGTAGGAGATCTGTGTTAGAGGTTAGAGGGGGTGAATGTGTGGGGCTGGGCTCCTTTCATTCCCTTCTGCCCCTCATGCTGACTCAGTTTTGGATGACAGTCCTGAGGCTCCATCACCCGAAAAGAAAAGGCAGGAGCAAGAACAGAACTGCAGAATGGTGACTGAGAGAGCAGGGGTCTGGCTGCTGCTCCAAGGTCTTGTTCATAAAGAAACTCATGTGATCATAGCCTACTTTCTCCTCTAAATGTGTGGTTGAGTGATATTTTTCTTTGTTAGAGAACGGTCTAACTTTCCTGTTTCCAATGTGATTTCCCGTGTGTAATGGTCTCAATGTTTTGTTCGTATCTCCATGAAGTGCCTGGATTGATTTCCATAGAACTCATCTGAAAACCCTATCAAGGAAAAAAAAAAAAAGACAGCCATGCCTCAGTATCTCTTCTTTTCTTTGCACATCGAAGGGTAACTTAGCATTTAGAAAAGGGTGGAGTCCCTGTTCCAGGACAGTTGCTCCAGTGCAGGGGTGTGTCTCTGACTGCTGACTGCTGCGTTTGCAGGCGATGGAGCCGCCGCAGGGAGCTACGGCTACACCAACAGTGGCTACAGTGTGTATGAAGAAGAGAATGACAGGTTAACGGAGAGTCTGCGAACGAAAGTCAGTGCCATTAAATCGGTAAGTATTTAACCACGTTCGGTAAATTCAGTGATAGGAATCCGGGAAGCAGGAGGCTTAGTTTAAAACAGAAATTTAAAACTGTGATGTGTTAACCTGGTTGGATGTCGGGTGACTGCCAAAGCTGCTCTGTCCCTCCTCAGAGGTGGATGGACAAGAGAAGAAAAAGTACAATAAAAGGATCATTCAAGGGCAGGGAGAGATCACTCACCAGCTACCATCGTAACCAAGACTTGATTTGGGGAAATAAATGTATTGACGGTCAAATCAGTAGAGTAACGAGAAATAAAAGACTCAAAATGCCTTGCCACTACCTTTCCCTTTTTCCTGGGCTCAACTTCACTCCCAGTGTTCTCTACTTCTTAACCCTCAGCGGTGCAGGGGAACAGGGAATGGGGCTTGCTCGCAATCAAAAAAATATGTAATGTGAAAACAGCTCTTAGGAATAGCATGCTAATATCCTGAAGGAAAGGTTTGGTGTTCTGATGATTCTGATTACTTTCAGAGGTTGAGGACTTCTTTCAAGCAAGTCTAACTGAAAGACAGCGCAGAGACTAAAGTTGTGTGGATTTCTTGTTCTTAAAAGCATAAAGTTTTATAAAGCACATTCCAGTGAATTTTTTAGGCTTGAACTCACTCAAAATCTTACTGCTGATACTGTTGCTTAAAATTGGTTTAGTCTCAAAGAGAAATTAAACCGGTTTAGAATAAGTATTTGGAGCAAGTTGAGGGATAAAAAAAAAAAAAAAGCTTTGACCTTTGTTAGCAAATTTAATTTTTTGTTCTTCTATTTTGGTATGTTGCATTTCAAAATCCATGTATGTCAGCAGAGCAGTTCTTGGTACCCAAAGGATCTCTTTCTGGAGTTGCATCTTTCAGTGTAATGGGATAATCTTGGCATATCAAATAGCCGTCACATAATCTTCCCAGAAGCCTCATGTAAAATCAGTTTCACTCCTGATGGAAATGCATCAGTAGGAGCTAATGAGATTCAAGTTTTGACGTGTGAAAACAAAGGGGTTTTGGCTAATCCAAAGCATGGGGGCCTGGAGTACATTTCCCACCATCCCAGGAGTTGAGCAGTTCCAGACCAGTGTGCTGATAACAGAGAAATAGCTGCTAAGAGTCAGGCTCAGTGCCAGCTCTCCCCTGTTTAACTCCAGAGCTGCTTTAAGCCAAGGCTCTTCTGGATGGCTTCCACCTGTGCAGTGTTGCAGCTGTTGCAGCTCCAGCTGTGCTTGGTCTCATACCTCCCTCATGCCAGCCCTAACCTGACTCCACTTCCTGGCTTTGGCCCAGGCCATTGCTGGCCCTGGTCACTGTCTCTGGCTCTCCCTGGCCTGTGCAGATTTCCTCCTCCTGTTCCGCGCCACAAAGCTGCCCAAGCTCACTGAAGGAAGTCCTCTCTGCAGCACAGAAGCAGCTCGTCAGAAGAGATGTGTTTTCGCAGGTCCCAGGTGTCAAGTCCAGCAACACTTGGAGTCAAACCAGTGCTTGTGGTTCTCTCTGCTGTGTGCCAGCAGTTTTAACAGTTGTTCTAGGAAATGGGTTGTGGCTACTTCAGACTCCACAAGGCCTTGTGTTTTTAAAATTCCATGCAGTAACTCAAGTAAGACATTATTTGGAAAAGGGGAAGAGGAGCATTGAGTACTTTCTGTGACTCTTGAGACTCATCTAGTCAGATGAAAAAATCTTTATTTCCTTAAGGGTTATTGATAGAATACTGTGCATGTTATTTTGTTTTTTGAAAATATCAGGTATTGCTTTCACTGGGGAAATGCAAGTCACGTAATGTATTTTCAGCTGGGTTCTCTAATCTATGTATTAACTGATGACTGATATTTAATACTTTTGTTTTGTTTGTTTTGGGTTTTTTTTTGGTTTGTTTTGTTTGTTTTTTTAAATAGCTTTCCATTGAAATCGGGACAGAAGTTAAAAACCAGAATAAAATGTTGTCAGAAATGGTAAGTATTGAATAACTAACTTTCTTTAAATATGCGTCAGGATTAGAAGTTAATAATGTAAAGCCTCCTGTCCTTTAGTATGAACATTGATATTAAAATGTTGACAGTTTATTTTTATTGTTGTTAGCTTTTGTTGACAGCTGTTGACTGTCACATGACAAATTTGTCAGCAGTATCAGTATTTCTGTTCAGAAAGATAAAATGTGCAAATACATTACTCTTAAAGCACAACCAAGATCTTTATGCTTCAGATATGAGTGTAGGTTTTCAATTAGCAAATGTCTAGTATCATTAAAAAGGCACTTCTATATTTAATTGTATTCAAGAAAGAAGAAGGAAGCAAAAAAATAAGGGCATCAGAAATGCCTTTTTTGCTTACAGTTTACTTTGGGTTGGGGTAAAAATAGCGCTGGATAAATGAGTGAAAGTTTTTCCTGGTTAATTTTTGCCTCTAAAATAATTTTAGTTTTGGAAACCTTGAAAAAGCAGGGAAAACTATATTTAGTGAGCTGTAAGGGTATTTCTTTTCTCAGAGTTACATGGTTTTTGTTCTTTGTTTAAATGTAGGAGAATGATTTTGACTCTACGGGTGGACTTCTAGGTGCAACTATGGGCAGACTGAGAACACTCTCCAGAGGAAGCCAGACCAAGCTTTTATGCTACATGATGCTCTTTTCATTATTTGTTTTTTTTGTAATATACTGGATTATTAAACTGAGGTGATGCATGTTACCTCTGAGTTACATCGTGTAATTTCAACTGTAGTCTTAGTTAATGAAGACATTGATTTAAAGTGGCACATTTTGTGGATAAAACACAGTGAAATTGTTGTAAATTGCATTAACAATTAATGCGAAGTTACAGATAGTTTTCTTAATGTATCAGAGTTTTTCCATCATCCCCTGTTTTGGGGGGATTATTTGTAAATATGCAGAAACTGATAGCATAGTGGGATAGATTTTTTTTAGGGGAAAATAGTTTTTAGAATTGATTGAAAAAATTCAAAGAACAATGGTTATTTGAAAATGAAGTAATTGCAGAATTTCAGTGCTTTCTTTTTCATTCTGCTTTTCATTCTGGGCCATGCTCTAAATTAGAGCTCCAGTTTCAGGCATATAGTAATTTTGGTTGCAAATACACAAAGGGTGTGTGAATCTTTCTAAATAGATCTTACCTGTGGATTTTTTTAAAGGCTGGCCTGAAGCTAGCAAATGAAATAGTGGTACCCCCAAAAATTATTTTTATGGTTAGATCTGATAACGTTTAAATAGCTTAAACCGTGTGTTTTGGCAAGAAGTTACTTACAACTGGATTTTTATTTTTTAATTTAAATGTGGTAGATCATGTTTATGCATCTACTCTTTTAATCAAATGCCTTTCGTCATTGGGACCAATCAGTATGGACACAGTACAAATGTTTTCTTTAAATATAAAGTATTTAAAACTGAAATGATTCCATTGAATCACTTGATCTTTTGCCATTAGTATGTTTACTTTTCAATTAGTGACAGCCCCTAAATCTACAGTGCATGATGTCTGAAATACAATGGCAGATATTTTGGATTTTATATTAAAGTATATTATGATGCATTTGTTGGAGGTGCAGTCACATTAAGGTACACTTTATTCTGAAGATGAAAATAGGATCTTAGCTTTGGCTCACCAGGTAATTTCTAATCATTGAGGCTAGTATATTACTGAGTTTGACATTAAAAAAAAAAGTTTCCTAGATATTGAAATTGTATCTACAATTTTTGAAAAACTTTCCTAGAAATACACTATGATGTGTTACCATTAATAACCAATTATGAACTTACAAATAAAGTGTCCTGTAATATTATCCTAGCTAATGTTGTTTGCATACATTTTTTTTCTACTGTGGAATACCAGTGTATTTTTTTGGAAATGGTACTGTATTTAAGAGGCTATTTTTATTTTTTAATCAACAATAAAGGCTGCCTCTTCCAGCTTAAATGGCTGTTTTAGTAAGACATCACATAATTATGCAGTTTTCATATTAACATGTTTATTTTTAATATTTTTCTTTATAATTATGCACAAAACATGATACTTTGCTGCTGAAGTTCAGGTCTCCACAAGCTTCAGACACACTTAAACACTTGTCTGTAGAATTCTGCAAATAAAAATTTAACACTACCCCTGTCACAAAAAGTCCATCAAGAGTGGAGTACAAATTGATTTGGATTTGGCAAAGATGACAGAACTCATTTTGGTGATTGCTTGCTAGAAGTGAAAGGTAGGGAAGGTGCCTGTATTTGAGCGGAAAGGCTCTGTCCTGGGGTTTGATTATGGCAGGGAATAATTCGTGCCATAATTGTTCATCTTGAAAGCAGTGCTGTACTGAAATGAGATTAAGCTACACAGCTTCCATTTATATGGAAATTCTGTTTTGCAGTTGTCAGGTTTGATGCTCTAAAGTGTAGATAAAGCTTGATTAAAGAACACATTTTTTTTCTGTGTGCTTAGCATGGGTCATTAGAAAACTTAAGTAACCCACTGAAAAACTGAATGCAGGAAGATTGCAAGCTTTGAGAGTGCTTCATATCAACAAAAATTTGACACTGAAGAATACAGAGTGGTAATGGTGAAAGACCTTGATGTGCATTTTGATGGCAGAATTACTGATCTGTTTCTGCTCAAAGCGTACTGGCTACTTTGTCACCTTCAGAGTGCAGCACAGGTCATGCTCTTGCTTCCTTAATTTTCAAGGAAGAGTTGAGATGCGTCACTTTCTTGGAAGTATATCCATGTATTTGCATATGATGGAAAGCATGGTTTCGTCTGAGCCACCTCCTATTGACATCAATCTCAAGTCTCTGCAGAAATACAAAGGGTGGATTTAAATGGACAGCTTGCCCAGAATTACTTACACATTGCATACGAACACCACATGCCTGCAGAACACCTCCTCCCCTGGCTCCTGGGCAGGCTGCTCTCTGATGCGTCCCACAACACCCCTGCTGCTCCTGTCCCAAACCTGTAGATCCCTAAGCCTGCAGCTGAACTGTAGGAGGGGAGGGAGCTTTTCCAGGGCCAGCAGCAAAAAGCATTGCAGCACTTACATCTGTTAAAGAGTTGACCGGTACATGAGGTATTGGAGAATTGCACAGAAATTGGACAATTTCCATTAATGGCTTTTAACCAATCCAGGTTTTCATAATGGCTATTAGGAAAACAGTCATTAGTAAGATCTGGTAAAAGCCTTATTAGGATTATATAGTAATGTTACATAATATAATATTCCAGGTACTGTTGCATAGTATTCTAGTATAGTTTTATATAGTCTATAGAGCTTCTGTACTTGAAAAATGAATGGCTGCTTCAAGAATACTTACTCTTGATTTAATATTTCTAATCACCCTCATTTAAAACCTGCCATTACCGTCACTAAGTCATCCATAACAGTATTGCCTAAATTCCCCGTTCTAGCCGGAGTGCTAACTACTGCAGCCTCGAGCAATTTTACTCAAATGTTTTATTTCTGGGGAGAAGAAAAAACCACCACCAATAAAACTACCAGAACAATTCTGAACTACCTCTACTTAGTAACCGGAAGATTCCACACCTTCCTCTGGGCCTTGCTGAAGGGAGCAGACCTGCAACAGTGGTAGGCTGAGGTTGCTTGGTTGTAGTGCTGCAGTGCTGTCTGCTTTGTCAAGCTGCAGAAAGCCCTTGCCAATGCTCAGCTTTTGGCATTTTCACTGTAGCAACAGCAAGTAGCTAATCCTCAGAACTCCTCTGTGATGTCAATAGAAATCCTCTCTCTGCAGCAGGAATCCTGGACACATGGGGATTGTTTATATGAAGTTATAAATAGGCAGTGGTAAGATCTGGCTTTGGTGGTGTGTGTAACAGACAAATCAGGCTGTCAAGTATAAAGAGACAAAAAAAACCCCAAAAAAAACCCCCAGAACACTTTTCATATGTTTTGTGTTTGTGTGTATCGTTAAAAATTTGCTGATAATTACATTTTTCTCTATGAGTGAGATAAGGAGTATTTTCTTACAGAATCTACAGCTAGGTGACTAATGCTGATCTCTCCTCTGGGGACAAAGGACAGAAGGTTTTCCCCTAATTTAAAAGGATTAAGGTGGCAAAGGATTCAAATTAATCTAGCAGCCCTCTTCTGGGAAAGAAACTTGCTTTCATCATAAGTAAACAAAACCATGGGATTAACTATCCTGCCAGAAACTCTACAAGGAAGCTGGGGAAGAGGACATAATAAAGTCAACTCGTATATCAGTTATTTAATGTACGCTTATGGTTTAATAGTTTATATTATATCAATAATGTATTATTAATACAGCACATAAATATTTAAATATATATAAATATTGGAATTTAATTGCTTCTGTAAGGGACCTTGTTAGGCTACTGCTGTAAAGGCTTTTGATCTGGCACAGTAACATTTTGATTTGTGCATCACCTTTTTGTTGCCACATGACAGAGCAGCACATCCTGAACTACCTGCAGTTCTGCTGAGGTGAGCACCAACCTGTGGTGGCTTCCCCATGATCAAGGACCATGAGGAACCAGCCTGCAGCACACCAGGCACTTTTTAAAGGTGTGATTTTGAGGGACCAAACCTCTAGCTACTTATTGAATGTTGTTGAATGGTGTTTTCTTTAGAGAGTGGGAGTTAATCTGAGGAAGGAGAAAAGTCCAACTATTGTGTTCTATCCCTCTAAAATGTTCCCTGCAAAGAGTTTCCTTATATTCAGGAAATCCCATGTTTCTGAAATACTCACTGTAGATTATAAGACTTCACCCAACCAAATCAAGCTACATAAATGGAAAAAATCCACATTTCAACGAATAAAAGCAAAAAATTCTTCAATGTCAAGTTAAAAAACTGCACTTAAGAGGGAGGCTGAGGAACCATTCCCACCCCCCAAACTCATTCCAAGTATCAATAACTTCTAGTTAGGTAGCAACAGGAAAAAAAAAAGCCCTCCACATTGTCAAATCGTTTCCCATCTCCATACAGCCTTCAGAAATGTGTCAAGCACTGCTTGAAGGAAAAAAACAAGCTCCCTTTAATCTTGGACTACCCTAATTTAAAGGTTATGAGTTGTTCTAATGACTAAGAACCCTCTAATTTACAGCCTGCAAATGTATTTCTGAATAGTGCCATCCAAAATAGTCTGCAGTTTAACATTCCTCTGTTGGCTGGTGTTGACCCCTCTGCAACCTGTGTGACATTTGGATCTTGTTTTGCACAAACTAAGCCATGTCTATGCCCCTAAAACTTTTTTTTCCCAGTTTTCCTGAAAATGGGGGCTGGAGACTTATCCCAGTCTGAGCTCTCCCTTGTGTGTGGTTTCCCTAGCCATAAAGCAGGGACAGGTACCCATTCACAGCACAAGCAAAGTTTTAGGCCTTGTAATGTTCTATATATGTAGCTCATGGAACACTAAATCTGTCTGTAGCTTCAAGCTGGCAAAATGTGATTGTGTTTGCAGTTGTGCCTTCCAGTACCATTTATTACCTACAGCTGAGAAACTGCACCTGCTCCAGGAGCTGTTCTACACATTTTCCTCTGGAAAACCATATGGAATTGGATTGAAGTCCTTTTTATTCCCAAACAATCTGAGCCTACTAAACTATGATGCAGGTGTCTTCACAAAACTTCAAACTCCTGCCAAAATAAACGTAAGGATTTTTTTTTTCCCTTTTCTGGCAGTGATCAGTGCCGGTCAGATGCAGGGAGGAAAGTGAGTTTTGGTGATTAAACCCTGGTTCCCCGTAATAGCCTGGCTTTGTGGCAGCAGTCCCTCAGAGATGCTGCTCTCCTCTTCCCTGGCTAGAAGGCCATTGGTACATCCTTATCAATGTTTGTATGGCACAGAGTAGCACTGCTTCCCAGGCCATTTATACATTGCTTCTTTTTAGCTCAAACTGCTCTTGATTACAAAACCTTTACCAATTTTTTTTCTCATAACTAACAATTTTTAGGTCCTATCTATTTTAGGGTTTAATTACTGGCAAGAATTTTCTCCAAAAAATGTACTGAGGAACTCTCAAGCCTAATATTTTGTGAATTCTTCCATCTTCAAACTCAGCTGGATTACCTATAGGGTGTCCAAACTAAGCAGAATCTAAAGGAGGCTTTATTCTAGAGAGAAGAGTTCGCTGCAGTGCAGCAGGCCTCTGACCAGGCTGGCACAGCCCACAGCCATGCCTGCCAGTTCCTATGACCCTGTCCCTTCCTCCTCAGGGACATTCTGAAGGTCAAGATGAAGGAATGGGCATCACCTTGGGCTGCTCTGAGCATAAAGCAGAGAGTAGAGCATAGCTCTACTTTAAAGTCATCACTGTAGAGTTACCTGCTTTGATTTGCTTTCTTAAAGGTAGATGTCATGTGCTTCTTCTCCTAAATTCTTTCTCAAAGTACTCATAAAACTCAAATAAAGTGGTAGGCAGGCATCTGTCTCAAAGCCTCTGCAGAAAAAGGTGGAAACTGCAGATTTCTTTTCACAGATGACAGGAATTGGTATTAAGTCTCATCTCAGCAATTAGCTACAGACTTGAAAGCAAATTGTCTTTGTCAGCAGAAATGGATAGGTTTTGTTTGGTATAACTATAAATTGCTGTAATGAAAGTTGTCTGGATTCACTCAAGTTTAGACATGTTTTATAAAGAATGAAAGACTAAACAATGACATTAAAAATGAAAGTGAATGAAGTATTTGAACTAACTTTTTAAATACGTGAAGGAAAAAATCTAGACGGAAACACATTACTTTAAAAAAATCTACTTAAAATTATACCTAAGTTTGTTTTTTAACTATCCTCAATTACAATTAGACCTTCATATTGCAATAACTACACAACAATTGAGGAGAAAAATGAAGATGTGTTTCTTCTGCAGCTGTGCATTTGCAATGCTACTTACACTTCTATTTCACATGAGAAGTCAATATTTTTCACTACTGCTTTCACGATTCTTTCACAATGTAGCAAGAAATAATAGCATTCTCTCCATCACAGCACACAAGAGTAAACTTTTAAGAACTGGAAACAGCTAGACATAGTGTTTAGCAGTTAGTAACAATCTTAATTTTAAAAAAAACCAACAAAACACTCTTTTGAGAAGACCATTTAAGTTCTTCCTATAACAACTGAAGTGCACATAATTACTATTAAAATATATGTATCACTACCTGAATTGGTTTTTATTATTAATGAATTCTGAAAAATTGCAATAAACTTGATATTAAAAGATTTCTTTCCTCTGTTCTCTCATAATCTGCATTTTTCATATAGATGATGGGTTTGTTCAATAATTGATTTTTGCCAAGCCACAATGTCTCTAATGACTTTCAGACAGAGGAGAGAAAAATAAGCATGACTCTAGGCTAGTGCTTTCCTTCTCCAGAATCCTGCTATTAGGGAAAAGTCCATTCTTTATGGGTTTTATATCGGCTTGTACTTTTCTATGAAAAATTTTGATATTTGGGCTCTAAGCCTTTTTTTTTAAAAACCTAAAAAGCCTATTCTCCTTATTAGAATCTGTACAAGTGAGACATTTACATGTATAAAATCAATCAGTATAGACACCTACACAGTGAAGCAGCTCTCTTCGTGCCTGCTAGAGAATAGGCGCTTAAGAAATGCCAGTTGCTCTGCAGAGTTTAAAATATTAATGATTAAATGAGAGATACGAATAAAGTAAAGTTGGCAAACAGTTTTGTGTCGCTTCTGTTTATGATCTCTAACTGACACTAATAACTAAAATTCAGAGACTTCATGCACTAGCCATGCGTTCTGCTGTCTGTTCTTTGAGGAGTAACAGCCCGATATGTCAAAGAGTAACCAACATTTCTCTGGGAACTTCATAAATATTATGCTACAAAAATGTTTGTACATTTGGACTAGATGTCCTGCTGTGCAATTATACTGCTGCTACTGGACAAACATCACAGTGACGTGAATGGTTACTCAGACTACTGTACTAAAAAGAACGGTTTTAGGGAAGTTGCTGCTTTGCTTATTGTTAAAGATTAAGAAGATTCTGACTTGAACATGTAATTGTTTATTTAGGTAAAACTCTCCTTGTCCCTTCCTGGACCTTTGGTTACTCAATGGTGGAATTTTACTGATTCATAGAAAATTTCCAAGTATAATTATCACACTGTCTTTCGCCTCATTGATAACAGCGTTTGTTTTAGAGGTAGAAAGATATGGTTCTTTAACCAACTGACGGTGTACACCAACAGGAAACACTCTGGATTTCATCAAAGGAAAAATGTGACTGTGCTGGTATACTTGGAACCACTCTGGAATCCACACAGAAAAGCCTTGCTCACGGTTAGCGCTACTGTACTGGGCTAGGAATACTTAAAGCTATGTAAAGGCACATACACATTAATCTGTAGAGACTCCAACATTTCCAGTAAGTGCTGTAAGACAGGGATTCATTTTATTCAGAGTGCCTTCTGCTGTAGCTCTTAACAACTCCATCACCAGTGACCATTAGTTGTTAAAATAAGGCTCTGAAAAAAATATCTAAGGAAAACCATCGTATTGACAGCTGGTTTAAAACCACCATCAGAAAGCAGTATGTACCTTGTTAGAAAATTTCAGGAGTTCACTTGCCAAAAATACTGAGGACCTCTTGACTTACTGCAACAGCATTCTTGTTCATAAAATGAATGAACTTTTTCTATTTTTAAAATAGAAAAAGTAACTCAACCTACCTAAGAAGAAACAAGCTTTTTGCAGATTTTCTCAAGTGATCTGCTCTCACTTTACACAGACACATTTACCAAAACTTTCAACTAACTGAACCACTGGTTTGGCTAACTTTGGATTAGGTATTGTCTTTGTAGGGGCTGAACAGAAAGTTGTTACTGCAAGAGAATCCAAGGTCAATTCTGGTCTTTCGACAGAATATGACACTGAGGCCAGATACCAGGAAAATGTTTTCCTTAAGGAGAATTTTGCCCTAAATAGATAAAGACTAAAATTTGAAGGGACTTAAATTAATTTGCAAAAGGAATCTATGCCATTTTAATGATCTAACAACTTTCTGGAAGCAATTATGTCTCACATGGTATCTAGTGTGACTAAGTGGCTGGAGACTGCTATCAGAACAGACTACTGCAGAAGCAAGTGGGGAAATCCAGTTTCATATCTGGGAAAAAAGATAAAGCTGATTTTCATTCATTTTAGAAGAAAGCTTCTGTGTTTAGTTCTGTTCTTGTCGTCAAGATTACAAGCAAACAAAAAGCAAAGAGAAAAAAAGTCACTGGTTGGAAGCTCTCAATTTTCCATCCCTGTTTTCTACTCTCTGGCAGTTACCAGAGGACCATCAGAGAAAATACTGAGTTTTCCTCTTTCATTTGACATTTAAGCTAACCTGTGGATAGTTCAAACTTCCAACTGCAATGCAAAGCCAAGACTTGGCAAAATACTAGTAAGTTCCAACACTTAGTGTCCAAAGTTTATTGCACTGGGCATCCTTGCATCCACAACCCTCTTCAGTGACATGCTATGAAGTGGAACAAGACCATTCAAACTGGTGAGGAGCTGGTGTTCTTTTCAAGTAGGTGATAACAGGATACTTAAGAGGCTGAATTCCAGTTAAAGCCACTTTGTATTTTCATCACTCCCTTACCTGTAAAACCTGCTCACGAGAACTTCACTGGTGAATCCCATTCCTCCCCAAAACTGGAGACAGCTATCAGTCACTTCACGGGTCAGACGACCTGCTTTTAGCTTAGCCATGGAAGCAAATTTTGTCACATCGTTGCCTTCTACATAGAGAGCTAGTAAAAAAAAAAAAAAAANCCGGGGCTCTTATAGACCACCATATGGTTTCTCCTGAATAAAGGCTAACACAATTACACACAGAACCACAAGGTCTCATCTCTAAGTGGCCACAAGAAAAAAAAAAAAAAAAAAAATTAAAAATCTGATAAAAAAAGCAGTCACTCTAGAAATCACCTCCCCGTGTTCCTTTAGCCTGGCAAGGTTCTTTGCACGGAGAGAAGCACATCTGGCACGCAGACGCGGGAGCTCACCCACGGCACGGTGCAGCAGCGAGCGCAGGAGCTCCACTTCGGTTGCCAGCTCGGCCAGGCGGAAGTGCACGGTTTGGTTGTGCAGAACAGGCTGGCCAAACACCTCCCGCTGACGGGTGTAGTCAATAGTTTCTTGTATAATAGTTTCCATTGGTGTCAGGGCTGAAAGAAACAAAGCACAGAACAAGACATCATTTTAGCCAGATCTGTTTAGCTTCTTGTTGAAAAAGGAGGTTTTTTTCACATTGTGCGATCAACACATTAGGTTTTTTAAAGCATATATCATTCTGTGCACTCAGTTTGGGATGAAGCTTCAATTCCGAGAAGAGTCTGGTACCTCCTTGCACCTTGAAGACATCTATCTCACTTGAGCCCCTAACTGCCAGAACCTGGAGGAGAGGGAGAGGAAGTGGGTAGGAAAGAGAGAGAGTCACAGAAAGCAGTACCAACAAGATGAGGGAAACTTTATGCTTAGTGTCTCATTTGGGGCCCTAGCAAATGCTTGTGGCACCTCCTACTTTCCATGTTACCTGTGTCTCGAAGGGTTGTTAAAATCCAGAAAAAAAGAAAAATCTGAAGGCAGATTGGTGAGGAATGCTGTAGAAATGTGAATTGAAGGAAGCCTTCAAAGAGAAGGCAGAAACCTATTCTGAGATCATGGAACACAAACAGACTCCCTATTACATCTGCATTCTGTGATCAGATTCCAACACAGAGAAGAAAAATTTCACATCCACATAAAAAAAAAAATAAATTCTCCTAATGGGAACAGAATGAAAAGAGGGTACTGATGCAAAACAGGTGAGAGAGGCAGCAGATGATAATTTGAAGCAAAACTAGTTTGCTGCTTCCTTTTGTGCAAACTGAGACATATCTAATTTTAAAGAAGAAAAAAGGGGAAAGGTTTCCAAGGCAAACAAGCCTTGAAGTGAATGACTAAGCTATCAGTCTCTTGCAATGTAGTTGGGATAACAGCAGGTACAGAATGTGTGGAGAATTTTGTTTGGCAAATGTGGACTCATGTTACTATGACAAGCAGCAGGGCATGATTTCACAAATGTATCTGTATGAGAAGGGTCACATTTTCTCTTTTCAAAATATGCATACCCACATCCATTTGCATTTAGAGTCTAAACCCCAAAACTCTGAATGTGAAATGCAAAATAAACCCAAGCCTTGAACTGCTATGAAATCCCTTTTCCTACCTGCCAGTTACGCACGTGACAGTCCCTTGCAGCAGCCTGATATCATTACAGGTATCCTTTTTGCTTTGTTTTCAAGATCACTGCTATTTAAATTTCATCTCGGTACTGCTCTCCTGTGTAAACTCTGCATCCCACCAATTCCCCCTGCCACGATTATTCACCATCACTTCCAAGAGCACCAATTTTCACACCATGTCTCCACAGTCCATAGGGTGATCAGCTTTTCTCATTACCTAAATATTTCCCCCTCCTTTCTCATGCAGCTAACCTCAATGCTTATTTTTCAGAAGAGCATACACAGTAATGTACTCATTTCTTCTGTGTTAGCACTATGTTATCACCCAAATGCTGGCTTTCTGGACAGGAAAATAAACTTCTGTTTCCAGGAACATCTCTTGAATAGAAATACTGTCCTTCCAAAGGACAATGTCACACAACAATGTAGCATGTATAACACCAACAGCTTTTTTACTTTTATGTCTATGGTCTCCAGCTTGGGAAATGTAAAGAAAGAGCAAGGAGTATCCAGGTACCACTTCTCCCTTTCCCTCAGACTGAGATCTGGGAAGAATACAGCAAAGTCTGAGTTGCTTGGGTGGGAAACGAAACAGTACATGCCAGTGCTAGGAGAGCAGAAGGGAGGTGGAAGGGATGAATCTGAGGGATGAATCTTGTATTGGTCTGTCAGAGCAAGGTTGTCCAGCACAGCTTGTGTGGTTCCCAGCATCCACCACCAGGGAAAGAGGGGAGTGAAACAGCAAAGAGGAGGCAGGAGCAAGATCAGGTCAGAAGAAAAAGGACAGAAACTGTTGAGGTCCTGCTTGCAAAAGGTCTAAGGATCATAAAGGGATTTTGGCCAAACTCTGCTTAGGCTGTCACCACACATCATGACTCAGACTGGGGTTCTGGGAAAACTGCTCATATAGTGTCCACCTCTCCAATTCACTGCCTCCTTCCTGGCCCTGCTGATCCATCTTCCTTTTTCCTTAGCTGCCCCTCTTCTTATTTCAGGAACTGTCATTTGAACACAGAAACAAACAGAGGAGATCTAAGGAAAACAGAGGAAAACTGTACTTGGCTGCTTCAAAAGAGGCCATGAGGTCAAAGGTTATGATCCTCTCCCTCTACTCTGTTCTCCCGAGACCCCATCTGGAGTACTGCATCCAGCTCTGGAGCCCACAATACAAAACACACCTTGATCTATTGGAGCAGGTCCAGAGGAGGGTCCTAAGGTAGATTAAAGAGCTGGAACACCTCTCTCTTGGGGACAGGCTAAGAGTGTTTGGGTTCATCCTGGAGCAGTGCAGGCTCTGGGGAAGCCTCATGGCAGCATTTCGATATATAAAGGGAGCTTATAAGAAAGATGGGGACAGAATTTTCACCAGACCCTGTAGTATCAGTACAAGGAGGACGGATTTTTAAATATAAAAAAATGTAGATTTAGATTGAACATAAAGAGGAATGTTTTGGAACTACATGATCTTTAGGGCCCCTTGCAACCCAAACCATTCTATCATTCTAGGATTCTAAGGAATTCCTTATGAGAGTGGTGAGACACTGGAACATGTTACCTAGAGAAGTGGATGCCCCATGACATGTCCATTCCCTGGACATGTTCAAGTCCAGGATGGATGGGGCTCTGAGCAACCTGGTTTAGTGAAAGGCATCCCTGCCTGTGGTGGATGGGCTGGACATAATGAACTTTAAATGTCCCTTCCCAAACTGTTCTGTCATGCTGACAACAGGTCTTCAGAGCTCTGAGTACAACTCTAACAAAGCTTGGCTGTGCAGCAAACAGCACCAAAATACAGCACATCATGAATGCCATGACAGCCAACAACTGTGTTCAACAAGCACACAACACTTTGCCAATCATACAAATTCAGAGAAATGCCATTCATAATAGGGAACCTCCCTTTTTTGCTCTGTATTTGTTTCCTTTCTTTATACAATGTTCCCCACATCCTCAGACAAACTTAGCCCCATGGGTTTCAACTGACAGCACAAGCAGGAAATGTCACTCCAGGGCAGCCTAAGGAATGCGTGTCCTACCACACAGCTGAGAATTGTGAAAGCACTTGAAGTTGCCAAATGCAGAATATTCTTTTCCTTGTATCTCCATCCAGCTTAGATTATTCCACTTGAAATTTCTGCTCACTGTAAAGATACTTTGCCTTCTTGCTGTATTTCCTCTCAAAAGAAAAGGAAATAAATACATTTTTCTTAGGCTGTGACTGATCACTCTCTAATTAAATGTACAGTGAGAAATCTGATTCTTAAGGATGTGTGTTGCCCATGCAAAAGGATCTGTCATCCCACTTACTGGCCATGACTCAATGATGCTCATAAAACTGAAGTTGCATGAGCAGACAGAAGTCATTAGAAAAGTGCCCTTCTGCTCTCACATGCACAATGAACTCCCTTATTGTCTCCGAGTTAAGCAATTCACAAAACAACTGTTTGCTTTTTTTGCCATAGCAACATTCTTTTATCCTGTGATCAGTGCAACAGGTCCTCAATGACAGTGTTTACCAAGGGTCACAACATGGGAGACACGTGGCACCCTTTTATTTCAGTGAAGCAAGAAACACAGAGACTTTGTGATAATGTGTCACTCAGAAGAAGAGACCAGACCTGGGCCAAATTATCACAATTCCAGGACCTTAGTTTTCCTTTTGTATTTTAAACCTCTTTGACTGAAAGAAAATTTTAAAAGAAAAAAGAAGGTGAAGAAAGATACTGCCCACAAAGAAGATAATTAAGAATCAAAAAGAAGTCTAGGAGCATGTGATACTTGAAAGTAAAAACACATAAATCCCCCCCCCCCAAAAAAAAAAAAAAAAAAAAAAAAAAAAGAGAGAAACAAAACAAAAAACCCCAAACACAACAAAGTAACACCCAGAAACAAAAAACAGACAAGAATGGCAGTCAAATGCCTTTTCCAAGTTAAAGAAAGCAGTGAAAATGAGGATGCCAGGACTGGTCCCTAAAGCATATAAACAGACAGATGATTTTCAATGTCACAGTCATGAACTGGGAAGGAACAGAAATGTCCTACTGAGGGGCAGAAGTGAAGACCAGGACTAAACATTTCAGATCTAGTCACAAAACTACTGTAGGCACTTACATCATTTCACACATCTGAGCCTTCAGCAGAGCAGTCATGGTTGAACGTATTTGTGAAACCATTTGCAGGACTGGAAGTTAACACCTCTAGATGCTGTGGTACAACAAGCTGCACCCATCAAGTACCGGGCTCCCTTCTGGACACTGGTTACTCTTTTTCTTGTTTACCACAGTTGGTGATCTCTGAAGTTTCCAGCTTGATCGAAACCATGGGTTTTATCCCTGCTGCCAGCGCTTTTACACATTTTATATTAGATAGTTGAAAAAAAAGCAAACCCAAGGGTTTCAGGAAGGTTTACACAGTAGCCACTGCAGAAGGCAGCTCCCTCTCCTTGGTGAGCTCCTAGACTCTTCCTCCCTGATGGCCTCTGCCTGGCCATAGCAGGCGAGGATAGGTGCCTTTCCAAGGCTGCTCATCCAGGGCAAGGGTTCACCTGCTCCTGCTGCGTTGTTCTGGGAAAAAAAAAGGAATTGAAACCTGGTGTTCCACTTCCTGGCAGAGCACAGCGACAGCCAGGCAGTTGTGCAAGACTGGACAGTACCAATCTACCCGTGGTTTTAGCAGGAGTGAGCTAACCTGCCAGGCTTTGTGGATTGATGCTGCCAGAAGCGTCAGTTTTGCCTGGGGCATGACTAACGCTGACGGCTACTCTGCTGCCTGGGGAGTCTCACTGCAGCCCAGAGCTTCTGATGGCTTGCTTAATCTAGATTTCAAACTGAGCATAAAAATGCACAATGCACGTCCCTGCATCCAATACACACCTGAATTAAAGCAGAAGCAGGGGTAGGATCACAACTCCTGCTTGCCTGAGTCTGCAGTGACATCCTTGGCAAGTGTAACCTCCTGTCCTCTGCTAAAACTACTCTCACATGTACTGTTTATCTCAGGCTGAACTAAGAACTTTGTCTCAAAAAGGATTTCTGTTTAAAGGCATTTGAACTCCGAAATAGTTGGTCTGAGATGAACCCAAAACAGTGAGTGTGCTTTTTTATTTGTTCACTGAATAAAAACATCATTTCTTAGAATGCTCAATTCCCCAGCCACACACAAACAGTGACAGACAAGGAATGCACAAGAGCATGAATACAGTGACAGTATTTGGAAAACCCTGGAATCTAAAGAGGGTTCTTAGAGTGAACATATTTAACTTGAAAAAGCAAACACAAAGGGGTAGGGAAAAAGTTTGCAGGCTGAAAATAGACAATCCAGACTTGGATCTGGTTTCCTGGAACATCCAGAATCCATATAACCTAAATATGTGGATTTGAGTACAGCTTCAGAGCAACATAAACTCTGTGACACCATAACTTCAGGGCAAGGAGTGTGGGGCTGTACCACTTATGCCCAAAGTGTACAGAGGTAAAACAGATTTGCAAAACAAAGCTCTGACATTCTGCAAAAGCCACTTCTTTATGCAGCCAAAAAGTTAATTTTATAAAATGCATTATAGGCATAACTTGCTGTACTAAAGGAAAAGTGACCATCCTTTTATTTCATGCCAGTATTTTGATAGCCTTTGCACCATATTTGTAATAGACACAACATGATATCACATTTTTTTAATCAGCAGAAAAGCACCAAGAAAAAGAAACAAGGCAAAAAGAGCCTCTGTAATGGCTCACAAAATATTTTCTGCTTCACATTTTTCTATGGGAATGTCGTCTGTATCCAGGCTATGACAGATTTTAAAAGCAGATCCTAAAAGGTCATTGCAACTTATAAGAAAAGAAAAGTGCTGTTAGTCATTCCAAGAGTGACCCCTGTGTCCCTGCCTGGCTGCAGAAGCACGAAGGATGACTTACCAGTGGCTACTGCCCACAGCCGCTCTTCTTGGAATTGCAACATCTGGTATGTAAAACCCTTTCCTTCCTCACCGATGAGGTTTCTGCAGGGCACCCTTACATCTTCAAAAAAGATCTGAGCTGTGTCCGATGACCTCATACCCAGTTTGTCTATCTTTTTAGCAACATGAATGCCTGAAGAGAAAGGTAAGTATGAGAAAGACCACAAAAAATAGAAGCACTATGAACAAGTACAATGTTTTCAGAAAGAAAAGTCTACAGATATGAATGTATGTTCCAAGACAACACTGAAGCCTACCTTTAGCAAAAATATAACAGTATTCTGGAGTAAAATTACCCAAATCCTATTTTAAAAGGTTTTCCCACTTTATTAAACCAGCAAATCAGAAACTTTAAATGCAGAAGTCACACTTTTCATTATGTCCCCAAATAATAAATATTTACGAGTCGCAATAATCTTACTCCGCACAGGACTTCAAATAAGGCAATATTTATTTATGTTTGATTTTTATCTAGCATTGTAATAAAAATGTTGAAATTCAATTTGGCAATATTTGCTGAGTGCCTGCACTGCTATGGAACACTACACAAATATTCAGTAAGGACAAAAAAAGAGCAATGTTTTAAGCTGCAGCTACGAGTATTTTTTCTTCTGGAACTTCTTTCTCTCTGTTCTTCATTTATCCTCCCCTTCCTAGCCTACGCGGGTTTTTTCTGGTACAGCGATCACTCTGAGTTTTCATGTGTGTGCGTCTATGAGGTGGGTTTGTTTCCCTACAGACCTCAACACAGCACTGACTCTGACCCCATGTCTGTTGAAGATGAACCTGGTTCTTTCAGGTCTGGCCACACAAGGGTTCAGCTACCTCATCACACTGGGCAGGACTCCTTCCCCTTGTTTGTTTTCTCATAGCTACAAGTTCTTTCTTGCTGTTGTTCCAATGCAAGCATGGCTTACCACTGTGCCACGAGAGTTTAACAGGCACCCAACTGTTTTCCTGTGGCAATTCTCCTGTCTTCAGCTTTTATCTCCCTGTTAATCTGGAGCTAATTCAAATATTCAGGGTGAAACTCAAGAATGTTTCAAAAGCAAAAGGAGGACAACAACAAGGCATAAGGATTTGTGCATAACACATTAATTACATCTGACAAGTCTGCATATGTAGCAAAGCAGTCTTCCAACTTAGCATATGTACCTTTGCCAGAAAACCAAACCTTTTTACCACTCACGTACATGTTATTCCAACCGGCTTTGTTGGAAGCTGGTTGGAATAGAATACCACAGAAGGTATTCTGTGGCTATTTTCCTCTTTACTCTTTTTCAATCATCTACTACTCCCTGGCATGGCTCAGTAGAAGCTGGTTGGTCACCACACAGACTGTTGTGGTCCCTCTCTACTTCTTCGTATTCTGCTATTCTTCACAGCTTTTAGAGAACATCTCTTTCTGAACTAATACAAACATCTCCACTTTTACTCACAGGAGGCCTTCAGCCATATGAAAATTACTCTGGTTTTGCAGGCAGAAGAAGTTGGCAGCAATTTTCTTCAAATTTATTCTCTCTGGCTGCACTAAATAAGGTTATGGAAATTTCTATCTCTTCACAGAGATTAAATACTGACAGTATTTACAAATGCCAAGACTGCTCTGAGAACAAGGTCCACATAGACTTTCACAAGTTCCACTCAAGATTGTTTCTCTGCCAACCAAACTGTAAACATATTATGTATTAGGAAGACTTGCTTTGATATATGATCATGCAGGAATAAAATCAGGACAGCTGTACAAAAATTCTTGACTCTTGAATTGAAAATTATCCATCAATTTGTACTCAGTCAGCCAAAGAAAGCATTTGTGGTTTGTTTCCATATTAAAAACAGAGCTAAATAACCACACACTGAGAAACTTACAAGCCCAGATGAAATCTGGAATATTTTTTCCCATTGGAATATTCCTATTTGGTTTCTTTGAGAGTCAAAGAGATCATGTATGGTCTAAAGCCAACTGGTTTTATGCAATCACTGCTCCTCACCCATATGAAGATGCACTTACTGCTCTTGTTAGTGGGTGGTTTAAAAGGACTCTTCTCAAGAAAGCACAACTGCTGCCAGTTAATTTTATTGCTAAATAAATCCTGTTGTTTACTTCCCAGATCCACATACAGCAACAATTATTGAAGAAAGCTCTTACAGGCTTGGATAGAGGGGTTAAATGTGCTAATGATTTCTACCTATAATTCTTCCAGATTAGGTTGTGTGTTCAATTTTCCTGAGTCCAGAAGCATTCCCTTTTGTCATGCCCTACCAGTTTCACTTGTTCTTAACTCACGTTTCTCACCCACAAGGAGAACAAGCTGCATCATTCTCATGTGATGCTCCTTTTGAGGCTAGCACATGCTTTACATCATAGAATGCTTTACAATCATACATAATCATCTCTCTGGCCACTATGGGGGCATCAAAATATCCCTTCATTTAATTATCTTCCTTTTCTTCCTCAGGGGTACTACAAATGAAAAATTACCAGCAGCAGGAGAAATTACAGGACCAGTTAACTCCTGGCGTTCATCTGTATTAAATAAATCACATGCAATAATTCACAAATCTCAACAAGACCAAGCACCTGAGTTACTAAAATCACTCTAACAGAACCATTTGAGCTACTTGCACCAGTATCACTGAGATGGGATTGCTATTTCTCTGCCTGGGCAGTTCTTCCCAAGTGTCTTTGCTTTTTCATTTTCTCCCATTCTTCCAGCCTTCTGACAATCTCTTTTATTTCCTGCATTCTATCTTGAGAGAAAGGCAGTTGCTCTCTCCTGACACCATTTAGTGCCATTACAAATGGAAACAGATACATTTCAAATTGCAATCCAAGAAACACACTCTTTCTCTTTTCCTCTCTTCTCTTTATTAACTCCTCCTTGCAATCTCCCCTAAAGCCACCTGAGGACTCAGAGGATAAACCAGAGGACAAATAGTTACTGGATCAGGGCTGCAAGTCATTTGTCTATTTAATGTACACACAGACATTTTGCAGCTTGTTAGATTCTCTTTCATTATATGAAAAACTCAGCTGCTTTTTAAAGACATTGTTACTGTAAAAGGAGTATTCACCTAATTTGAATATCTTTTGTTGATCCTTGGTGCTGTTATCCAAACTTTCTTTATGAGAAATGTATTCAGCAGTGTCTTTCAAATCTAGACCATCATTTCCTCCAGCCAGATTAGAGAGTACATATACCTAAAATTAGAAGAAGCAAATCCTACTTTGTCTATCTGATAAATTATCAATTGTTGAAGTTAATAATTCACTTTCAGACTTTGAATAATTTTCTCTTCCTTTTAAACTTTTTTTCCCCCCACCACACTATATAAATACAAAACAACATAGATTTTTAACAAAAATACACCACAGATCCTTCCTTACCCAGCCATATAGGCTAGTGCCTGCAGAGGTGAGTCAGACATAACACATTTGCTCTCCCTTGCAGTTGTTTTTGAGCTTTGACACACACACACACACACACACACACCCACATATCCACAGACGTTTGAGAGTGCATCATTCGGTGATGTCCTCCAGACACTTCCCGTGCAGCCTTGGTCTGCTGCCCTTCATGGAGCACAATCTTTAGCAGACAGACATCCTTAGGATGTATTAAACCAGATGCAGCTTCCTGAAAAATCTCACTTCTGATATGACTCACCCACTGAGCACAATCAACAGTCTTAATACTTCATTTCTAAAGGTCACCAGTCTTGGTATTGTGACCCATTTGGAGGTAAATATTCGTACCATCACAGAAGAATTAAAACACATGCATTTTGAGGAGCACAAATTTTGTTCCTAGGAAGACTTCTATATTTTCACAGATCAGCTTAAGATGTCTCGGCAATTTTCCTACTTTAAATCTATTTAGTGCAGATAAAGAAGGTCTATTTGAAGGCTGTGAGATCTAACATCTTCCCTCTCCTAAAGCAATGACAACTCATGTATTTTTGGAGTAAGCAAAGCAGCTGAAAACTTCTGAGTCAATTTCTATATATTTTATCTGCCACCAACTGTGGGTCAGTTGCTTTGTTGTTTTAGGAAGATTGATCTCAGGGAAGCAGTACTGCATTTCCATTCTGACCATTTCATGAAAAATCACAAGAAGGACTTCATTTATCAGCAGACGGCTGGTAAGTGAATTTCCCTGGAAATTCAGAGAAATTCTGGCTCTAAGTTACATCTAAGTTTGTTCATCACTTCTCAATGAGGACCAAGTTCTCAGCTAGTGAAGCAGCTCAGTCTGTCTTCTGTGAGCTCCCATTCAAAAACTGTCTTGCATGAGCAGGAGTAGTAGAAGCTCAATTCACACAGAACCTGCTTGATTCCCAAGGCAACTCACTTGATCAACTTATTCCATGCCGAAATTCACTTAAAAGACATTCCCTTAAGAAGTTCTCATCATCCTCTCTTGCAACACTGGAGACCTGGGTTTCGTTCTCAGTCTAATCCAATAAGTGAACACAGAGATGCTAACTTCACTAGTATGATGGTGTTCCTGAATGTGAAATGCCAATAATGGCACATATTTTGTGTATAAAATACTCTGAATTGAATGAACAAAAGAGCTCTGAGTATAAATATTTTATATATAAATACATTAATATACAGTCTTCTAGATTTAATGAATATTAAATCATATTAAACTGTATTTCTTTGCATAAAATAAACATTAATATAAAAATTAAATATTAAATATACTACACATTACGTAGTACATAAATTAATATGCTGCATATTTTAAAAGATTAAAATGAGTAAAAACTGAAAAGGTTTAAAAACTTTTGAGCAGGTGTCAAAACTGCAAAAGATCCCCACCAGCACAATCTTAACTGCATCCTCTCTGGGTGATGTTCTTTATGCATATAGCACTTGTGCTTTCTGCAAAGTCTGCTGATTACTCAGGAAGAGACACTGTGTAGATTGTACCACTGAAACTGGCTCAGGATTTATTTCTTCCATATCTTCACTTGCATTACTAGTCTTATTCAAAACCAAATCCCTACTTCCAGGATATTTGAATCTTTCACTCCAGCCCACATTTAACTCTTCGACTATTTTTATAATTAAGCTGGTAGTAGTGCCCTGGTGAAAGTGTCCCTTTGCATAACACAGCCATGAAACACTCTGAATATTCCTGCAATTCTCTTTAGCAAGCCCACCAGGCTTGTTTTGAGAGGTATTTCCCAAGTTTGAAATCTCTAAACTCTTTGTTGTTTTACTTTCATACAGTTACGAATCATTGCCATGAAAATGTATCCGAACAAAAACTTATGTAAATAGTTAAACACCTTTCCTTCTTATATTAGGCATAGAAAAAAACACCAATAAAATTAGAAGACAAAGAGTTCTGTGTCATTACCAGGTAGATTCATTGGCAGACATATGAGAGATTTATTTTGATGGGGAGGTCCTTCGCTGGTGTTTGCCAGGAGGCACATCCAGTCTGCCTGGCTCCCAGATGTAATCCACATCTTTCCACCATTTATGACATATTCATCACCCTTCCTCACAGCCGTTGTCTTGATATCTATTTCAAAACAAAGGAAATGAAGTGTTATTCTTGGGAAAGAGGGATATATTGGTCCAGGTACGAGTAGAAGGGTTGCTCCCTTGCTCTCAGAAAAGTATTTGTTTCTCCCTCATAACCCCCCATCCCATAACCCTTCCAGGCCATAAGGAAAACCAGTCTGGACAACTCTTGGAAGGCAAGCCATGGAAACAGGACCACTTCTCCCACCTTCCTTTAGATGGAGTCTTCATTGCAGTGGATGAGAGCAGAAAAGTTCCTAAGTAAATGTGGTGGTCAAAAACTTGGGACAGAAGCATTTCACTGTGAGGTGATCTATTAGGGCTTCTCTTACTGTGTACCTTAGTTCTGAGGGGGCCATTAATTCCAGAGTCATGGTTTAAACAAACACAGGCCTTGGTATCTGTGAATGCATAAACCAACATGCATTTCCTGCATGTTCTTGGTCAAAGTGCTGCACTACATTCAAGCTGATAAACTACTCAGCTACTAAATGCAATGAGTGTCTGGACATGAAGGAGTTCTAAACACCTGCTATTTATACACCCTGGCAAAAAACAATCCTATTTTCATCTGTAATGGTTCACATCATGCTGCAAGCAGTCCTAGCTGCAACAGACAGCCAGAGAGAATCATTAGTTATTATTATCCTCCAGCAGAGTTTCCAAAGGGCTGCTTTCTTTTCCCTGCAATTGAACTTCTTCAACAAGAATCCCAGTTGATGAAGACTCTCCAACAGATATCCAGCTATATGTAGGTGATGTATAAGAGAACTCTGCCAGACTCCTAATAGCACCTGTAAATCTACCAGGACTATGAAATCCATAAGAGACCATCCACTGGAGGAGGATCACAGACTTGGTGGGTGGGAGTCAGACACCAAGTGGAGCTGGCAGGCATGTTTAAGTCATCTGGTTACACTTTCATACACAATCACCTCAGTCTGCATATGCAAATGCTTCCCTAGGGCTCTAAAAATAAACCAAAAACAAACCCAAGTATCTTATCTTCATTTAAGATATAAACTGGGACTGAAGTCAGCATGGCTGAAAATTATTCTTTTTAATGAAGGCACAGGAGAAAAATTATGGGAGGAAATTGCATAACGTATTAAAAAAGGAAATCTGGGATATAGCTATGGCTAAAGAAATGTACTAGCTGATAATGATGAACAGCAAGGGAAAGAGATAAAAATCATGTGGATAAAACCAGCAGACACAGAGGAATTCACCCAATGAAAGGACTGTGGCAAATCTGTCCAAGGGACACAGTATGAAAGCTGTATAATAACGAATGCCAAGAAGCTTAAGTAATCTAAAGTACTGGCACTCATAATACAGGGACACAGACATTGACACTCATATACATGGAGACTAAATAATAAATGAAAGACACACAAGAGATGGAATATGACTGTATTGAAATGGTGTGACAAGGATGGGAGCACACACAGTGATTTACATCACATCTCCTTTTGTTGTGGGGCAGCTACTGAAGAGATTAGATAGAAGTCCCATAGAAGGTCTGCAAAGGAACAATGAGCACTGTGATGTTACCACAAATGTAAATAGTTCTTGTAGGCATGGCGTCACAAGGGCCTAACCACCCAAATACAGATTAAAGAACAAATGCCTTACTAATGAGAATGTCCAAGCACTCCAGATTCACAATTTGCTTCAAACAGTTGAGAAACAACTTTTTAAAATGATCTTCTGAAGAATTGATTCTCTTTAATTAGAAGAAAGATAATCAAATCAATACATAAGTTTTAAGTTTAAAATAAAGCAGGCTTTGATAACCTACTTAACATTTTACTACGGTCAAGTGGACTCAGGAATATGGCTATGAAGGTAATTTGGAATACTTGACTGATTGTTTTCCCTGATAGAGCAAATCTCTGGGAAAAAAGGCTACTTCACTAGGTTCTCTGTATTTCTGCAGGTCCACACCACTGACCTTCACAACCTCTTACACAGCATGCTCTGGGGAGCTCTTCTAGGAAAGAGCACAGGGCATCACCAGAGATGAGTGATATAGCTGGTGCCATATAAGCAACCAGGGATGGTCACATCACTGTTCAAATCACACGTACTTGAGACTCAATTTTCTTCTCCACTGCACTTGAGTCCAGCATGCATCTCAATAGATTTGACTAAAAGTAAGGTTGGCTTCAACTTTTAAGGGCAGTATTACAGTCAAAGATAGGCAACACACATCCTTAAAAACAAAATATGAAGAACACGTATTTGAAATATACATCATCAGTGCAGGAAGCACCCTCCACCCCACCCCCCCCAAAAAA
>VWZN01003318.1:38370-49801 GCA_013396955.1 Regulus satrapa
AAGAAATACCTTTAAGTCTAACTGAATGAATAATCACTTCAAATACCAGGAAATGACTTGCAGGAAATGAACAAGAATAATCATGAAAGTAAGCTACAATTTGGAGGTCAGAAGATAAGCACTAAGTTCAACTAAGTTAAATCTTGCAGATGAAAACAAAAACAAAAAAAATCAAAGAAAATCGTGGTGTCAAACAAAGCTGGTTTAGCCACAGAAATGAAAAGAGGATAAATGAAGAGGGAAAAAGTAAAGCATATAAAGAATACTGCAAAAAAAGAAACATTTCACAGGAAATTACAGACAGATTCACAATATGGTTGACAAAGCAAAACACCAACACGAAAGACTGCACAGAAACTGAAATTAGTGAAACCAGAGATTGCTGGTTTTGGCAATCTGCAGAGTCTCAAAATACATGTGGAAAGAAAAGAGAATTCAATTTACCTATCATAAATTTATTATTTAAACCCAACCTTATTTATTATGAAATTGGATTTTCTAGAGAAAAATCCTACTGGATTGAAGCAAGTGAAATTGATACTACTAGGTAACTATAAGTTAAAATTTGAAAATATAAGAATTAGGACAAAAGTGGAAATGTGCATAAGGAACTTGGCAAAGCAGGAATTCCATCAGGTTACATTAAAAGAGGAAGTTCTAATGTGCAGAGAGAGTATTAGTTAAGCCCCTCCTTGGATAAGCCTCTGGACAAAACCTAGTGAATATTTGCATTAAGGATCTTTAAAAGGATAAGAATACATTAATTAAATTTGTTTGTGACACAAACTTGGGAGACATCACCAAAAGAGACAACTTAAGTATAGCCCAGCAAAAATGGAATGATCTAGAGTTTTCAAATTCATCATGGCAAGTACAAGTACTCAGACAAAGTATTGGAAGTGATTGCTAAATCATGCAATGTTTCAATAGCAAACTGCTAATGAAGGTGATCCACAGTTAATCACAGGATTCACAAGCGAGCAAGCTGTTGTGTAACATCACGTATTGGAGAGTAATGCTTCCGCAAGGGTTGGAAACATATTTGTGCCACTATAGACACCATGCGAAATTCTGGGGGTTTATGCTCAGAAAAAGACAACCTCAGTCCAGAAAAGCAGAAAGGCTGGATTCCACTGAGACAAAATGGAGTAAGATATTCATGTTGAAGAGGTCAACATGAACAGTGTTACTAGTTGCAGATACCTGGACATAACTTGAAGAAAGAGGATGCGTTTTTCATGATGTGTTCTTATGTATTCCTACAGACTACATTCTATAAATTGTGGAATTGAAATGAGCTAGAATGAGACAACATAATTCAAACTGACACAAATGGTTATACTTTGTAGTATCAGAATCCTGAAATGAAAGACACTTTCTGTACCATCTGTACTGTTCTGTTTTTCTTCTCAAGCCAACTCTGTGCTAGTTTTGGTCATGGTCACTACTAAGGACAATATAGAACAACTACAACTGAAAGCTGGCAGGTGTTCCTTCAAAGTGACGTGAATTTTGTATTAGAGTAATATACACGGTCCTTTTTATTCTGTTGAATTCTGGAAAAATTAGTTTGAGGCACATTTCAGTTCTCATGTCAACATTGTTTTTGTCTTCTGTGTTCATACTGCCTTCAGTAATTCTGCAACTGCAGGAAAACATATTTGAGATCCTTACACTGTGTCATTCTTCAGTTTAAAATATACTGGCTCACATGGTGCATCCCCAACCTTCACATGTGAACAGTAGCTATGTCTCCTGACTTCTAGAGAGACAAACACCCCAATAGCATGAGCAACAAAAGGAAGCACCAAGTGCTGTTTCAGCAACTCAGTCTACTTTACAGCTGGGCCATCTGGAGAAGTGCAAAATGGTGCAACTCAGAACACAATGTTCTTGCTCATAATTAAGCTGTCCATTTAATTGCCCTTCCGAACCACTGTAAATTGGATTTGGCATTTATACCAGGGATCAAATCTTCCAGGACAGGGGAAAAGTATTTTATTTTCTTTCCTGCAGGGTGTCTTCAAGCTGCAGCATAGGTTCATTAGATAATCCTCTTTGATTCCAAATTGGTTTTCAACTGCATTAATCTAAGTGTATCATACCACTTTAACTAGATGATAAACAAGATGCTGCTGAAGGAATAGTTAGGTTACTTATTATCTGGAACACTGCATCAAAAAAATTAAATTACTATTTATAATTTTCTGATAATCATCTAATTAAACTAGAGAGGCATTTATTAAAATAAATTATGTCTTTCTTACATTAGCAAAATTCAAACTTGTAATTAATTTAATAAAAAAATTATTAAGTACTATTATAAGACTTATTATTCACATCTTAATAATACTTAAATTATAACAAACAATAATGTTATTTTAAATAATACTGAAATTTAATATTTTTATAGTCATTATTTAAAATTATCAGAATTATTAATAAGTACTATTTAATTAAAAAGTCTACTAAAATAATGGCATTTTTCTTATTTAAAAATTCAATTAACACATAAAGGAAAATACTAATAAATTATGCAGGAGGATTTAGACTCTTTATTTCATTATCCACATTAACATTCCTGAAATCTACCTGTCGCACACCTGCTCGAGCACTGGATGTTTATCTATTTGCTTTGAAAAAAACAACAGGAGTTCAGTCACAGAGATGGATATAGGACTCCTTGGATTAAAAATGTCAGTCATACTTGGCAAGTTTGTCTGCAGGAAGATGTCTCAGTAATTTGTAAGAACACAATGTGTTCCACTTAGTCATGTTCTGTCCAACAACCAAACCTCTAAAAGTGGCCACTTATCATTCTCTTTTCTGTGAAGTCCACAACTCTTCATCAGAGGAGACATCTTTTCCATTTCTACTGTATCTGCCTTGATTTAATTTTTCAAATTTTCTTCTCAGGCACTTCAGAATAATAGTTTCATTTGTCCTGGTTTCTAAACATATTCTTGCACTAAATCAAGAAAAAACAGTTGCATGCAAATCCTAAAGATAATAGATTTCACACTGCAAATTCTTCATTAGCTCTATAAAGCAATAACCAGTGGAGAGATATTTTTACTTCACAGGAATGACAGAAGGGGCTGAGGTGAAGTAAGGATGAACAAGAGGAAATCATTGTGAAAGTGATGCTGCTGTCATTTTCAGAACAGAGTGGCTCTGTAGTTTGCCCCATTCAGTAGGGAGGTCTTTGTCAAGGCAGTCCAAGTTCTAGTACAGCTGAACAGGTTATGTTCCCTGTCACTACACCTAGAGTTGCATGACTGGATGTGGCTGTGCAGCTGATGAGGTGCTGGAGTGCTCCTGCCAGTGATGAGCCTGGACAGAGCAGGACACTAGAATAAAACTGGGGCCAGCATAAAAGCTGCATTAGTTTGTTGTGCTCAGCCTACAAAAGATTACTCATTGATTCACCTGAAAAATATGTTAAGATAAATTGCTTTTGGGTGCATGAGAAGTATCTATTATATTCCTGGAATGTTACTTTTTGCCCTCACCACACCAGACTTTCCTTTCTTTTGTTTCTTCCAAAGGATGGGGGCAAAGAGAAAGGTCAGTAAAAACAGATGCTTTCCACTAAAACCTCAGGCTAAAACTGTCTGAAACTGGAAGTTTTCTAGGTTAACTTACTTGCGACATCTGACCCAGCTCCAGCTTCACTGATTCCCAAGCAAGCCACAAAATCACCAGCTATAGTTGGTACAAGGAACTGCTTTTTCAACTCATGAGAACCAAACCTGCAACAATAAAATGAAAAAGATTGGATATAACAGGTTATGAAGGTAAATTTTATTAAAAAATTCTGTTCTACCCACACAGTGATCAATTTTCCCATGACCAAGTAAAAGCTGTCCCAGAGCCAAAAGATAGAACAGATACCTCCCCAAAGCTGTGACTCAGACTCTTTACCAGAAATGCACTCCCAATAATTTCAAACAAGTTTTAAAAAGTATTCAGGCATCTTGCTTCCACAGAAACATATGGTCTAGACACCCAAAATCTATCTTTGTGACTATTGTTTAAACAGTTCCAGATGTAAATAAACATAACCCCTGAAGATTCCCCTCAATTCTCCTGTACCACTCTTCAGCTGGCCAGGATGGAGTTCGTGCTCCCTGTTTATGTTCTGACTTTTGCACCATCTTTTTGCCAGGTTTTAGTGATGACTGAAAAGTTTTGACATGTGATAGCCATCATCTGCAAATATCTGTATTTAAATTATTTATATTTCCCATCTGCATTTAAATCACACAGTAAAATCCATTAATGCTTCTCCTCAGCTGTTTTTATTTTTTTTTTTATCTCCACAAAAATAAAATGGGAAGCATTAAACTGTTGATGGAATTTTTACACAAAAATTCCACTAGGCTGCTCAGTTAAGAGGGACACGCTATTTTCCTGTTGTTTAAAATACTTTATCCATTCAAAATATGCTCCATCTCAATTTATGCTTGACTTTGTCCTAATTAACATTCACTGATTTCTTGCAGTGTGAATGGTGAGTTCATGGTCTAGTTCTCAAACCTCTCTTGTGCGACTGAAAAATTCGTTAGGTCATGAAACACCTTCTGTGTCCAGAAATCCATAAATTCAAGTTCCTCCTCAGCTTCCTCTTTGGTCTGAGGCTTCTTGGGTCATCACCACCACTCGCCTCCCTAGGCTCGCTGTGGCCTCCTTCTGAAACATTGCCCCAGTACTTCCAAAGGAGTGGTGACACTCCAGCTAAGACTGAGCCATTCCCTCCATCCAGCCCTGGCACAGGGGACATGGGACAGCTGGATGGATCTGGCAGACACTTCCACTTGGTGAGCACAAGCAGCTCAATTCCTAGTCCTACCCCTGCTCAAAATCACAGCAGCAATCCCAAATAAATACAATAAGCAAATCTGGAGTGCCCACTCCTTGCTCCAGCATACTGGAAAAGATGTTCCAGACAAAGTTCCCATGTCTGTTAGGCTGCATACTTTGGCTTTTAATTTTCCATGGAGCATAATCAAGTATGGCTAGCTGCGTATTCATTTGTCAAAAAAGTCCCCAAACAACCCAACCAACAACTTAACTTGGAAAATCAGATTATGAGAGCAGATAGTGGTGATTTTTGACAATGTTTTCTGATGCTTGAAACTTTGTTAACCTTTAGCATTTCAACAGAGGATTTTCACAGCAAGAACTTTTCTTAGAATAATATTTTTGGTTTGATGTCTTTCTTTGTTTTGAATTCCAGAAAACAGTTTGTTTCTTTCCAAAAATGTGGGCTATAGAAGATGTTATTTTGCAATCAAAAAAAAGTTGGGCAACACTATCTTCAGAAGATGGTGGGTCCCTGTTCCTTGCAGGAGACAGCTAGCTTCTTGCTCAGCTGCTAGCTTTTGTGTTAATAATAAGTCACTTCTGTAAAATTCTACCCATCATAAAGGCATCCCAGAAAAATCTCAGGTCTGCACAAATGCGACACCCACTTCTTCCCAGCTTAACAGCTCCAGAATTAGCAAACTGTTTTCAAGGGGATCGTACTCTGGCTCAAGACAAACCCAACGATGTCTGCTTTCTGGTTGGGGCCATACCCCAGAGGATAGTTTGCCATATGATTAACTGTGCAGCCTTAGTATCACTAAAAATATATTTCCTATGCATTTGAGTATCCATATACACACACAAGTCTACAATGAATCTTGATGTTTAATTCAAAAGTCCCAAGTGAGTGATTCTGACACACTGACTTGCATGAAAGTGGTTCATCCTTTCTTGCTCCATACTTTGTAACTAACATTGGTGGAATGTCATGAAAACAAAGAAAAAAAATCCAGTGGTATACAATCTTGTAATTAGAGGGTACAAGGAATGTCAAACCATGGCAAAATACAGATGTAACACTTCTGTGATCCACACAGTTCTGTTTACATGTTCTAATTGTCAGCTGCAACTTCTCTCCTTTACAGCAAACAATAAAACTACCTTTTTTAGTATTAATTCCCAGATATGCTGTTAATGGGGGGTGGAGAAAGAATCAGTGGTGAAATAGAAAAGTACTCTCTTCCTGCTAAATAATCATCATTATCCTTATTATTTGCCTATAAACAACAGGGGGAAAAAAGTAAAGTACACTGCCTACTGCTGAGATAAGCAGCTCTAAACTGATCTGGTATCACTACAGATGTGACACCCTACAGGTTTGTCGATAAGCTCTGGGAAATGCACTTCATTCACTGCCTCAGCTAGAAGCTGCTTTCTCCACTCTATTTGTAAGCAAGCGAGGGAGGTATTATATCTGAATGCACTTGAAAACCTGTCAGAAAGTTATGTTCCAAACCACTGAAGGTCAGATCACTGCTGACAAAGCATTTTGCATTTAATTTTTAAGTTTAGAAAGTGCCTCACTTAGGGGATTCTGAGAATTACAGGAATCATATTCACAGATCTGAATTTGTAGGTACACTCAGTATGTGCTGGATGAGTGCTGAACAAAGCCTGAAGTTACGAAAGCCAACAAAGAGCTACAGAGGCTTTTTTAGGGGTTGATGGTTGACTCCCACATTATTTTTTGATTTGTGCAACAATGCACAGTCAAGATGCAAAATCTGACTTATCTCTTTGAACGTGTTTAGAATCCCCAGAGTACACAGATGTTTTTAAAGAAATGGGTGCCATTTGAATCCATGACCCAGGACAAGCAGTTAGCCCACCCACTACACACCATGAGGTAAAGATGCACGCAGGCAAAATTTCCTGTAGCAACCAGCTTTCTCTTTTCAGTACCAAGTTTCATTTTTGCATATGTGTGGGGGGCATTGTACTAAAACAAATGTATATAAATAGCCAGTGGAATTTGCTTAGCAGTGGAGGAAAAATTCAATAATTCTGATATAAATTCAACTAAAGATTTCATCAAGTTGACAACAATTTCACTCATATTTTCCAAGAACTTCAATTGTAGGATTTCACTAGCACAAATATGCATAACTTCATGGTTTTACTACAGCAGAACAGAGTAACAGAGGGCCAAAAAACTGCAAATGGAACAAAATCCCATTTTCTTTTACCCACTGATTTTCTTTATACCTCTGAATAAAAAGCTGTCATGGGGGCAAGGTAGCAGTGTCTTAAATCTCTTAAAATACTATTCTTATTCTCAGTTGGACTATAGCTAAGCCACTGTTACAACAGACATACTGAACTCCATGCAGTTAGCAAGCTTTTGGTGCATTACACAAAGTAGAAGAAAACTTTAAGAAAGATTTGTTGTAGATGAGACCTCTGAAGTCACACAGCTGGAAAAGCAGATGTCAAGGGAATAGAGTTTATATCCTAGACTCTACAGGAGATTCACAAGCATTTTCATTCAAAATGGATAAAAAACCAACAACCCCTGAAAATTACAAAAAAACAAGAAATCCCTTAAATGTTCTCCTGAGTAAGACTTCCCCTCTTGTACACCTGCGTTTAGTGCAGAGAAATTCCTAATTTCAACATTATTATATGGAATTTGATTCCCACCTTCATATTCCAGGACTTTAGGTGTATCTCTATTCCAGGGGCAAACTGCTGAATCAGCCAGTTGCCCCGCTCTAGTTATAAGAACTGCTGTTATGACACAGGATGTTTGCAAAACTACTACATAAAGAAGTTGGTAACTGTCACTTTTATTAAGTGAAGAAAAAAACCTAACAAATCAAAATAAGAAAATGCAGGAGCCTGAATGACAGAAAGTCATTAAAATGGGAACATTGACATAGCTGATGAGAAAAAGAAAAATGACTAATTGTCTAGAATAGGCATATTTAGGAAGCATGATATATGTGCTGCAAGCTTAGGACTGACACCTTGCAAAGCTGAAAAAGGAGCAAGTAAATTATAAAGCAGAATTAGACTGATGCTAATCATCAAAACTAAATGCATCCTTAGTATTACTGCCCTGGGATATAAGAAAAAAGACAAACATGAAGAAATTGGATTCTGGAATTAATTTTTAAAAATTGTTTAAGTCACCAAGATTCTGTGTTTCTAAACATACCATGTACTACCCAATAAGGTTTATGTTTTAACATATAATTAATATAACTCTAGCATTTAAAAAAATAGAAGAAAAAGTGTTTTCTCCTCACCCCGAAAACAAACCGTCTGAGAGAAGTAGGTTCTTTCTTCAGGCATTAGTGAACAGCAATTAGACAATAAATATACACAATATTGGTTTTTTCTACTCATGACACTTGGGTTTTAGGCTAAACCAAACTTTCCAAAAGTTACCTTGTAAGAGCAGGGGTAGCCATGCCAGCTTGCACTCCAATAGCCATGGGAATGCCTGCGCAACGAATATTTCCCAGCTCTTCTGCCACTGCAATATTATAGGAGAAGTCCAAACCCATGCCGCCATAGTCTGAGGAAAAAACAAATCTGTGATTCTCTTATTCTAGACTGGACTAAGCAACAAAAAAGCAACAACAAAAAAAGATGTTGCTACTGCAAGGACTTGCCAACTGTAATTTAACTGCTAATTTTTAAGTATTTGACAATTACCAGTTTCCCTTTCACAAAAGTGGTACCACATTATACTCTGCAATATTGAGAATTGAACTGAGAATTACATCTGCTCTAATTATCTATGTGCACATCAGGTCACCTCTGAGTATCCTAAGCAGCCTCATTACTTTTACTGGAAACAGCAGGAAGAAATGACACGCTGTTGAAAATGATACCATAAGGCAAAATTATTCTTTCCAACAGCAAGGTCATATGAACAAATCACACCACAAGGTAATAAGTGCTTTTATTTCCCCATGATGACACCTGACACCCACTCTCGTCACACAATGCAATCATCTTTCTCAGACACAGGAGTCAAGTCAGCACGGAGCACAACCACATGCAGGTCCTGTTTCTATTCTAAATTACTGCTGTAGCCCAAAATTCATGTTAGACACAACTACAGTACTGAACACGTTTATGGCATACCCTGGCACCTGGTCCATGCAGTGATTAAAGCACAGTTCTTTGTTCACAGGGAGCTGACAACCTGGGCTGCTGGTCTGGTGCCAGCACAGCCCCTCTCCCCCCCATTCCAATCTGCAAATTCAATTAAAGAAGAAATTATTCTTCACCTCATTCCCATGCCCAGTGCTGATAAACTCACTACACAGTGAAGCACAGAAAAAGGTTACATTGCTATGATGGATGAGGCAATTTTTAGCTGTATTAAATAGCTTATAGTCCAAAGAAATGTGGTGAGAAAGGGAAGGTTAAGGTTACTATTTGACATCATTAGTTGACTGAGAAGCTTTGATTAGATAATTTTGCCTCTTCTATTATTTTTAGCTACTCTGAAGACCAGCTAAGAAAATTTCAAATAAATAGATACAAACCCTCACCCCTCACACACACAATAAGGGGCAGATGACCCTCTTCCGTTTTTACTTGCTGACCTCAAACACTGAGTACACCCCTTTGCTGACCTGCCCTGAAGTTTTCAAAAAATACCCTTAAATAAAGGTCAAAATACCACAGTGCATATAAACATGGGGCTTTGCATACTATCATCTGTTTCCTAAACCCACAGAAAATTTCTTTGTGCATCCTTTCTCTGCTGAAAGGAAAACACAATAGGAAAAGCTAAGCATAAAGCATTTCTCCTCAAGTCATACTGAATAGTCTAGACTGTCCGTATTAGAAAACAGCTACTTTTCCAAACTTTTGCTTGAAAAGAATGTTTGTTTAAAATATACACAAAATTAAAGTTCCTGCTGGGAGCTTAAGCAGTACAATGAAATAACAGCAATATGGAAATGTGTTTAACATAACAGATAATCTAATTTTATTACCTTTATATAGCCCCCATCAATAAATAAATGCTCTAAAGATCAGTAAGGAATGTATGTGCACGTAAAGGCAAGACTATTTAAAGATATCTGGCATGAGAGAGATTTTACTAATTTGGTATGAATCTATAGCAGAATTATAATAGATAACCTCAGTTTTGGCACCTCATAAATCCTTTTCATTAGATTTAAAAAAAATTTTAAATCAGTCTCTACTTTTGTTGCTAAACTATTGTTATTACTAGTTTTATCTTTAGTTTTGTCTACCAGGCAGTTATATTTCCATCTTTCACTTAGATTTCACAGTTCAAAACCTTAGTTTCTTTAATTATCAAAAGTAACTTCCCAGGAGGAATGTTATGCACAAAACTGACCAAAAAAAGGGCTACTTTATCCAAGGTCAGCTTAAAGACATTCTTTGTTTACACCACAATCCATTGTATATTACTCCATAACAGACTCTTCTTTTTCTCATTTGAGATAAATTACTAAGCAGTACACTTTAAACACAAAAAAACCTGCAAAAGGCCAATTTTTAAAGGGGAAACAAGGAAAGAATTTCTGACCAAAGGTTGTAAAGGAGCAGAATGAAGCTTTGGGAGCTTGAGGTACAGGGGGAAGCCCTGCCAGACAAAGAGATGATAAAATCCAAAGAATTTATAATTTGGGGATAGATAACACAAGAGATAACCACAGATGGAGGCAGGAAGGGCAGAAGCAAATGGTAAAACCATTAATCAGACCACACCTAAGCTTCCATCAGTTCTGTTTCAGGAGGCAGGAAGCTGAAGTGTCACAGAGAAATGTGAATGATTTGATGAACAATGATAGGGAATATCTTTTTGAGCCCCGAATATTGATCAAGGTGGAGATTGATTTGTCAGTGCAGTCTGTGCTGTTATATCCCTGGTGCTTCAGGTAACTTAGGCCGTGGCTAAGCAGAGTTGTGTCCCATCTCCCTGGAGAACTGGCCCTCCACACCGAGCCAGGCTGTCAGTGGTTTCACACACCGCATTAGCAGGCAGTGCTGGCTACAAGACCCAAAGAAATTTCCTTTTTCGTTCAGTTCCTAGTGGCAGCCTGGTGCTCACAGACCCACTGCCAGCACTCCAGCCAGTGATTCTGGGGGCTGGCCCGGGCACATTTCCCTGCATGTCATGGGACTCCTCTTTTAATCTGAGACAAAACCATTAGGCCATTCTTATTTCCATCCGCTTCAGTGATGATGGCAAAATTTTTATAGAATTAATGTTCAATTTTTATTTGGAACAGATCTTACTCTTTTTGGAATAACTTATTTGCAAAAAAAGGCAATATGCTGGTAGCAGTAGGTTTGTATTTGCCCATCTCATCAATGAACACCAACCCCTCGATGTATCTGTACTATGACATAATGTTAATAGGTCAATTAAAATTTAATTCAGAAGGGCAAACACCATCCCTAACATAGGAGTGAAAATTTTGGTGAAATTTTTGGCAAAAAATCTATAATGAAAGAAACCAAATCAATTCCAGATTTGATTGCTTTTAAAAACCAGACACATACACACAAAACAGCAAAAAAAAAAAAAAAAAAAAAACAAAAAAACCCCCACCAAAAAAAACAA
>VWZN01003318.1:49815-77371 GCA_013396955.1 Regulus satrapa
ACCCCACACCAAAAAAACCACATCAAAACCAACAAATTATATTTAAATATTCACATATAAAACATTTTGGGGGGTAAATATTTCATTTTACCTTAAAATGAGATGAGGGACCTTTAGAGAATTGTTTGGCTACATTGCCATTTTGAAATTGCAAGAAAATTAAAAGAACAAAGCACAAAGTAGATTAAACTAGGCAGAAAAATCTAATGCACTATTGCTTTTATAGCTGAAAACAGGTAGAAAGAGGCAACTCTGCTATATTCAAATTATTACAGTTTTGATGAGAATTGCACAACGTCCAGCTGTTAAATGGCCTAATACAATCTCTTATCCATTGTCGGATTTCAGACTCTTTTACAAAGCAATTAAAATATAAGGCCCAAAGCTGAGAGCACACGAATAAAAAAATATTCTGCACTGCAGCTCATGGGCAAGACCTAGGAAGGAAAAAGTATGAGGAGGAAGGAATAGCAGAGAGGATGTGCTATGACTATGACTTACTACAACCTCCCATCCCCATCCTGCTGTGCCTCTTGGGGTGGAGAGTGAGGTAGATGAGTCAAGAACCATCCTCTCCCCCTTCTTCTCATGTTCAACTGAAGTTGAACACGAGAAGAAGGGGGAGAGGATGGTGGAACATTTTGTTTTCATTTGCCTTGGCTTTTCACTACATAAATTTGCTTTAATTGGCAGGAAATTAAAATAATTTTCCCCTAGCCAAGTCTGCTTTTTACTATGATGGTAACTGGTGACCAGTCTCCCTGGCTTTTTTTGAGAGCCGGACCTTGGGATTGTATTTTCTCCCCGCTGTGTTGAAGAGGGGGAGCAAGTTAGTGGCTGGCCAAGGTGAACCCTCCACAGCACGGTCAGTATATTAACCTATTCCTTTAAATTTGCTCTCTGCTTTTCTACTAATCACCACCACTACTCTATTTTAACACTTCAAATCCACAAAAGCTCCTTATTTTATACAGAATTTTTACATCATCTTTGTAGACCCAGGCAGTGGAGCAGGAATCCTAAAGAACACAGTGAAGCTTAAAAAGCATTGTTTTTAAAAGATGCAAGTGTACATTCTACTAAATCTGATAATTTAGGTATCAGGAGTTTTATACATGAATATAGGGCAGACAGCACAGATGATGCCCAAAACTCCAAATAAAAGAGCAAGACATGATGTCCAGTTGCAATATGTCAGAACAGAAACACAGCTGAGATCAGTTGGAAAAACAAAGGCAGAGAAAGTCTATGAAAAAGGACTCAAAGGCAAATGAGAAGTTGAAATCTTTCATATAATAATTTTATTTTGTGAATACCAGAGAATTTCTTGTCACCTTTTCAAATCCTTGCTCAAATAGGACTCTGTTCCATGATGAGACAGGCTTGAATCTCCAGTCAAAACTTTCTATGACTTTACAAGTGTCTCTATTTGGAATTTGCTCCTAAACCCCATCTAGTAGCTGTTAGTGGGAGTGAAAATATCTGTGGTGAAAAGGGTCTACAGGTGAATTGAAGCAAGGTGAAAGAGGTGGTCCTCAGAGTGTTTTAAGAATGTAACTGAGCCTAAATAAAGGAATGGTGACAACACAATGCAGCTGTATGCAGAACTCCATTTTAAATGCTTATACTTTGTATAATTTATCTTGTTTGTTTACAGATAGTTTCAAAAGTTTTCAAAGTTTCAATGAAGTGCATCTACACCAAAGAAAATCACTCAGTATTCTTCCTACTATTGGCATTTACCTAGAAAGAAACCAAATATATGTTCTCATTTCTAGTGACTAGAGAGACAAAGCATGAATAGAATCCCAGTTTGAAGACAGATCTGAGAGACTCCTATATTTGACACAAGGATAACAAAGCTAATTGTCAGTTTTCATCACAGCCTACAGTTTTAAATCAGCAGAAGAAAAATTCAAGTGTTCAAACCTTATTCACCTGTCATAAATATGGTTCAAGAACCTTGAAGCTACAAAACTGCAAATGTCATCAGGTAGGACAGTACAGAAATCCTGATCATAATTACTTTCCTCTGCTTTATATTGAAGGAATTTAAAGAATTACCAAGGGTGTACTCTCTGTCTTGTGCAATTTTCCATAAACCCATTCTGAAAAGTTGAGACCGATGAAGTTCAGAAAACACCTCCTACCTTCTTGATTATTTCCTTCTGGCTGGGTGAAGAGAAAAAAACCCTCATTTAGCATAAAAGAAACACTGTGAGTCCACTTTAGTCTTGCTGAGATTAGGACACATATTTTTGGGCTATTTTTTCCCCCCAGATCGAGTCACATATAAACAAAAAAAAAAAAAAAAACCAAAAAACAAACAAACCAAAAAACCCAACCAAAAAACCCCCAAAATCCCCCAAAAAGCAAACAAAACCCCCCCCAAACAAACAAAAACCCCAAACCACACCACTAAAAAACCCCATAAAAACCCAAAGAAAAAACCTCCCGACACAAATAGACCCTTGTAACAGCTACAAAGTGCCTTTTAAAAGATTATTTTAGTAAGAGAAACCAAACACCCTCAGTTTGAATAAAATTTTGTCCCAAACCAGGAAAAATTGTAGTGCTTCATGATTTTGTTTTGTTGATCCTAGAAAGATCGTCATCACCTTCGGCACTTGTTCTACCACAGATACTACTTCATCCAAAAATGTCAAGACAGGTAAGGACTTACTCTGCTAACCAAACTTTTAGTATCACTCATGATCTCGTAAGCCTTGGAAAAGGAAAAATATAGACTGGCTTCTCATTAATTTTCAAGCACTCATGGTTAGCAGCATGAAGTAAAATCCCAAGAGCAATTAACAATACAAAATGCGTGTTCCTGCAGAACTCCTTCTGTATTCTGTATTACTCTGTACTGTATTCTATGTTCTGTTCCTTCTTGCTACAGAAGTCATCACAGTTGCCACCACAGAAGTTAAATTTTCTGAGATGGATAAGGTGATTGAGTCTGTCTAGGTCTGTTTGAGATTAAGACACATGTACACAGTAAAATAAAGGAGAAACTTTTCGTACAGTGTAGGGATAAAAACTCTCCTATAACACCACCAGAAAATACCACAGAGGAACTTGGCACTGCCTGCTACTGAGCAGATAAATACTGCCCCTAAGCAGATAAATGCACCACAGAGACCGGGCCCCAGCTAGGGACAGCATGGAGACATTTTAAAAGGGTTTAAAGCTGTGTAGGAAACTTTTAAAAGGCTGAGCAGTATATTCCAAATCACCAAGTTGCCATCACCTGCACTTGATACCCTCCAATTTCTAAAACACCCTGCAAAAATGGGTATGTTTTCTTCATTTTCTTAGTGATAGGCAGAATCACCCAGTGACATTGAGTCAGTAATCACATCTGCATGAAACTTTGAACTCAGAAGGTTATCAGAGCTCTTAAAAACAATATCACACTAACCCCCAAAATTGTGTACAAGCAACGCTATGAGGAAGGAAAAGCTAAACTGCCTAGTACAACAGAATAAAACCTCCACATGGCAACCTAAGAAACATTAATGTAAAAGATACAGTAGCCAAAAAAGAAAAGAGGAAAAAGAAACTCCAAAGTGCACAGAGCCCCAAGCAAAGGATCAGCTCCAAGTCAGAGAAAAATTTTAGGCAATCCCTAGTCACAGAGTGCTCAGTTTTCTATTGTGTGGAGTTTTAAATGGAGCTTGTTCCTCCCCTCAGCTCTGATCCAACATCTGTCTCAAAGAAATTGGAATTTAATCGAAATAGCTAGACCACCTTACAGCTTTTTCTTTGAGGTTAAAGAGCACAGATCTCAATTATTGTTCATTTGAAAATGTCAGTCAAAGTAAATGCCACAGCATAAAGAAAATGAAATAAACACCAAACACATTAAAAAAATGAAGTCGAATGAAGTAGAAGAAGTAGAAAGGCAGAATATCACCCTTCCTTGAGCTTCAGTGGTAAAGCCACATTACTTCTCATCAGGCTTCTCTTTGGGCAAGCTCACAAACAAATCTTAGAATGTGTTTCAAGGATATCACCTTTGCAACCTGCCTGCTGCTTGAGATGGGTCAACCAGCAACAACTGCCAACCTCCTTATGTACATCCAACACACACAGTTGCTGCCAGCTCTTGCACAGGCACCTGCTCTAAGCTTGGCTTGCAAATGCTCAAGTAAATTCTTTGAGTCAGGCGTATCCAGCAGTGAATGCTGGTCCTCTCCAGCTCAAAGGTGGCCACCCTTCTGATGATCAGGCCACCATTGCTTCAAATCCTTCAACACCATGCGTGTCCACTGACACAACCGTAAGTCAGCCCTCAGAGGCACTGAAATCCGTCATCAGTGTCTGTCATCCCCGCGTAAAATGTGCTCTTCCTCCCAAGAAAATGTCTGAATAGCTGCTCAGCTATCTTAAATGTATTTGTTCATGCTGAACAGTTAATAATTAGTCCCACCCCTGTGCAAGGATGAAGCAGGAATGTCACCTTTATGTGCTGCTGGTGCTTCTATTCACTCATCGTCTCACATGAACTGCCACAAACTCCTACAAAAAGTTTACATTACTCTGCATCACAGCCAATTTTCTTACAGGATCTTAAGTGTGAATGCACAAATAGATATTATAAGGAATATACAGTAATGTACATTCACCCATTCATAGGTCAACAGGGAAAGAAAATGGAAATTGACTTATCGATGGTAACTGACAGAGATATCCCAAAGAACATACCCCAGAGTAAGCACAACAGAGAGAAGATATGAGTAAAGGACTGAATACAAATATGTATACTTGAAAATAATTTTTAAAAGCTGGATGAAAAAGAGTCACTCAGTTTTGTAGCACTCTATAAGCAAAAAGCAAACTTACTGCTTTCATTTCTTTTAAACATTCAATTACTTTTGCTTCCTTAAGGCATCAGAATACACAGTCAATATCAAAACATTCTGTTTCTTCTGAGTTACAAATAAATAAAAATTAAACTGAGAAGCAATGCTAAGTATTTTAAGGATTACAGATTTATTACATTTGCTACTTACTAAAATTTCTATGCTAATTTTTAATACAAAGGCTAAATATTTATCAGCTGAAAACTATGTTTAATTTTCTTCCCTACAAGGTCTTTTATTCCAGTCCAAGTTAATAAATAGCTTGTCAGAAATTCACATTTGTGTGATATGAAAAACTTTAGATACTTAACTCAATATGTCCCAAAGACAAACTTTCCAAAAATTGCAATCAACAAATGGAATTATAAATCAAGAATTGAAATTCTGGGCATGGGGGAGAAACTTGAAAAAATTTAATTTTCAATAACTTTAAAAAAATAAGGATTTCTGCACGTGCACAGTGAATAAAGAAATAAACTTGAGACATACACTGGAGCTAGCCTGGCCAGTATAGGGGTTTTAATTCAGTAGCACCAAACTATGAACAAAAGTGCCCTGCAGGAGGCTTCCACAAGAATTTCTGATCAGCATAGACTTAAAGAACTAAATGAATTTCCAGTGGCTGACTTCTTAAGTCCTTGAGATGTTGGGTCAGATACTGAGAAAAAGCTAACATGCCATCCCAGAACACCTGCCACAATGCAGGTTCACATGGTCCCAGCCCAGCCACCGACAACAGATTATTAAAGAGACATCCATCAAGTAATGCTGCAGCTCAAAGCACTCCCTCCTGTCATTAGGTGATTTCCTTGTTTATAAATTCTCTTCAGCTGGCAACATCTGCACCTGCACGCTGACACAGCCTTCAGCATGGGCAGGGCTGGGACCACCAGTTCCACAGCTCCTTGTCTCTGGCAGCTGCCAACCACTCCCTCTGCGGGACCGCGCTTCGCGCTGCCGGAGCGGCTCCCGAGGTTTCAGTACAGCAGAAACCAAACCATCCTCCATATTTGTGACTGCTGAGAAACCTGACTGGTTTGGAATCAGCTTTCTGTTAAGAAAAGCAAAGCAATAAAAGAATATTTCTAGAGCAATGGTGAGCTCTTCGAGACAAACCACAGATCTTCAATTTTCCAGAAACGGTAACGGGTTTGATCTCAAACTGGGAACAAAAGTCAAATAAAAATGAAAAAACACTTGAAAAATTATATTTAAAACATTAAATAGTATGCTTCTATGAGGCGACTTCGGTTTTTTTAAAAGTCACACAAAGGAAAGATCACAATTAAAACCACTTCTGGGGTAAAAATGAAAGCATTTTTGCAATGTCAGAACAATGCCTTTCCCTTCATTTTCTCTAATAAAATAAATATTTCTGTAAAACTGATATGTTTACATGCTTGCTCTATTCTTGATAATTTTAATGGATAAAAAATGTCATTGACAACACTTATTTGGCTTAAAGAGTGTGGATAAATGTTTTAAACCATATTTTAGAGCTGAAAATATGTGGGTCAGTTTTCATTTTTGCCTATGATTCTGTGTGCATCCTTGTCCTTAAGAACTGTCAGCCAGACCATATAATGAAACAGATTATTTCCTCTCTGTTTGTAGAAGAGCTGACACAACAGGATTCTAACCTGCACAGCAATCACTGGTGTGAAATATGCTACACTGCTATTTTTATTTATGCTGACATTGGAGGATGTGCCTTGCATGTATTACTGCCCAAAACCAAAAAGATTTTCAGTATAGTGCAAGCATGGCACAAATAAAATCCCCCATTCTAGATTATTTTCTTCCAAAGAACCTTCCACTCAGAGTATTATTTCTATAAGCTTTTCATCACCCAATGCTGTCTCCTCCAAGCGATTACTATTGCTCACAATTACATTTTTATTCTTACAGATTTGCTTCTGAAATCAATAACAAATCAAGTTACAAACCAATGAAAAACAGGTTGTTCCAAGGGGGAATACCAGCACCTTGCTGCAGATCAGATAAAATTATAAAAATCGATACAATTTGCAATAAAACTCAGATCAAATTGCCTAACAGACAATCACCAGTGTGACACAGTGAGGTCCATAACATACCTAGGGCAAAAGGGAACAGTGGCATAGCTAAAGGTATCTGAGAAGACTGAGATGAGTTCAGAAAAAATAACAAAACCTCCTCCCCTATAAATCCTTGTCACCTTCCTTGATTCCCAATCGTACCTGAATCATAATTAATGATCCTAAGAATTACTGCACCCAGGAGTAAAAGTACCCTTTTACTATAAAGCTAATTGAATTTTTTTACAACAGAAATGGAAAATACATTTAGCCATAGCAAATTAAAGTCCAAGTAAGGATGCATTTGCAGCACTTGTGATTTAAACACTTCAGACTAACATCACACCTCTCCCAGGTTTGAATATTACCTGTTATTTACATACCATCCAGGAACCTGAGAATGGTTCACTACACATCCTAGCAACTTACTTTTTCTTAAGTAGCTGTACAACTAATTTTATTTCAAATTATTGTTCTCAAAATATCACTCCAGAATTACATAGCAATATCCTATTGAATATGTGGTCACATAGTAAATTTGTAAGGAAGTTACATTTCATTGCATTCTCCAAGAAATTCTGAAAGGCAAAATATATTAAATCAACATGTATTGTTATAGGATGTCCCTGAAACAGAATTTTAAATATTTATATTTTAAAATAAAAGAAGCAAAATAATTTTTATTGAGGGAAAAAAAGCCCCATCTTCTTCACAGAAATTCAGAAATTATTCCAGGAGATATTTTTAAAATAATCTTAGAAATATTGCCAAATACCTGAATTATTATCTTCATGGCTCAATTTAAAAACAACATAAAAACAAAACCAAAATCACCCAAAATCAAAAAAAGAAATAAACCAAGCAAACAAACAAAAAACCAAACAAACCCAACACAAAACAAAGCCCCAAACAAAAGCAGAAACCCACTAGAAACAGAAACCAGGGAGGCTGGAGTCCCCTCCACCTTCCACCTCCCAAGGACACAGACTTTCCAGACCCATCACGCTTCCCCTATCTCTCCCACATATCTACGTGTAGACAAAAAGTGGGGATTTTGGGGGAGGGAAAAGTGCCTTTTCATGCAGGAAAAAGCTTTTATCAAAACTGCATATTGCTGCTAATTTTTTTAACTGGTCTTTATGACAGACTTTCCATTAGATTCATCTAATTGCAAAGAATTTTTAAAGCACTTGCAACCATCCATCAGACACCAGATGTTTATTACAGTGTTGTGTGCACTGTTTCTAAATGAGTAACTGAAACATCTGAAATAAAAAATAAAATCCCATGCAATTTATTGGCAAGTAGTGTAAGAATCTAAAAACACAGAAACAAAACACACAATTAGAAAATTAATGTATTAAGGCTCTTTGTCATGTTTTTGAGTTACATAACTTTCCATCTTAAAAAGAGAAACTATTTTAGAAGGACATTCAATAGTCACAAACTATTTGTCTAATTTTCACATGCATCTATCCATCACTGCAGGCTTCTATGGCCATGAGACCCCAGTGTGCAGCCCAGGCCTGTAAGAAAGAGAACTGAAGAGTATTTTATTACCTAGGCACCTTTTATCACAGTTAGACATCTCACTGTGCAGCCACTCTAAGTAAGGCTGCTGATGAATCCTTTGTTTTGTGTGGTCTCCTGGGCATTTCTGTTGAGAGAGAGAAAAATTTTCCACCACCTCATTGTTACTCTTAAACAACATCTCCAAAGAGCTTGCTGATAAGTTTTCCAGTACTTCAGAGGCACCCTAAAGAGGTGCTGGGCTAAATTTGTTTCCTCGTTTATGGGCAGCTGTGACTGCAGGGATCATCCTGAAGACACACAAATAGCCCATTGCTGCTGGACCATTGGACTTCACCCACAGCAGAGACACTGTGGGCTTTCCACGTTGCACTGCAGGGGCAGCAGATGTGCAGATGTCTGCCCTGGAATGATTCTGGCTTAAAATGCATTTCCAGCACACATCTTGTATCTCACAGTCATGCATAAATGTAGCACAGTCCACATCTCTGAGTACCCTTAGTCTGGTGGAGACGCCAACTCCACACTGACTCAGACTGTCTTTATAAACTTCCCAAGAGCCAGGACGAGGGTCAAAAGTTTAAGGGTGAAAAGAAGCATTTTCACCAATGTTAGCATGATCAAAGTGCAGAGCTAGATGCTAAAGAAACAAAGTGATACATAAGCATCTGTAATGTGACTCATTCTGAAGCTTCTGCAATGTCTCAGACAAAATTATAGTAAATGTATTATAACTTATAAGCTTCATGATGCTGAGCACAGTGCACATCCTTTCAGGCCAGTATTATTATAATCCTTTTCCTCCTTAAGAACTATAACTATTTGCTAACTCATTATGATTAATCCAGTGAACAGCATCTCTCAGCATCAGGTAGTCCCAAACGGAGTGATTCTGGCAACGGGAAATTAACAGTGAGCAAAGCAGCAGTGACTGTGCCTCCTTTTTTCCCAACTACACCATTATACAGAACCATAAAGAATGGGAAAACCCACCACAAAGACATCAATTTATGCTCAACTCCCACCCTATGTTTAAAACAGTTGAGGAAAAGAAAAATACATTGTTGAATACTGAAAACTTTAAATTAGCAATAAAGTTTAAGGCCATGCTATACATCATTGAAACAATGAAAACTTAAATAAATAATTCTTCATTTGTAAAGCTGGAATTCTCTTACCAAAAAAACAAAACAAAACAAAAAAAAAAAACCAAAACAAAAAAAAAAAAATANTTCTAGGCTACAGCCTTATCACTTCAAGTCAGGTGAAGTAACACCTGAACAAGTAAAATATCAATTAATGCATATCTTCTATCTCAAAAAAACTCCAGTGCAGAAGTAAAGGGAAAAAAGAGCTTATTTTTTTTGCTCTCATTTATGAAAACATGGTATAACTTTAATGACTGAGCTTCTGTTTTTCTTACTCCACCAACCGTCAACAAAGAATTTTTTCTTGTTTGAAATCCATACCACATTGTGGCTAATCCCATTTACTAAATTTTCGAGTAGCACTGATAAAGTATGGGCTGGGAGCAATTAACCAAAGCAAAATATGAAAAATGTAGCAAATATAAATTCAGCTAAATAGCATGCTAAAGACAGACTTTAGCAATTACATTTTCGAACCAAAACATGTCACTATTATCAGATTTTAAGGCAGTTTACATGAAAGACTAGATATATATTCCTGTTGCATAGATTTCTCTTATGTGTTAGAAGTATTGCCATGGAAAGAAAGTGAAAAAACCCACAAAAGAAACCCCAACCATTTACCATTTTAGGGAAATTGCTGTTTGGAAGCTCTGCTGCTGCAGACTGAGGTCAGCCACACTAATGTTTTACCACTGGAAAATGTCTTCCACTTGCAATTTAATTGCAATTCACTCTGTGAGATTTGGCTTGCTCCTGACTTTGTGTTGGAGTGGTTAGTGCTGTTGGAGTTCTGTTTAATCTTGCCCTGCAGTTGAAAAGATGTGTGCAGCCCGTCAGCTTTCAGGAAACTCGAGGCTAAAACTTTGAGCAGAAGAGAAGAACTACCAAGTTTTACTGTGTTGGAACAAAGAGATACAAAAAACTGGTAACTCTTATTTAAAGATGAATATGCTTGAGTAATCAAACAACAAACCTTGATATGATTTTTGTTTGTTTTCTATCTCTCAGTGTACCCTTCCATGCCAACTTTCCAGAGCTAAGATGTGTCTTCAGACAAACCCCATTCTCTGGTTTGTTTTGCAGTCTAACCTGGAGTGAAACTGCTCCCTAATTTCTTCCTCAATGAAAGGTCTTCATCAGTGTAAATGCAGCTTTGGGCACTATGCTTCACTCAGACGTGCTTCTTATGCTAATGAAGATTTATCTTCTTTACCCCACATTCAGGATGGTTTTGGAATATCTTACCAAGACTGGGCATTATTGATCTGATTGTTTTGTTGATTACAAACACAGAAAAGATGGAAGAATCCAAACCAAATTCATACAGATGTTACAGCTGGATCAGGAGACCTCTTTGTTTAGCCTGCCAGCAACGGAGAATGTGCTGCAACAAGGTTATATAAAAACAAATCATATTGGAATTTAATTATTCCTAATGTTTCCCTGTTGACTCACTTTTTTTTTTTTTTTAATCTGACCTCTAGCTAAGTTTCTCAACTTCTGTCAACAACAGCCACAGTGCTGTGTTCTGGCAATTGCTAAGCAAAAAGTCCTCAGCTCCCCACACTGCCTTGCTGCCTCCCCACTTCTTGATGTTCAGATTTCACTCAGAGATACAAGGCACTTCCTGCTATCAGGAAGAGAGAGGCCAAACACTTTTATTTCTTATCTTTCTTATCTTTCATTTACCTTCATTTTCTCATCTCCTTGCAAAAGCACAGAAGCATTTTATATGTCTTCAAAATAAATGGCCATTGAGACAATAAAACCCTGGTATTGCACTGTGAACTTTTTTTAAAAATGCCTTACTACTCACTGAAAAGATGAAAATGTTTTTCCCCTTAATGACAACAAGATTTACAAAACCAGTAAAAGACATAGAGGAGGACTGCAAGGAAGGACAAAGTAATTTAGAAATAGTGCATTGTCTGCAATTTACTATTGTGATGGTTTTGGTCTCTATGACAATGTATATGCTGAAAGATAACTAACAAAATTACAACGACTAAGTCGCTTGATACACAAGTTATGGGATTTTACCACAGTCTCGAAGAGCCAAAGGAGAAAAAAAAAGAAACCCTGAAGCTGAGAATAGCATAATTAGTTAAAAAGGAACACAATAGAGGAACAATTTCAGGGAAGCGCACTGAAAGGAAGGCAGACATCTGGGAAGAGTGAAGCTCACCACTGCAAAAAACAAAGGAGAAGGAAGTTTAAGAATAAAAGTGTTTTATTTTTAAACCTAATTCACGGAAGAAAGGGGTGGAAGGAAATATGAATCCCCACAACTAACTCTGTATGTGCTTTAACTGGAGATTCCTTCTGGAAATAGCAAACAGTAAGAAACAGCTTATTTGGAGCAAGGTAGAGACTGGAGAAACAACCCAGCTCCACCACTCAGAGGAACTCAGCTTTAGCAGACTAAGGTTTTTAATTGCTTCCTATAATCTTGTCTTGTATAAGAGTGGCCTCCATGGGAATGGGCATGTACAGAACAAACCTAACAACAGGGCGAGGGCTCACAGCTCTACAGAGACTGCAGCCCCAAGCAGGTAAAGGTTTGGGACCTTTACCAGCTGGGACTCTCATTTTCCTTTTTCCACCATGAGGGCTGGTATGAAGATAACAGACTATCCCTAAGCGTGCACCACTGCGCCATCTGCAAGCAGAAGTCAGCAGGAGAAGAATTTCTGACCCTTTTCTGTTTACAGTAGAGATTATTTTCTCATTAGCATGATAAATTAATTAACATTTTTCACTACTTTCAATGATGACATACGCCAGGTTTATTTTACACAAACAGAGCAAAACTTTTTTATAACTTTTTTTTAAAAATTAAAATAAATATATGTGATTAAAATGTGTATAGCAAATAATTTGCAGTCAGAAATAGTATTTTTGCCTGTTTGGTAATAGACAACAAACTTATAAACATGTTTGAAATTGTTTAATAAACACTTTTTCTGAACAAATTTATGGATATTCTGAAGACAAACTGCCTATAAGCAATACCAACCTGATTTTTTTTTCCATTATTCATACTCTTGCACAGTTCACTGAAAAGAGAGCTATTTATATCCTTCTTATCTATAAAGATGCTCTTAATGACAAAGACTTGAGGACATGAAAAAGAAAGCCAAGAACCTCTACAGAAGGTCCCAGAAGACTGAGTCCCAGCTGCGTATATTCTCCATCAATACAACTAGGATGTCTTCACCAGCAAGGTTTCCAATTTTTGGTGAAAAGTGATAATCTAAGAATTCATTTGCTGGCAGTTTTTCAGCCTGTATTTCTCAGCTTCTTCCACTGTTCTAAACAAGGTACTCGTTCCCTTATTTATGCCAGACATTACATTGTAATCACACAACTCTAATCACTTCACAGCTCAACTAGAGCTCTTAAATTGTTCCTACAGATCAATCCTTTGAGCTCTCTTAATTTCTTCCTTGACCTCATTAGTTTGCCAAAAACTTTCAAGCCAAGACATGCCCAGCTAATAGCTTCCATTCCAAATCTGTACTCAGTGTTAGTAAAACATGAAGTTAATTTAGTATTTGTCCTAAGAGTTGTAGATGAAAACTCCCTGAAACACAGAAAAGACTGATTCCCTCTTTTTTGAGCTTTCAGTGGTAATTACAGAGATTACTTTTGCAATACAAGTGGTAAACAGATGCAGAAAGAAAAACAGCCTTGTAGCAAAGAGAAAAAAGAAAACAATTTTTTTAAAAATAAAGAATGGGATCAAATTCTGCTTGAACATCCAGGACAACTGCAAAATTCTGACAGCAGAACAAGGTTCCAAGCTACTCACTGAACTTAGGTCTTTCACTGGCAGAAAGCAGTCCAGCACCACAGCAAAATTATTCCAACAGTCAAACAAGGCTTCTCAAAAATGTCTTTCTAGCTAATAAAAAATATGGGCATATGGGTAAAAAAAAATAAAAAATCAAGATCACAGACCATAATAAACCAGATAAAATGCATTACTTGTCTTTACCACCATATTAAATAATAATTTTTATCTGGGAAAAAAAAAATCATAGGAAACCAAGGAGAATTTAAAAGTCAAAAACAGATCTACAGTTTTTTAAAAAAATCATTTCCACTAGACATGGCATGGGCCAGGAAAAAGGCTCTGCTGTTTCTACAGTTTTAAACAAATTAACCACAGCTTTTCCTGCTAGTAATGCGTATTGTATTAACTATAGATAACAGACTAAAAGACACCTTACTTAAGAATATTCTTATTGTTACTTGGGATTTAGAGCAACCAAGTACATGGAGATCCATTTTTACCCCAAGTAAGTAATCTTCCCATCACCCAAATATGAAGTGTGACAGAAGCTGCACCCTTACTACCAGCACACACTCACACTGTTCAGCCTGCAGCTCCTCCTGAATATTCTGAAGAAAATAGATACACCTAATCTCCTATGTGTTTCAGGAGACAGCACTGCTACTTTCATTCCCTCCTGCAACAGGAGGTTGAGAGACAAGTAGGAAAGCAGGTTCAGTTTTTAGGTCAGTGGGAAGAAAAAATACTGAAAGTCACAGTGCATGACTGTGATTTACAGCAGCTGAGGGTCTCTGAAAATGCAGGGCACCTGCAGCAGCTCATTTAGAATACTCATTGCCACTGCACCAGGAACAGTTGTAAACACAGAAATAAATCTTGCTAGTAGTTTTCCATCAGTTACTGCTGTACTGACTTTAATCAGGCAGAAGCAGGGTTCATGCTGCCATTTGCACAAATGACAGACAGAAAAGTCTAATTCCCACTTTGCTGCGTGACCTGACCCCACAGCTGCATGGTGGCTTCTCAGACAGGCTCTCTGCTCTACCATCCACACCTTTTGCTGCCTGGCAGGGTTGCAGCTCAGGGTTTTCTCAGTGAGAAAACAACTATCTGGGCAGGATCTGCACAGCACACCACTGCAATGCTTCCATGCCTGCAAATCCACTGCTAGCAAGTCACATCCAACCACTCAGCAAGATGCAAGACTAAAGTCTCAGGTGAGAACCAAGGTACCAGCAGGACAAATAGACAGCATTGTTTTGGAAAATGAAAAAAAAACACCCCAAAAAACCGCATAATTTTCCTTTTTATTGTTCTCAGAGTGAGATCCAAGCCTCTGTGTCTTTACTGTAACAAAGAGACTTGGATGAATGTTCCTTAGAGCAACTTGAGACTGTTTAAGAAATGTTTTACAAAAACACAAGAGTTACGAAGCATGAGCAAGCTTCCTCACTTCAATCAAACTGGCAAGTCTACAAATTTCAGTATGACACATTTATTGCAAACTTACAGTAATGCCCATCTGCCCAGAAGCAGGAATGGAAAACTGAAAAGTTTGTAATGCTTCACTGAAATTTCACTTGCTGATTAACAAATGAGCATCTCCAACTAGCAGTATGTCTACTTCAGGACATTGAACCTCCAAAAAACGAGACCTCCTGCACAGACTCCCACATCTATAAATCCAGTCAGGAAAGAGCCTCAGAAAAAGACAATGTTCCACAAGCAATACAACTACTCCACCCTTTAAAAATTATGGCAAAATAAAATTAGTCCATTAATTTAAAGACTGGAAAATACATGTCTGGATGATGCTCTTATTCATAGATTTAGTTTTGGACAGTCCTGAGAGGGAACTGAACCCCATGGTACTTGTGAGTCCCTTCCAACTCAAGACATTCTGTGACCCTGTGATGTGCCACGATATGCAAATGTACACACAAACATATATGAACCATAACACACACTTGGTCTGCTCAGCTCTACACCAGCAACGTCCTGGCACTGTGAGTCATGTTTCACACATGACTGAACACCACTGCCTGGGGCTGACCCGGTTCTCCTTGCAGGACAAACGCCAAGCACAACATTGAGGTTGTTATGCCACTCCCCTCTTCCCTCTTTCAAAGACAAAAGGGGTTCAGAGAAATCCGAAGAGATTTGCCTAAATTGTTCAGCCACACCTGAGATTCAACCTTGATATAAAACTGCTCCCAGTGTCTTCACATGGACTGAGCTCCTACCATTCCAACATCTGCAGGTTTGGGTAATTAATAGTCAGGGAATTGGTCTAATTATTTTCAAATTAAATATTTTTAAAACTCACTGGGAATAACAGTGAGTAAGCCACGCTAATTAAATATTGAAGGAATAAGTGAAAATAAGCATCAGGAGAGGTGTCTCTGCCCTATTCCCAATGTACAAAGGATTTAAGGACATTTACTAGAACACATTAATTGGATCTGTGAACTTCTGCTTGACCCCTGATTTTTCTTCAACATATTAAGGCAGTGTAAAATATGCATAAATGCATGAATATTCAAAGCACAGCTAATGAAAATGGATATTTATAAAGATTTTATTAAAAAAACCAAACGCAGTGAAGGCTTTGATAATATATCAAAAAGAAAAAAAAATACCCTCAACAATAATAATGTACCATGTCGAAGCAATACAGAAACACTCTATTACCAGCATGCAAAATGTATAGTAAAAAAGCACTCCTGCAAAACCAGCATAGTAATTCTTCTCACAGATACCTGAATATAGGCAACATTACATTAGCCCACAAGTGTAGAATGATGAAAAATGAATCAGGTGGGTAACCTGAAAACAAACAGAGAAACAGTGAGGATAAATACCTCAGTGAAAGTGAAAGGTGGAATGGAATTTTTTCCTATAAATATTTATGGCATCAGTGATGATCACTGCTCTGGCCTGGTGACCCAGCAAACAAATAACAAAAAAATTAGATTGTGGTATGTTTTTGCCATCATGTAGAGGGAAATCCTGTCCAAGTTCCAGGTGCTCTGCTCCCCCTCTTCTGTGCTCAGGCTCTGCACCACCAGCTGCCCAGCCCAGACCCTCGGGCTGCCACCAGGAAAAAGTCTGGGGTGTATCAGGTAAGCAGCTCTGAATGCAGCCACCCCAGCTGGGCCAAGGGAGAGGGCAGCTTCAGCTCACACCACATTTCTTTTCTTGGCTCCACACATTCTTGTCTCTCTCCTCTCACCCTTTAAGGACTTTATCAGACACTCAGGAACTGCTTACCTTTGGGACCACAAATTAATCTGGCTAAGATTCATAATATCCCAAAGTATTAAAGGAAACTAAGTACTTAATAAAGTAAGAGGTTTTTTAGGAAACTGACTCAAACCTCATCACTGCTTCATAAAAACAGCTTTCAGTGCCTCCCACTGCCTTGCTTCCAAAGACCACTGCTGCAGACCAGGTAGCTTTGATGTTATTTCATCACAGGTATCCCTCTGCCCAAACTTTAAAAACTGTTCTGTTCTGGACATGAAAGGGGGCATGGTGACATCTGCCTATCTCCTGGGTGACATCTCCATGAGTGGCTCAGGGAGCTTCCCTTGGTTACAGAGAAGTTGCATTAGAAGTCTCCTGCCCTTTAATCCAGGGCTTATTAAAGTCAGTGAGAATGCTGCCTTTAAAAGCCCTGCAAGCAGTACTCACCACTCTCATCATTCCCTCACTCTGCAATGCAGCAGTGCAATCATTCTGGGAGACAGGGGACAGGACACACCTAGGACAGACTGACAGATCTGGTTAGATGGTTCCAGGTAACTTGAAGGCTTTATTAGAAAAAAGGAAAGATGTTCTAAGGAGGCAAACAAAGAGGAAGTGTACTCATCATGTAATTTCCTTTCTCTCATTACAATCTCAGTTTTCAAAAAACTAGAATTGTAAATATGGCCCCAATTCTCATTGATGCTCAATAGCACTCAGGCCTTTTACTGCACAGATGTTATTTAAAGAAAGGTGACATTTGCCCTAAAGAGGCACAGGCAAGCAATAGGGGCGCTATATTCAAATATCCAAGTCTCAGCCAGCAGCCTGAGTGTTGAAAATACTGGTGCAAGAAGAAGATACGTGTTGACATATGGTTTTAAGAGAGGATCAACTTAAAAACAATCACAACTATAATCCCTCCAGTTTCGTTCTTTGCAGGTGACACACATCTCACACACACAAGAAAAAGAGCAATGATTTGATTGTGCTTTTTATTGACCAGCTTCACAAACACGGTGAGTTCAAAGCCTATGTTGAACGTGAATATTTTCATCTGGCCCTGTGCTTTAGAATGACTTCATATCGTTGAGATATTTTTCACTCTAAATGATGCCTTGATTAGTTGCAATTTATTACTTATGTTTAAAATTGCAGCTGACCATTAAAAATGCACGTGTAGCGTTCTTCAGATTCTCCAGGGTCAGCTGACATAAAACCACCCCTGCCAAGGGGTTCCACAGCCTGATACCTGAACAGCAAGAACATTTTCTACTATGTTGTTAAAACATTCCTTTTTTTTTTCCCTGAAATTTACCACTCTCACAACAAAAAACCCCAAACAACCTTGACTCAAAAACATCACAGACAAGAGTGGTTGAAAGCTGAGTAGGGATGTTGGGAGATGCTGGAGGTAAACACTTTTCCACAATGTCATCTGTTGGGATCTTTCAAGTCTTGGACTAGAGTAACTCCCTCAAGATTTTCGAGAGCAAGCACAATCCATTCTGATCAGGAATCTCCTGTCTTCCACATTCTTCACAGCTACCCAGACTCCCAAACTTGGCATACATTTTCTGGTTCTGCTCCAGACTGCCATACCTGCATTTCAGCTCCCAGCTGTGAAGCCTGACTCCAGGTGGGCACCCTCCACCAACCCAGCATCGTGGCCCTGATTACACTGGTGACCCCCAGATACAACCAAAAAGAATTATAACCATGTGAGGATTTTAATCTCACTGTAATGACCCCATAAGAGTAGCTCTTGGAGGAGGTTGGTTTTTTGGGTTTTTTTTGGTTTGTTTTTTTTTTCCTTTTAAAATAAGCTGGCCTAATTAGAGATAAAAAGGAAACATGTAAGGACTTGTGCAGCTCCAAAGCCAGGGATAATTACAAAACACAAGTTTTACCTCATCAGTGTCTATTTCACATTTTGCAACTTTAGTCACAGACAAATTGGTGCCTATGTAATGTTTTGATTTTTCCTCTTATTTGCTGCCTAGCTTTCCTATTTCTTTTGAAACAATACATCATATAAATGAAAATCCTTTTCTTTGCAAGCTTTTGTTTACACTCACATGCCTGTGAAATTAACTATGTAGAATCATAGAATGCTTTGGCTTGACTTTTAAATGTCACCTAGTTCAACCCCTGCTGTGCTGAGCTTGGACTCCTTCAACTAGATCAGACCTCTGTCTAACCTGACCTTGAATGTTTCCACGGAAGGGTCATCTACCACCTTTCTGAGTAACCTGTTCCAGAGCTTCAGCATCTTGACTGTAAAAGATGTTTTCCTTGCATCTAATCTAAATCTACGCTCCTAATTTAAAATGATTAATCCCTGGACTATCACTACAGGCCTTGCTAAAGAGCTTGTCCCCACCTTTCTTATAAGCTCCCTCAAGGTACTGGAAGACTGCAGTGAGGTGTCTCTGGAGTCTTCCCTTCCCCAGGCTGAACAACACCATCCCTCTCATCCTTTCCTCATAGAAAAGGTGCTCTGTCCTTCTGGTCATCATCTTTATGGCCCTCCTCTGGACTCAGGCTCAAATCTTTCCTGTGCTGAGGAGCCCAGAGCTGGATGCAGCACTGCAGGCGGGGTCTTACCAAGGGCAGAGGAGAGGGGGACAAGCACCTCACTTGACCTGTTAGCCACCTGCTTTCTATGCAGCCCAGGATACTTTTGGCTTTCTGGGCTATAAGTACACATTTGCCAGCTTTTCATGTCCAACTTTTCATCCACCAGTAGCCCCAACTACAGTGCTGTTCTCTGCAAGGCTGCTCTCATATTTTACAGCTCGTGGATATTTGGGACTCAGAGAAGAACTTGGGTATTGCTCTATTTCTCTGTTACGACCAGAAATCAATTATTTAAATTATTAACTGTATTATTATTCAGCAGTATTTATATTTCAATTTTCTTTCCTCCCAAACTTAGTGCACTTCAACAACTACTTTTAAGGATACTCCCTTACAAGAAATTAAACTCCAAAACTTTGGGATTATTTTTGAGTGTTGTCAGTTCAAACTTAGTTTTAAACTAAAAGCTATTTCATAATGTTAAAAGAATGTTCTGCATAATAATCTGTCTTCTGATGGTAATTTTGTATAATTAATGCCACCTTTTCCTGCAATCTTTTGTGTTCTAAAGTTTATTCTGTGCACCCACATGGAAAATTAAATCATTCAGCGTGTGGAGGCATTTACAGAATACAGCTCACAACTACCCACTGAATAAATAAAATAGTAAAACTAAGGGAAAATTATGTTAAAATACCAACTATTTTTTTTTTCTTTCAAGCACTACCAGTGTCTTAATACAAATGAAAGGAAAGGAGATGATGATCTCCACCCTTCACATATGCTGCTTCATCTCTCATCAGGACATGGAAGGTCTCTGCTGGAGGTTTTCCCACCTTTCATTACACACAAGCTAATTACAGTGCTCACTGGAGTGGTAGGAGAGGGAGCAGATTCAGCCCCCAGATCTACCAGACACATCCACATACCCCCCCNAGGACTGTGTATACCACAAACACAGATCTACCCAAATCCAGGCAAAATCTTTTCAAGCCATCCTATTTATCTAAAATATCCTCTTATTTATCCTATTATCCGAAAATATTTTTAAGACACCCTAACCACAGAATCCAGCATGAATCCCAGACAGCTTGTAACCATGACAGAAGACCTGATGATGCCTCCTGATCATCCATCATGCAAGGTACAACACAGCATGTGTCCCCCCTCCACCCTCCCCACTCTGCTGGGCATTTTTCCTTGCAGAAACCACACTATGCTATAGATTAGATAGTGGTTGCTGCAATGATAAAAATCTCCTATAATCTCATCATTTTAGTTTTTGCATCTTAGAGTGTTTCAAAGTCCATTGACTGAAACCTATGAGCAATTAAAAGCTGTTAAACCTTAAGCAAGATCAAAGTTGGAAGATTTTTCTAATCCTCTGCATTTATATGTTTTATGCTTCAGACACCTAACTAAACTGCTTGAAAAATATCTTCAGAGAAAGTCCAATTCATTATCTTCCACTGTTCTTCCTAATAGAAAATGGGTGTTTTCCCTCCCTTCCCTAATTTAGCAGGCAGCCCCACAGAATCTGTGCAGTGGTCAGATTTTGATCCATCTCAAAGAAGTGATACTCTGAAATCCCTGGAGCTGCTTATGGGTTACACAATGCAGTGACTCTACAGGCCAGGCCAGTTCTTGCACAATCAGAAACATGTTCAGTGGGCACCCCCAAAACGTGCATTAAAAATCTGCTGGTGACTCTAAGTGGATGAAAAAAAATTTCAAAGACCAAAATTCTCATCTATGTCTTAGGAGAGAAGAAACTGGATTGTCAGTAGCAAGAAATAACACAAAATTGGAATAAAGTGACATTAGTATCTTGAAAATAGTTACAAAGTTCTGCCGGAAGGAGAAGAACATTTCCTGTCAAAATGAGTTGTATGTAAAGAATTTTCCTCCTGGCGTTTGTTTCCTCTTGTATTCTCCTCTTTCCACATCCTCCTCTGGGGCTATGAGGACATGTGTCTGATGACACAGTTTCAATCTGGACAGAGATAGAGGATGGGATTCCCAACATTGTGTTGTAAGGATATATGGAGAAAATGTAGGAAACTGCCTTTATTCTTGAGAGAATCGAGTTTATCTGTGCATCTCATTAGTGAGATGCCAGGGAGTCCAGGTGAGACCTGACCAAAGGTAGCAAATGCATAATTGTTTCCTCTATAGGTCCAGCAGCCTATACAGGTTTTACAGGAACAACCAGAACATACAGGTTACACAACTTTTCCCAAGCAGAAGCACATAAAAGAATAACACAATCCACAAAGAGGTCAGAGGATGCATCGTGATCAGCTCAAATGTCCCCAGAATGCAAAGATACCAAAGTCTCCTCCTCTGAAATGTAGCACTGCTACAAGTATTAGCTGCCATAAACTTTTTTTTAAATATTGCAGAACCAGTCATGTGCAGAATATGAATTAGTGTAAGCCTCTTAAAATAAATAAAATTTTAAAACTTTACATGGTTCCTTTTTGTTCTTCCAAACAAGCCCAAGCATAGTGTCACTGTCCAACCACCAAAACTGTCCTCCCTCCGTGGTGCCAAAGGACCTGGTTAAAAGCAAAATAAAAAGCAGCCTCAGTGTGATTTTTTTTTTTTTAAATTATGTGCCAAGTATGACAGCAGCCTTGTGCACAGGAAGCATCTGGACACACTGGAAATAATTTCCTGACCAGCTTTGAGTGACAAACTCTACTAACAGCTCCTTTACACTAGCTACAAAAGAGCAAATTTCTCCCATGCCATCACTCTTTGGGAAAAAGAAAGGAAGGGAGGGGGGAAAGCATCCCTCATTATTCTACCTAAACCAAGCAAAAAACCAAAGCCCAAAAAGCCAACAAAATGGATTCAGAGTCTTTTTGGTCTATAAACATGGAATTATATGATACTGGATGATTCAGCCTGAACTGCCCAGCTATGAGAAACTTGGAAAGCAAAACCCTATTAAAATGCTGAATGAGTGAGATAATCTATTGATCTTGCAAAAGATTATTGAGCAAAAACGAACAAAAGTCCAGGTAAGGGAAACACAGCATGCTACTAGCTTGAGGGAGAAAAGGCAATTTAATCTTTCATAAGCTTTCCAAACAATGCAAAGTCTGTCTAAATTTCTCTTAAATTGTACTGACTCTGAAGAATAAACCCACAGCTGGTGATTTATGCTGATTAAAAAAGCCTCAATATTATCAGTCTTCAGGACCTTGAGGTCTTTAGTAATACTGAAAAATATCTGAACATAAAAGATTATGCCCCCCTCCTTAAACTTAATGTTTGGGTTTGTTTTTTTTTTTTCAAAATATTTTTATTACCTTCAGTCCTTTCAAAGTCGGTTCAAATAGAAGAAGCAGCAAATAGAAGTTGTTAGGCAAGTTACATAAGGACCCACCAGAATCCTCTCAAGAGGGAAAAAAAAGCAAGAAAAAACAGATGAGGCTTAATGGGAAACACAAGTAGATAGAGGTGGCTGAAAACAACTGGTAAGACTTAGAAAATAAATATGGATAGTAATGGCCTGTAAAAAACATGTTTACAACCATTCCAACCATTAAAACAAGATACAAAGATGGAGAAAAGTCCAAAAATTAACTTGGCAGTGCTGGGTTAATGGTTGGACCTGATGATCTAAGAGGTCTTTTCCAAACTTTAAGGTTCTGTGAGAAATTAAAGGCTTCCTTTCTTGGGCTGCGGAATGATCCTGACCAAATCAAAATATATATTGTGAATGTTTCTGCCATGCTTAGACTCCTACACATGGAGCAGTGCTAGATGTGCTATTCAGGGGGGAGCTGGTGAGGCCACAGAGTACAAGAAGCTGTGAAGTGGTGTATTCACCTGTTGAGTGAGCAGCTGATGATCAGAAATACAATTACTCTCCCTGCAGTAACTGTGCAAGGTGCCACCATCTGTACATTTACTTAACATCCTCTGGATTCCTGTTCAACTTTGCTCCTTGTGATTTCTATGGAATGAGTTTCACAGGTTATACATAACGTCAAAAGGAAGAAAAAAAAATAATTTTCAGAAGGCTGAAAGCACTCACTGATCTTCTGCTCTGTTGAGAGACCCCTGCTCCTGAATAATAAAGCAAGGCTGAGAGCAGTCCCATTCATTTCCTCTGACACACAGTACAGGAAACAGAATAAATGCTGACTCAAATCACCTTCAAAGAATTTTTAAGCATTCAGTGATGCCTTGAAAAACTCAAATACCTTCCCTTGTGATACACATTCAAGGAACTTTTTCATTAATTCTGTCTTTATTCCCCCTTTCAGCAGTACAAGTGAAGTTTATTTGTAAGTGGTTGAGGTTTGGGGCTAGTGCCCATTTTCTGCCAGCTCACAGGCTCAAGGCAAGTGCACGTACACAGGTCATGGTGTTCCAAAGGTCCCACTCAAGAAGGTCCTGCCCTCCTCCAGAGTCATGCAACGTTCTTGGCTCCTGCTACCCAACACTGACGGTATCTCCCAGGGCTGGCAAGACTGGAGAGTGGGTTTGTAGACTTATGGAAAATTATGGCTACTGCACTAGAGATAACAGAAATCAGCTATTCTAGGCCCCCCAGGAAAGGCTCAAAGAGAACAGACACATTGTTCAGGAAATACACTGTCCTGCAAGAAATACTTTGTTTATCACAAACAGCCTTCCACGCCTCTCCTTAAGAAACAAAACAAAGAAAAAAAAAACAGAAAAAAACCTGATGCTGAGGTCTTACTTCAAATTTTTTTCTGTAAAACAAAAAAATTAAATTAAATTTCGGTGTATGTAAAATTCTGGTGATTGGAAGAATATTTAGCTTATCACTTTGTCTTTCACAGTTGATCCACACTTCAAATACTTAAACAGATACTTTTCACAAGTCTCTGCATTCAAAAAAGGCTACAACCTCTTTATGTTTACAACCTCTTTATGAAAAAACCTTGAAAGATTAAAGTGTTTAAAGGGTTTCTTGAGTGGATGGAAGGAAAATATTTTTTTAAAATAAAGTTGCATTTCAACTTCTTTTTCACTTTTGTTTTTTAATTGACACACTCATCCTTTGTTTTTTTCTCTGCAAACAGGGTGACGCTGTATTTCCTCCAGATTATCATGACTTTGAAATGACAACACAAAACCAAAAACACCTGGAATAAAAGTGTTAAACAAATCTTCATCCTGTCATGCAGCTTCTTTCCCATTTCCTCTTAAATTCTGTGCCAGGTCCCCAACCTCTGCCCCAATAAACTTCTGACACCTCTCCTCCCAGTGTTTCTGTCAATAAGGTCAGCTGCAAAATAACCAAAACAGCTACTCCAGTTTTACTGGCACCACACTGCAAAAGGAAGACCGCCCCAAACTCTGCCCTGCACATCCTACCCATCAGACCTGCTCTGTGCTGCTTCCACCCCTAAAGACTGATATTGGGTTGAGGGTTTTGCTACTTTCCCACTGTTTGTTTACACACTGCATTGTGCACCCATTCCCTATGGATATCAATCCAGTTTGCCCTGAGTGCTGTGTGTGTTTTCACTTAAAAGATGCTCTCTGCACCATTCTTTTAAAGAGGAAGGAGACCAGGAAAACAAAACCCATTAAGACTACCACACTGAACTTCCAGAATGTTGACGCGATTCTGAAGAGAAAACATCTTACATACACAGGACTGGGATATATCTGTCTGGGGAACAGCTCTGTAGAAAGAGTCCTGGGAATCCTAGTGGAAAAGTTCAGGGAGTGAGTGGTGTTCTGGTGCAACACAGAAAATCAGCAGATGCTGAGCTGCACAACCAACATCAGCAAAGACGGTGAAACCATGATCCTAATTTACTCAGCACTTTGTCAGGCCATGCTTGGAATGCTGTGTTCAGTTTGGGTTCCTGCTACACAAAACAGATGTGGGCAGGAGAGGGTTCCGAGAAGAGCCACAGATGATCAAATATGGAAACTCTCTTTTTACATGAAATCCCACGAAGGAGATGAGTGGTGATGAGTGCAAGGTAATCCTGGGGAGATTCTGATTAGACACAAAAGGAAAAATTTTCACATGAGAACAATCAGCAATCAGAATAGGCTCACCAGAGAAGTGGCGAATTCCCCAGTGCTGGACACTTTTAAGATTCAGATGNTGATCTTCTGCTCTGTTGAGAGACCCCTGCTCCTGAATAATAAAGCAAGGCTGAGAGCAGTCCCATTCATTTCCTCTGACACACAGTACAGGAAACAGAATAAATGCTGACTCAAATCACCTTCAAAGAATTTTTAAGCATTCAGTGATGCCTTGAAAAACTCAAATACCTTCCCTTGTGATACACATTCAAGGAACTTTTTCATTTATTCTGTCTTTATTCCCCCTTTCAGCAGTACAAGTGAAGTTTATTTGTAAGTGGTTGAGGTTTGGGGCTAGTGCCCATTTTCTGCCAGCTCACAGGCTCAAGGCAAGTGCACGTACACAGGTCATGGTGTTCCAAAGGTCCCACTCAAGAAGGTCCTGCCCTCCTCCAGAGTCATGCAACGTTCTTGGCTCCTGCTACCCAACACTGACGGTATCTCCCAGGGCTGGCAAGACTGGAGAGTGGGTTTGTAGACTTATGGAAAATTATGGCTACTGCACTAGAGATAACAGAAATCAGCTATTCTAGGCCCCCCAGGAAAGGCTCAAAGAGAACAGACACATTGTTCAGGAAATACACTGTCCTGCAAGAAATACTTTGTTTATCACAAACAGCCTTCCACGCCTCTCCTTAAGAAACAAAACAAAGAAAAAAAAACCCAGAAAAAAACCTGATGCTGAGGTCTTACTTCAAATTTTTTTCTGTAAAACAGAAAAATTAAATTAAATTTCAGTGTATGTACAATTCTGGTGATTGGAAGAATATTTAGCTTATCACTTTGTCTTTCACAGTTGATCCACACTTCAAATACTTAAACAGATACTTTTCACAAGTCTCTGCATTCAAAAAAGGCTACAACCTCTTTATGTTTACAACCTCTTTATGAAAAAACCTTGAAAGATTAAAGTGTTTAAAGGGTTTCTTGAGTGGATGGAAGGAAAATATTTTTTTAAAATAAAGTTGCATTTCAACTTCTTTTTCACTTTTGTTTTTTAATTGACACACTCATCCTTTGTTTTTTTCTCTGCAAACAGGGTGACGCTGTATTTCCTCCAGATTATCATGACTTTGAAATGACAACACAAAACCAAAAACACCTGGAATAAAAGTGTTAAACAAATCTTCATCCTGTCATGCAGCTTCTTTCCCATTTCCTCTTAAATTCTGTGCCAGGTCCCCAACCTCTGCCCCAATAAACTTCTGACACCTCTCCTCCCAGTGTTTCTGTCAATAAGGTCAGCTGCAAAATAACCAAAACAGCTACTCCAGTTTTACTGGCACCACACTGCAAAAGGAAGACCGCCCCAAACTCTGCCCTGCACATCCTACCCATCAGACCTGCTCTGTGCTGCTTCCACCCCTAAAGACTGATATTGGGTTGAGGGTTTTGCTACTTTCCCACTGTTTGTTTACACACTGCATTGTGCACCCATTCCCTATGGATATCAATCCAGTTTGCCCTGAGTGCTGTGTGTGTTTTCACTTAAAAGATGCTCTCTGCACCATTCTTTTAAAGAGGAAGGAGACCAGGAAAACAAAACCCATTAAGACTACCACACTGAACTTCCAGAATGTTGACGCGATTCTGAAGAGAAAACATCTTACATACACAGGACTGGGATATATCTGTCTGGGGAACAGCTCTGTAGAAAGAGTCCTGGGAATCCTAGTGGAAAAGTTCAGGGAGTGAGTGGTGTTCTGGTGCAACACAGAAAATCAGCAGATGCTGAGCTGCACAACCAACATCAGCAAAGACGGTGAAACCATGATCCTAATTTACTCAGCACTTTGTCAGGCCATGCTTGGAATGCTGTGTTCAGTTTGGGTTCCTGCTACACAAAACAGATGTGGGCAGGAGAGGGTTCCGAGAAGAGCCACAGATGATCAAATATGGAAACTCTCTTTTTACATGAAATCCCACGAAGGAGATGAGTGGTGATGAGTGCAAGGTAATCCTGGGGAGATTCTGATTAGACACAAAAGGAAAAATTTTCACATGAGAACAATCAGCAATCAGAATAGGCTCACCAGAGAAGTGGCGAATTCCCCAGTGCTGGACACTTTTAAGATTCAGATGGACAAAGTACTGGTTTATCTTGTCTAGCCCATGTTTCTGCCAAGAAAGATTGGAAGAGATGATCCTTAAGGTCCCTTCCAACTGTTATTCTATCATTGTATGCATTAATAGAATGAAAATAATTAAAAAATCATTCTTTCTCTAGATATTTATCCA
>VWZN01003318.1:85303-102487 GCA_013396955.1 Regulus satrapa
AATTTCATCATGCACTTGCAAGATACTAGATGGGACTTGAATAGTCAGCATTTCACAACAGTGGAGGAGGGAAAAAAGTCTCAGCTGAACAGAACTCAGGTGCATATGCACATACAAACCCCTGTTTTCCTGAGATTTCCATCCAATCCACTGAATTAGAAGGGCCAATAAGCACTCAATGTTTCTTATTCTTAACTGATCAAGGTCTCCAAACCCCTGCCACACATGACAAACTTTGTAATCAAATCGATTCACATAAAGCACTGACTGTTCTACTGTTTTGGAGGCCTATCAGAATTATTTCTTGATTGCAAAACAAGTATAATTTATAGCTGGTAAACACTTGAGACTGCTCATTTGCCACTTCATTGGTGTCTGAAAACATGGCCCAAAGGCTTCTCTTGCAAACCTTTAGAGTGCAACTATTATTTATTAACTATTATTGCACTCCCTTGTAAGTGGGAAAAAGATCAAACAGTTAATTCAGCTGACCATATTTAAATCTATTAAAACAAGAACAAGCACTGCAGCTGGTCCACTACTGCCATACAGAAATGGCCCGGGGCAAATTAACTCACTTCTGACAAACATATCCCTCCTAGTTCTATCCACGGAAATACCTGAACATTTTCCCCTTACTTTCTTAGAAACCATCAAACCCTGTTTCACCTGAACTATGAAATCCCTTTCTAGTTACTGCTCCTTCCAGGTCTTTCTGTGCTCATCCTATATAATAGCATGGCTCAGTATTACAGAAAGGGGGAAAAATGACCCCATATACCCTTTCCAAGTGACTCTCCATGCCCAAACTCTCACAAGGTCTCATTTTACCAGAGAAATGTATACTTGTGAAGAAAACAAAAAATTAAGCTTAGAGGATAGTATAGGTCTATATTCCCTCCCCACATTCAACAAAGGCACTTGTATAAACAGGCTTTCTGAAGGAAAATAATTTCATTTTCCAATTGCAGTGAAATCAATCCCTTGAAACATTATTTTTTTTATTAGATGCTTCCCTGTCTGAAGTGACAAGAAGGTACTGTTTATTATTTTCTCCAGTCCCAAACCTGGCATTTGTCCCAGCAGTAGGGGAAGGGAACAGACAATGTAGAATGACACTCCCCCATCCATGTGAAAATCATACCAGTTACCTAATTTTCCTGAAATATACAAGAACATATTTTCTAAGTTTACTGCTAAGTGTCTGACAGTAATAAATGAAGGCTACTATTTGGACAAACTTGTCATAATTATTTCAAGATGCTAATGCATTCCACTAAATATTCCTACAGTAGTGCCAGTGTAAACACTAATGAAATACCCACAGCAGGCGTCATTATCACTCATGTTTCACAGTGATGCCATGTGAATATGCAGGGGAGCAGATATTGCCCTCCCACAAACCTTTCTCTCCCACCCTTTAAAGGATTCCTGTGCTTTTACATCAGCTGATAAAACAACTTTTAATCATCTGCATTGGCATACGCAGGCACACAGTACATTTTAAGCTTGCATTTTTGGCAACACATCCTAAAATTTAGCAACAGCCAAGGCCTTGATTCATAAACCATAAGTCCACAAATAACCACATAGACACTTTCAGCTTTTAATTCAGTATCTCATCTAATCTGCACATAAAACAGTTCAAAGAATATGTCTTGCCCACTTCCCTGTGCAAAACAGACAATGGCAAACTACCAAGACTAGTTAAACATTTCTGCTGCCTGCCCTAATATTTTCTGCCCTTTGTTTTGAGACTGGCAGTAGCTCAATAACTCAGAATTTTATAATTTATGGAGAAATAAACAGTAGTTATAAATTAAGAATAGTAAGTATATAGAGATGTTGCTTTTTCTTCTCAATTCTGAATGAAGTAATTCTGTATAACTCATTTTGCATAGAGAAAAAGGACACTTTATGTGTAAATGATGTTCACTTTTCACCATATATTTTACTAGAACAAAGAATCTTGCAATGTAACAGAACACGAACCTTTTCCTAAGGAAAATTAACATATGCACTATTTTGGAGTCATGTAAAGAGTCCCAGAGCAGAGAAATGGTTCAAAGAGAAGACTCTTTTTCTCGCAGAGAACTGACCAGACAGTAAGTTAAATCAACTGATGATCTTAAAAGTTCTCCAATTATGGGTGCATGCCTGAGCTTTGCCCACAGTGTTTACATGACCTCCAATGAACTAGAGCCAATATTCACTAGAACCAACTACTGTATAAACAACTGTGAAAAAATATACAGGAAAAGCTTTGTCAAGTTTGTAGCCCACAACTCCATACAGTGGGAATTGATGGAGCCTTTGCAATACAAATAATGCCCCAAATCAGTTCTCCACACAGAGAAAGTTTCCAGTGATAAGGGACACATGTAAAGCACATTCTTTTAAAAACCTGACTCCCATGAAGCAGCTCATTGTTCATAAAGGGTTTTACACAGGAAAAAGTGTTTACACAGGAAAAAGTCCACTTTCAACAAATCTGAAATCCAACAGATGTTTCCTTCTATCTAAACAAAACAAGTTTGTGATCCATTTCTGCCCAATCAGAAAGCTTCAAAATTATTTCTGCAGGGAAAAAAATCCCTCCATAATTGACAGAATGATCTTGGATAATAAATTCAATAAAACTTGTATTTCAAAACTGATTCTATTACTAAAGTGAATTAACTTTTAAAAAAATCAGTGTTCTTTAAAAAGAATGTCTTATGATCTGAATTTGAAGAGGTACAACATTATAATTTTGATTTGTGAAAGAGAAAGCAGGGCAGACTTAACTCACAAGTGCTCTGCATTGCAATTGCTCTCCTCAAATCAATTTAACCTCCCTTCTTCAGACCTCCTGCAACACCCCTCCAAAGCTTCTGACTGCTCTTGTCTTCTTCAAATCTCATAAGACTTCTCTTCCTCTGCAAATAGCATATAAATAACAGAAGTGGCTGAGAAGAGCATAAAGGGTAGATATTTTAATTTTATTTTACAGTATACACTAATCATACAGCAAGCCTAAGCACTTTGTAGAAGTGTAGAAGACAAAGAATATCAGGTTCTGCCAAAGTTGTGCAGTTGAGACTGTGCTGTTACACACTTTGACTTGCCATCAGGAGAAAGTTTCAGGACTTTCAGGATGTACCTGCCACTACAGAGCAAAGCTGGATCTGGTGACATTCTGTTGAACAACTGAATGCTGCAAAGACAGCATCTTCCAAGGAGTTGGTGCACTTTCTGTACCCAACAATACTAAACTGAGATGGATCGAAGGTTCATTGTATCTATTTTTTTATACCTTTTATAAAATATAGCTGCAGAGGTCAAATAAATTATATTAACAGCTAGATATAAATACCAAAGCCAAAGTTAAAATAGTCTTAAACATGTATGACAAATGTAATCAGCACATGCAACCTTCTGTGCCACCCTTACCTCCACGAGTCCCTTCTTCACTAGATTTCCCTCCAGTTATTTCTTGCCCAGCTATTTTGTGATCAATTTGCAAAGTTCCCACCTCTGTAATGTTTTATGTGCAGCACTTTCAGCACTGAGGTTCCTTACCCCAGCTGAAGCCTCTGCATGCCCTGAGCGGACTATAAAAAGGCAGAACTGAAATCTGTCAGCCATGCAATGCACCATCATTACAACCAACACGTATATCAGCAATGCGAAGGAGACCCACTGAGATGCAATTCAAATCTGCCTATCAAACAATTATAGCAGAAAGTAGAAGTGGTTTTCTCTCTCCCCCAGTAATCCTTTTTGTCCTTTAAATAGATTATAAGCATAATCTTGAACTGTCAGCATTTCTGTAAAGAAATACCAGTTCAGACCTAACTGGATTTGTCAGGCAGTCAGATCTCAACAGTTCTCTGAGATCTAACAGCTGAACAGCTGTGGGACAACCTTCCACATTGTAATATGAGAATATAAGTTCATTTCAAGAAGGAATATTTTCCCTGAAATTAAGTGATAAAAAGACGTAATTTGCTGCACAGAACCCCATGCCTTAGCAACATCATGATGTGCTGTGGCATAGCTAAGGTTGTGTGAGCTGCTCCATATAGAAAATTATCTTGCAGTTAGCTGTTCAAACACTGTCCCTTTGGGCTGCTCTGAATGTAGGAAAATGGGGGTGAACAAAATCACTGAGAATTCTGATCTGGATATGTAACAGTAGCATTTGAAAAAAAACCAAGTGTATGTTATATCACATATAAACAAATCAGATAGCAGAATACATATCTTAGCTGAAGAGCAGAAATACTTCCTATTTGTCTGGACTTTTTGTGCCACCTACATATATAAACATACACACAAAAACTTCCTCTCTGTATCATCAGCTTCCTGTTCTGTTCTAGCTTCTGTGGGCTGGAATACTGCATTTTAAAGACAATGTAGGGGATAATGGCCTAAAGGCCACACTATCCCTATCCTTTGAGGTGATGGAGAGGATGCATGTTCAGGAAGTATAATAAGCCAAATCTTAAAACGCCTCCAATGCCTACAAACTGTGGTTTCTTTAATGAAGATCTGGATTATTTCTTATGTATCTGGACCCAGAAGAAAAGTTATTATACAGATTTTACGTTGAAAATTGAAGTGATGTTCATTTTCTTAATTTTAAAATTACAGTCATACAGCTTCTAACATTTGTATTTAAAAGAATATCAGCTTAAGTACTCAACAATGTTATTTTGTGTACTTGCAGAGCTGGTAACCAGCATGTATATAACTCAGGAATATAAGTAAACCTTGCATTGAATTCAAACCCATGCTTTGACTTGGGGCAAAAATGAATTAATGTATTGAGTCTATCACTATTAATAGTCAGGAGTTACACATTCACTTACCTGTTGGCTTATCCACACCAAGGAATCCAGCCTGACCCAGGATTTTAAACACTTTATGTGCTGGGAACTGTCCTTCTTCTTCCCACTTGTCCACAAAGGGATTAATCTCCTTGTCAATGATCTAGATTTGGAAAACAAATTGTACAAGTTATGAATGTAGGCAATCTACACAAAAACTTATGCCTACCTTCACCTAAAAACTGTAATTCAAGAAGAAAAAGAAAAAAACAATGCACAAGGAAAAATTTGAAAGCCCACTAATTTTCTTTCTTGCTTTAGATATCCTTGTTCTCCACTCACCAGCAACTATTACAACAAAGGTAATGAGGCAAATGTAAATAATTATTTTAGCAATTACTACTGGAAACAGGCCATTAGGGCTAATTTAAAGCTCTCCAAGGTCTATGCAAATGGATGTTTCCCCCCACAATTTGTTTACCTTTTCGGGTGCAGTTCCTAATTCAGGAAGGAAGGAAAATTGGATTATCCTCAAAAGAACCTTGGCAAAAAAGGTTGATCTGTTCTTGATGACCACACACAGTACCAAGAAAGTCAAGTAGAAGAGATTCATTTCCTTTCCCTTTGCCTGAAATACTCTCAAGGAAGTCAGTACTTTTATGTCTAGTCTGTATTTAGACTTCCCCACAAGTCTGACATGACAGAGCATGTACTGGAAAAGTATGATCTTCTTCCAGAATTTATAATATTCCCAAATCTAGTCCCTGAGCAACTGTTGACTGTGCCACTGCAAGTGCTGCACACCTTCCAAAAGTCAGCACCCTGAGCTGCCTGACTACAGTCCTTACACTGGCCAGGCTGCAGCATTCCCTTCCAGCCTTTGCAAGCAAAACACATCTGGAGTACAGCCACCACATTCAGCAACACTTTCAGGTCCCTGGGCACAAGAGTGGGATGTTTCACTCCACGAAGTCTCAGATTTCCGTGGCCATGGGAAAGGAGCAAAATGGGCAGCCTGCAGGTGTGTTCTTGCTGCCCACCAGCAGTTCAGGCGGGGCAGCAAGATGTTCATCGTGAAGCAGCTGGATTGTGCCCCCCTCCACCTACCTCTGCAGCCCAAACCAGGCCTTGGTACCAGCTGCTTCTGCCATGCAGAAGGGCACCAGGTACCTCGGTCAGCCTCAGGGCCTCCAAAAGGGAAACATCCTCCCCCCAGATTAAACCCTACCAAAACAAATACCAGTTCCCAATAGAAAGGTAATGCCTTTGACCTGCGACCATGATTTCACTACTACACTGTTTCATGAAGACAGAATTTGTTATTTCAAGGACTTACTCCGCTTAGTCTTCTTTCCCCACAAGCCCTGTGGTGCTAAGTATTTCTTGAGCTGGAAATAGAATCCTCTCCTTCCTAGACTGCTGTGTTCTTGAGACCCTGCAGAACCTTCTTCCAAACTATCTATTTATTGCACATTCTTCAGAGAATTTCAGCCCATATATGGCTGCTTTCTGCCTTCCAGCTGGCCACAGAAATAAGCATACTTGAATGCTGGTAACAGAAAAATCACTTTTTCACTTCTCTCAACAATTTCTGAGAAAATCATATACTGAATGTTCAAGTCATTCAGTAATTATTCTCTCTCTCCCTCTGTTATATTAACACAAGCCTAATGATCAATAGTAAAAAAATACTTGGCAGAACTCTATCTAGGAGAGCTCATCTTTCTCTTCTGTATTGCCATATCCCATATGTTCAGACCCTAAGATGCTGACCCTCGATGTCGAAGGTGGTGAAACACTTTTTTGGCTGTAACAGGATCTGGCAGTGCTCTTTGGATAACACCCAGGGGAATACCTGAAAGAGCATACAAAAAGTTATTCCAGTGTTTTGATGGATCTTGGCAAAAGTATGTGGCAAATATACTAACACAGAGTTTTGTTTTGCTGGAGCTGGTACTGGGCTAAGTGTTTTGTAGCCTACATACAGAGCTACATTTGAAGTTAAGCAGATTCTGAATGACTAAGCCATGATTTCTGCAAGTTTGCTCCTGTGCCTTTGAGTAAAACTCAAATTTCTTATCAGAACTGACTTATTACCAGGTGAGGTTTGCCACATAGAGGAAAACAAGATCTTTCTTGCATGACATAATAATAAAATCCCCAAAGGCAACCTCATTGCACAAACCATAAATTGAGTATGGTTTTAAAAAGATTAATTAAAAATCACAGTCCAGATACTGATAGCCACAGTTTCTTCTTAGCTATTGGGCCATTCCCTGTGTTTTTGTGAAGATTTAATAAGTCCTGTCAAAAGCTTTTACAGTCACAGTTTTCAGTCACAAACTGCTTGCAAAAGATGACATCTTATTTTATAATCATGAGGGGGCTGGGGGAACACCTTCCTTTGTACTACCACATACAAACATAAACCAAATTGCTGGAGAACTGCAGTACTGCTCAACTGGCTGGTGCTTCAGCACTGGTTACTGGGTATTGTCATCCCTTCCTAGAAAAGCCAACTGTAACAAAGAGAGGTATTTTTAAAGGTATTTCAAACCAGCAGTGACTGAATGGTCACAAAATTTAACATTTGCTTAAAACCTTGCTGAAGAAAGGTAAAATAATTTTTTGTACTTAACCATCTGATTTGTCCCTTCCGTTTGCTTTAGCAATTTCCTCACTTTGTGCCCCCAGAAAAATATTTTACACTTGAACTGCAAACACATATTATGTAGGCACCTTAACTTAAACCCTAAGGTATCCATGCAGTGTTTGGCAATCATAGAGAAGTGAGCTTTCAGCAGTATGCAAGCAGATGGTCTCCTTATTTATGCATGCTTTATCATGAGAAACATGGAAATCATGGGTGCCAGTATTTAGACTTCCATCACTAGGATTCCAACTATTACAAGATCTACAACTCCTAGCAGTAGAAATATTTAGCACTGCACACTCGAGATGTCATCTCACAGATACTCCCAACCACAAAAGAAATCTTTCCACCTGATTGAGCTTGCCAAAACTTAGTGGCATTTGGGATGTAAAGTTGATTAAGGAGCCATATAATTTTCCCACCTACTGAAGTACCAGTAAACCACAAAAAAAAAAAAAAAAAAAAAAAAAAAAAAAAAAAAAAAAAAAAAAAAAAAAAAAAACCAACAACCCTGTTATTTTCCTGACAGCAAGGGAACAGTAAGTCTCAGGTATGAAAACCTGTGGTTTTTTTCAGGATACTTCATCCAAACACTGAAGATGCAAACCTAAAGGACATGGCTCTGGAGGCAGCCTTGGTTTAGCCTGCATCCCAGCATGAGCTCAGGCTGCTCTCTGGGGAGCCTCCAAAAAATTGCCTCAGGTCCTCTTATTAGCTGCGAGTTATTAAAACACTCTGGATACTTGCCCAGTCGGAAAATGGATCAAGCCAAAAAATTCACTTTATGTTGAATGATGGGAAGAAAAATAAATGTTTTCATTAGAAGCTGTCTTGACAAAGTTTTGTGAAAACAGCACCTGTAGCTTCCTGGCTAGGACTAGGGAAATGCCATGGCAAGGTTGGAAAGGGGACAGAGACATAAGTTCAGATGTTTTTAGAAACAGGTAATTTTAACTTCTCTTCAGAAAAGAGCAGTGAAAATATCCCCCCCAAATCACTGTCATAGTTTTGACTATTTTCCACTGAAACTTTGTATCTTATTTAAATGAGAAGAGTAACAAAAATATATGATGCTAATGCTCAGTATTTTGTGCTGATATTGTACCAGCAACGACCCAAAAACATCAGCAATTGCCGTTTAATTCTGCATTCTAAAATAAATGTAATGTACAGTACAGTAGAATGTACAGTAGAAACTGTACTTGAATTAATTTTGGTACTGAGATGTCCTTTACAGCAATTAAAGATTAGTTTTCATTATTCACCAGTATGTTTACCTTCTATCATGCAATTCAGAAATTAAAGACCATATGAGTTCTACACACAATACCTCTTCTAAGAATCTCTTATAAGACTGTACAGCAAACAGTTTCAGCACACTATTAGCAAGATTATGACTTTTGAAACAATAAACTGAATCCTTTAAAAATTACAGATTTTTTTACTAAAGCTTCCTGCGAGTTATATCTCAGCTGAGATTAGACAAATTTACTAGAAAAGCAAGAGAAAATGCCTAAGAAAAAGGTATTTTGTGTTAAGAAGATTAAGTGGAGTCTGTGGGACCAGGATTAGATTAGATGTTAGGAAGAAATTCTTTCCTCAGAGGGTGGTAAAACACTGGAACAGGTTGCCCAGGGAAGTTGTGGATGCCTTGTCACTGGAAGTTCAAGGTCAGGCCTTGAGAAACCTGATCTGGTGACCAGCATCACTGCCCATGGTTGGGGTGCTGGAAATAGATGATCTTTAAGGTCCTATCCAACCCAAACCATTCTATGATTCTGTGATTTTATGACATAACTGTTCTACATTATGTTAGGAGCAGTATTTTTCTCCCTTTAAATCAAGTTACACCAAGTGAACTTAGCTCTATTAATAAAATAACCCAAGATGACACAGTTTAATAGCATCTTTAATGTAAAAAGCAAATAAATAAACAACAAACCACTAATGACAGTTCTTGAGTGGTTTTACCAAGACATTAGCACAACAATGACTAGAACGGGACATAATTGACCAGAGCTTCCTTTGCTTGCCATATCAGCAATAAATGAAGCAAATAATTAACAGCCTTCAAAACAACATTTGTCTTTTAGTTTCAATCACAGCCACAAGCAGCAATGACTGCACAGTGAGACAACTCAGCATTGCAGCAACACTGTGTTGAGGTCAAAGCAGTACTTAAAGAAAGATGCAAGGCAAAGCTGAGGTGGGCAAACCTATGGGCCACACATTGGTGTTGCCAAACCCACACTGGACACCAAAACCCAGCCCAGGGTTGCAAGGCAGCCAGGACCCCACTGGCAAGCTCCTAGCTGACCACACATGAAGCCTGTGCAAGTTCTTCTCAGCTGCTCCCCAGGAGGGCCTGGGCAAGTTTTTCCATGAGGATATGGGGTTGAACTGAAGAAGTTCAATTTAAAAGTAGACATCCATTTCATGACCCTATAAAAAACATGTGGAAGAAAAAAGCCCTAAGTCCAAAGAGTGGCTGCCCACTTCCCACATGTTGATCTCCAGCTTGGTTCCCCCAAAGCATGCAACACAAGCACATCTGAATGAATTTCTCAGAATGTATTACTCATTCCTTTTCACTCCTGGGCTTGGAGGTTACAGCCCTCCTTAGCTCTCTCAAGACTCCTCCAAAGCCCTGAATAAAGTTGGATGAACAATCCTTTCTCAGTAATACTCTTCAGAAAGGTAGAGAAAGGGCACAGGGAAGGAGACTGAGGTATGGAAACACATCCAGGACAGAACCAGGGAGAATACAGGTGCATGAGAGAAGCTCCTTATAGCTGCTACCGACTGGAGAGGCTGTGGAGAGACTGAGCTTCTGCCAAGGCAGCTCACCGATGAGAATGTCCACGGCACGCAGTAGGCAAAAACCATGTCCTGCTGCCCCTCCTGCATTTATGAAGTCCCTCCAGCACTGGCAGGATGGATGGCAGTGCTGTGCTTCCAGGGCCTGTGACACATGCCAGGAGACCCTAGCAGAAGCCAGGAGCTGCCCGTGAGCCTGGATCACCCAGCATGGTGGCTCGCCTGACGTGACAGACTCAGTGGCCCGGCAGAAGAGGCAACCATTCAGTCTGTGATGACATCAGGCACAGAAGCTGAGGCAGTTAATATACCACAACAGGTTAAAAATAACCCCATTAAACAAATACGATTTAACCACACAGCAGCCAGAAAATGTCCCCTGCTAACCTTGCCTGCTCATAACAAAGTTATGAAGTGCACTTTCTTCTGGCAAGCAAAATCCATCATTACAAGCTTGCCTGTGGTCTGCAGTAATCTAGAAGGCAAAGCTGCAGCCTGCTGCTTCCTCTTTCAGGATGCGCCACCAGCGCAGGGCAAAGGTCTTCAGGAAGTTTTGCAGGACCGTTCTCTGGGGATTGTTTTCCTTGTGGGTGAAATTTTTTTGGGGGTTTTCTGGAGTTTGTTTTGGTTTTTTTTGGTTGGTAGGTTTTGGGTTTCTTTAATACTAATTGAAACAAGGGGGATTGCCTTCTCTACTCTTATAAGGAGATACATTATTATTAGTTAGGAGCTTACTTAGGAGATCTATGTAAAATTTAACTCAGTGCTATGCAAGAGGTCCTGTCAAGATAGCAAATGTCCCAGATGCTTCCAAAGCTTCACAGATAAGTCTCCTCTTGCCTGCAATATAGAAAAATTGACATTTGGATACAATATGCATCTCTTACTCAATATTCCCAACTGGCTACCCAGCAAAATATATAATCAATACACCTGGGCATGTGACCAGCTACAAGAGTTGCATATAGGATTTGAGGCTGGGTCTCAGTGGTGATATGGAAACTTTCGTACTCTGAGGTGTCAACAGACTGTTTCTGGAAGCAAGCCAAGAAAACATTTTCCATGAGGATACGGAGTCGAACTGAAAAAATTCAGTTTAAAAGTAGACATCCATTTTGTGACCCTGTGAAAAACAGGTGGCAGAAAAAAAGTCCTAGAAGCAGAATATCCTGATAATCAAAATAAAGAACAAAAATTAAGTAATTTTGACTTAAGCTTTTCAAAAATTTGATCTCCCCAACTTTTTTACACATTCCATGAAGCCAATGGCTCTACTTGGTGCCTGCAGGACAAGATGTAGCTCACACAGAGAAAAAAACCTACTGGATGAAGAGGACACTTCAAAGCAGCTGGAATATGTCACTGAGAAGAAATAAAGAAAGTGGGTTTTTGCAATGCTGCTGCACATAGCTGTGGCCAGAAATGACCTTCCAGAGAAGCTTTGAATGGTTTTTAAACCAGTATTGAATAGGCTTATATAAGGAAAAAAACCAGCAATTTTTCCTAATAGCTGGAAAATATAAGGTTTAAATGGGAAATACATGTATTTTAAACTGAGTAATTAGAGCACCACAATTCCTTTTTGTATCTTCAATTAGGCTGTGCCACAGGCAACAGAATTATCTGCAATCTGCTACTGCACTGAGTACCAAAGGCTGCAGTGATCACCTGATCAGAAGATCCCAAATATGGGAACAAAAAGTTACTAAATGAAATTTTCCCTTTCTCAGAGGGAAAAAAAAAATAGTGGAGGGAAAAGCTCTATATTGTAAGAGTTGGCAGCCTCCCACTGTGTAATAAAACATACCTGTCCTCATCTATTTTTCCAAAATCTGATTTTCCATGGAAAAAAAGCATGCATACTGTAAGTGTTCTCCAACTGTGCCTGGTCTATTCATTTTTCAGTATCTAGACACACTTCTGTTTAAATCATTGTGTTTCTTCCCTTTCGCTACAATTCAGTTCCTTGCAACAAACCTAACAGATAAAGCAAGGCTGATTACTGTTCAGAAATTTGAATACTGATTATCTTTTGGTCACATATATCTGACAGCTGTTAGGAAAAAAAAATCAAACCCTGAATCGACTACAAAGTTTTTACCAACATTTACTGAAATCTTAAAATGCTACAAATTCACCAGGGAGTGCAGAAGCATGTTCTGCTCTCCACCCTATGCAGCTGCTGGCACATCTGGGAGCCCCATTGCTGAAGCACAGAGGGCACACATCATCACCATACTAAAATGAAAGCTTCAGCCCACCATACTGGAGCTGAGTCCTGCTCAACCATTTCCTGAGGAATTAGAGGCTAGAAGGCAGCTCCAGCTGGGAACAATCCTACGTGATCCCAGCCAACACCTTTTCCCTCCTTATGCCATTTTTCCAAATGGAGTTGCAAAAATAAATCTCTCCTGTGCAGACCTGAGTGTCTTGGCATTCCCTGAACACTCACAACTCAACTGCCCTACGCAAGAGTATGGCAGAAAAGGGAGGATCCCAAAACTTGTGAAAAAGGGAGTGCTGAGGGCACAGCTATTCCTAGGATCTGAGGGCAGACACTTTGGAACCAGGGTAGTCCTACAAGACGAAAAACGTGTCCCGTGCCAAACTAGGCACAGATCTTGGACAAGCCTTTTGGATGGCAGGGAATTCTGGCCACTGGAATAGTATCCAGGCTACTTGTATTGAGTTATGAAAGAGATACAGAACTAAGTGGCCATCTATTCTTGCTCCTGCAAATCACTTTCCAACACAGAGATGCTGATAAGATATAGCATACTGTCCACCAGAGGCTGGGATGTTGGGGTTTGGCTCCTCCTTCTGACTCTGGGTTACAGCCCTCTGGAAACAAAACAAGTTCTCTCACTGCAGCCCACACTGAACTGTCAGACAAAACCTTTATCAACCCCAGGTATTTACTCAGAAATAAGCTGCTTATTAAGACACAATTTTAGTTGTCATAAATGCATAACTGTATTGCCAAATCAAAGGTGGCAACGATAAAGCAATACAATAGCTAGATCTGAGACACAAAAATATCCACCTGGCACAGTTCTACTAAAAGCTGTTCACTGAGAAGTCTAACTAGATACAGTAGAAGCTTGTTTTAACATTGATATGGAGCAGGAAAAACAATCCAGTATTAGGACACAACTGCAATCTCAGATGGATGCGCTATTCTGACAACAAGTAATAAATAGGAGCTCTAATTACAAAATTGCCTTTATTGCACTTTTTCTATACACTGTGAAACATTTGTACAGAAAGTGACATTTTTCCTATTATGAGAAAAAGTATTTTACAGAGCTTGCTTAAATAAGTTGGTTTTTTGTTTTTTGTTTTTTCCTCTCCTGTTCTCCTACACTGATGTAAAAGCACTTCTTGGTAGGGCACTAGTAGGTGTAGTGGATGGTCTCTCATATTACAGTGGTGTATTCCAGCTGCCTCTTCCAATAACAACAAAATTCAGTTATGAAGATTTCCTCTCTGATAAATTGCTACCAAAAATTCTTGGCACCAGTAAGAGAATGAGCCCCTAAATGTTTGCATGTTGTTTCTGTCAGACACAAGATGAAAAAGTGTACAGAAATACCCCAGAATCCAAGAATACATTTCAATTCCCTTAGACAGAAGGGCAGTCAATGCAAGATCTGTGAGCCTTATCAGTGTCACATCTAGCTGTTTTCTTCCTGAAGTTATTTTAACACAGGTGTATGATAAATCAGGTTTTAAAATTACAGATGCCAGTCATGTATTGCTCAGATTAAGCTGCGTGTTTTCTCCCTTCCAACTTAGTGAGAAACTAGCATTTAAATGATTCTTTGTAATACCAACAAGTTATTACTTCACTGTCCTGCAGCAGGGGTTTATGATTTCTTACAACAATAAATAAACCAACTCCATCCAAGGTGCTCCAATGTTAATAGTGGTCACCCTTCATTATTTTACAGGTAATCAGAAAAAGCCATATTATTTTGATTGAAAATTTAGAGAAATTTTACCAGAAAGTTAAAGAAAGTGTCAATACTAAATTCAGATCCTGCATATTCTAATATGAAGAGACATTAACTGCTGCAAATGTGTGTGTGTGTATATATATATACAAGCCAAGAGTGTCAAACAAAGTAGCAGTGTCCTTTGGTGACGTCTCATTGTCACAGGGGAAATTCTCATCCTACAGACACACAACAGAGTGTAACTATACCCAGGTTAACTGGGCATTAAATGAAATGTCATTTATATTACTTGCAATTCTAGCAAAATATATGTCAAATTTCACCATTTCCCTAAGTTTCTTACTAATAATGCCAGAGCAAAAGAAAAAGAGACAGCCCATATACATTCTGTGTGTATTAATACTGTTAGACATACACACATGGAATAAGTTAAACCTTTTCTCTTCAAACCAGTTATACTAATTACTGAAGCAAGCTGAGGGAGATCAGTGTACTGCAAGCATTGTTCAACAAGTTAAGGAAAAGTTACGTTTTCAATTTCCAAGAGGAAGGGTGGTGACCTATAAAGTGGTAAAGGAAACCACTCACAGGATTATTTCAATACCCTTGCTAAAAACAGCCCCCTGGAATTATAAGTCTCTTCCTCATCCTGCTCAGAACAATTAGGAAATTATAGATAAAGTGTGTTAGCTTAATGTACTAAAAAATAAAATTAATGCAAACAAACAAAAACCCCAGTTCTCACTCATGGAGTTGCACTGCTCATTTCTCTAATTTCTCTGGTACTCACATCTGGATTTAGCTACTGGAAAGGGTGCCCCAGAATATATAATAGGCATACTTAAAATATGTTGCAGATACTGAATGGTCATTCTCTCCCAAAGACTTCGGGCACACTTTTTAATTTATCCTATAGTCACTGGGGACAGGCTTAACTTAAGCCAAAACACTGATTGATGAATAGAATAGAATAGAATAGAATAGAATAGAATAGAATAGAATAGAATAGAATAGAATAGAATAGAATAGAATAGAATAGAATAGAATCTTTGTTTGAACAACATCAGACTGGATTTGGCATAATAGTGATTCTTCTTTTTTTCCAGTATGATCAGAGAAAATCCAAAATAAATGCTACATAAGCATTTTTTAAAAATGCAGGACAATTTTAAAAAGCAGGTTTTTATTGCCTACTGCAATTTATTCTACAATATATTCATCACAGGGCTTTATGTGATAAACGCAGCATTACATTCCCTCTTAGCCCATGATGTAATTAGCTGCACTGAATCCAGCAAGGTAGAACATACTGCGATCTGCACTTCAGTAGGCATGGTGGGCATGAAAACAAGGGAGGGAAAAGTTTTATTTAAAAAAAAAAAAAGAAGCATTGTGTCATACAGCAGAGCAGCAAACACTGTACTAGCAGACACTAATACAGCTACTTCCCCTGTCCTCAATAAATACACAGCTGCAAATACTTGAGATACAAAACAATGTGTGCCTTAATCTGTCCACGACAAAGCAGTGGGACTTAAAATCATCCAGATCACCACCTTCACAAGGCCTGACCTTGTTCTCAGTGTTTCAGGACACTAGTTTTTTATTAATGCAGTTGTTGTCCCTGGGCAGGTAATGAAGAGCAGCGTGCCAGGGAACAAGTTTGTTGGGCAGATAGCACTACAGATACACAGATAAATGAAGGCTGTCTCCAGACAGAATCAGCACAAAATTGACACAATGGTATTAGCTACAAAATTCTATACTATTAATCCAGGTGAGAGAGGAGGATTCATTTCCAGTTTCTGGTTCTTTCTGTATCATCTTAGTTCTGCTTTGCAAAGACCCCAGGAATGTAGAGTAATGAAACTAATTTACTAAGAAAGTGACAGGTCATGCATCTCTTTCCCTTCTTGCTTGGGTTTCTTTTTATAACACAGAAGATGCATCTCCTTCTCCCAAAGCTAAATGATAAAAGATCTGATTAATTACATTGGGTTTGGGCTATTTTCACACTGGACGTGTGAAAGTTAATGTCTAAAAGAATCAAACCTGAGGTAAATATTGCTTCACTCAGAAGCAACTCCACTATCTTTTGTCCACACGGAACTGGGGGAGAGGTGAAATTTGGAAATAATTAAGTTTATCCAGGGAAATATAAGATTCCGCAAGTATTTTTTTAAAGCGTCCATGAAAGATAGGACAGCATAACTCCAAACTCGCGTTAAAAAGTCAGTATCTGGCAATCCAGAACATACTGTGTCAAAAAGTGTAGAGCAGAGCACTGCCCGACCAGCTAGAATTTGGAAACTTGCCTACAGGTCAATCTGAGATAAATCCTACACTCCCTTCTTCTGAACCCATTGCACGTTTGTTCTTATGTGGTGGCCACAATAATGCTCTTTGGCCTCGCAGCAGCCGAACACTCCAGCCCTTTTCCCAGCGGCTCAGAGGTTAAAGATGGATGTATGTCTCTTTCCCACCGCTGCTCGGCCCCGCACCGCCACCACTCCGGGGCTCCCTCTGTCCAGCCGGACCGGCCGGTTCCCTGGCTCTGGCCCTTAGCTGTACCACGGGCACCTACAGGTGACACTGACCTCGCTGACGGGAATACGGAGCTCGCCAGCGCTACTGTTACTCGCAGGTTGCCATTTGGCATCCAATTCACACACTACCTTACCAGAAGCGCCCCGTTCCCCACCGATTGATGATTTAGCTTTGCAGGAGGTTCCCATTTCGTGCCCTCTAGAACGGGCGCGGTGCCCGACAGGACAGCGCCCGCCAGGCAGGGCTCTGCCACTCGGCGGGTCACAGGCAGGGAACGCACGGTTCCCTTTCTGGCCTTGGCAGAGGGAAGTTTACTCATTTATGCACACCCCGAGCCGTTCTGTCGTTCTGCCTTTGCCCTGGTTCGCTCCCCGCACGGGGCGGCGCGGCCGGCTGGCTG
>VWZN01003318.1:110475-203072 GCA_013396955.1 Regulus satrapa
GCTGGCCTGCGCCGCGCTGGCCCAGCGTCCCCTCACAGGTAGGAGAGGGCTCTCGGAGGGAGCCCGCGGGGCCGGGGCCGCCCGTGCCGGCGCGGTGGCCTCAGCCCCGGTGGCTGGTGTCTCCGCAGAGAAGCAGCGCGCCTGCCTGCTGCCCCCCGACGACGGGCCCTGCCGCGCCCTGGTGCCGCGCTGGTACTACGACCGGTACACGCAGAGCTGCCAGGAGTTCACCTACGGGGGCTGCTACGGCAACGCCAACAACTTCCCCACCTTCGACGACTGCGAGAAGAGCTGCTGGACCATCAAGAGTGAGTCCCGCGACCGGCAGTGCCACAGAGGGCCCCGGGCTGGCAGGGGGCTGGAGGGGACGCAGGGGAGGCTGCTTGGCTTTGCGGGATGCTTTGCACCCATAGGGTATATCGTAGGGTCTTAGAATCGTAGAATTCTTTAGGTTGGAAAATACTTTTAAGACGATCAAGTCCAACTGATGACCCTCCTGCTTGTTGCAGCTTCTTGCTGATGTCAGTTTTAGGCAGAAAATGCAGACTGAGTTGACCCAGAGATGACATGTGGAATTTATCTACTAGTGTTTTAGATGTGATTTAATATTGCACTGACTCGCTAATTAGTGTATTGCATTCCTCCGGTAAAAAGCAGGTGGGACAAACTGGGACTTGTCTGCAACTGAATACCGTTTTGCCTACACTACCATATTGTTCTGTATGCAAAGCATGAAAGGCTGGCTTTACAGAGGATGAAATTATTTTTTCTGCAGAAGTGCCTAAATTATGTCGGATGGAGGCAGATGGAGGACCTTGCAGGAGTTACCTAAGAAGATATGCCTTTAATTTGAGCTCGATGAGGTGTGAAGAATTCATCTATGGTGGCTGTTATGGAAATGACAACAACTTCAGGGATTTGCAGTCTTGTGTGGACCACTGTCTGCCAGAAAAAAGTAATGGTTGTTCCAAATTTTTAATAAAATAGATGGTTTGAAAGTGATATGAAGATGATACTTCATTTGATATTTTCCTCTGAATGCCCATACAGTGGTATTTTTGAAGACTTGTGTAAAGCAGATGTTTATATTGTCCACTTTAGTTTTAATATGTTGTCTTAGCTGTTACTGGAAGAACAAAAATGCTGAGGTCTTAAATACACCCACTGCTATACCAAACCAACTTCTGGACTTCTAGAGAGATGTACAGGTATATCTGAAGGGAAATAATAAGGTTAAGGATCTGTGTTGAGGCAGACATGTCAGAGATTGGGGCAGTCACATTCAGGGCATAACATAGTGGTAGCATAACATAAATCAGAAGCACCTTTTTAAAATTCAGGCCTGAGAGATGGTGGTAGGTGGCTCAGGTTTTTGGCACTCAGCAGTTCAGCTTCTGAAAAAAAGTGTTTTGTCTGATGTGATTCTTCACTGTCTCTCCATTTGTGTTTTAAATAAGAATGGTGGTAATTAGGAGCAGGTGACTATAACTAAGTTTTGACGTGAGCACCAGGTTAATATCCAGTTCAAGATAGACCCTTTGAAGATCTACCAGAATGTATAAAAGCTGTCACTGTCCCAAACTTTATTAGAGCTTGATGACATTTATTTGTGGCTGCTGACAGATTGTCAGCATTTTCTTAGGCGAAAGCTGAAGTATTTCTGCTGCGCATACAATAAGTTGGAAAAGGGGCTACAGCAGGAAAAATAAAGTTTTGTTGAGGCAAAAAGAAGCATGCTCTTGAAGAGAATTGTTGGATTTGTACTTTTTTTGCTGGAAGCAGAATTTGCTGGAAAAATCTGAGCCAAGTTGTGCCCTTTTTTTTTTTTTTTTCTCTGTAGAGGTTGTTGCACCAAAATTGTTGCTATATTCCTATGTATATGGAATAAGATTATGTAAAAATCTTAGCTGTCATATGTATAGCACCACGAATAGGGAAAGCTGATGAATTTCATTTATGGAATATAATCCTGTTTTCTGGGATGGTCTGTTGCTTTCTCAAACATAGCTCACAGGAAAAAGATGTAGAAAGTCGCAGAGTCATCGCTAATAGTGTCAATTCAAGGGGGAAAGAGCTGTTTAGACACAAAGTATATTGCAGGGTCAATTTTAAGAAGCCATGTACAGAGATTGCATTTATTTAATTTTTCTCTCTCTCTCTCTTTTTTTTTTTTCTTCATCCTTTTTTCCCCAAGCTGGCCCCTTGCTGTGCTATAGCCCAAAGGATGAAGGACTGTGTTCCTCTTCTGTACCTCGCTATTACTATGACACTAAGACTAAATCATGTAAAGAGTTCAAATATACTGGCTGTGGTGGAAATGCCAACAACTTCGTCACTGAAATGGATTGCTACAATGTCTGTAGAAATGGTAAGGATTTTTTAATTTTTATTTTTGTTTGTTTTGTGGGTTTATTTTTTTATTTTGTTACAACCAAGCAGTTAAAGCAATTCACATACCAGTAACAAGTGTTCAACTCATGAAAGTGTGAGGTTTTTTTACTCACCTTGGCTTGCTACAGGGCTATGCTTTTTGCATCTTGGACTCCTATGTTTTAGAGGGCAGGGAAAATGGAAAGGCAATGCTAAATCTTTCTGGTAAGATCAGTGTGATGTTAGGTTGTTACACCATATTTCAATGAAGTGTAGAGAAGGGCACGCAAAAAGACTAAGCCTGCTTTCTAGAGCCCACAGTGAATCAGTCTTTAAACTGTTCAGTATATCTCCACGACCAGTAATTAAGAAAACCTTTTATTCTGGATAGTGTTAAATAAGATTAAAGTCCTTCGGGAAATCAATTTACTCTTTTCCTTTGCATTTTCAGAAGTTACCATTCTACCTCAATTCCCTGTTGCCTACTCACAGTTCCTATTCCCATTACTAAAGATCTTTGCCTTAGCAGTTGTGCTGTGTCACACAGAGCTGTTTCTCTAGCTCTGGGGAGGAAAGCTAGGAATGATAATTGATTTTTCCTAATGCTTTTCTTCAAACCTGCTACTGGCTGTGCTTGTAAATCAAAACAAGAGTTGTGCTTTTATTTGTAGTCATATGTTCATACCAGCTATTAAAATTTTTAATACTCTAGTTTAATTAATTTGATATGAAAATAAATTAGAGAGATAGAAAAAAGCATAATAGTATGTTGTCCAGAACACTTAGGAAGAAGACATAGCAGAATGTTTTAAAAATGGATACTAATGGGAGAAATATTTAAGGCTGTATGAAGCGTGTACATTGTCTTTGGGGAAAAAAGAAAAAGGAAAAACTAAAACTAGTTCTGCTTTAAACATAATATGCACAAGGTCTGAGTACTTCAATATTGAAGTTACGTAGTCAGAAGCCTTATGTTGGGAGATGATTCTTCAGTTCTGGGCTGGGCATCCAGGGCTGGAACAAGGACTGTGCCCTGAGCACAGTCCTCAGAAAGAAAAATCTTGCCTGCCAGTTAGTCACAACAGTAATACTTCTGTAGATGACAAGTCTGAGTGTGTCTGTGCCACTGTATTATGAGAGAGTCTCTAATAGTATGTTAAGTTTATCTGAGATGCTTGTGATTATCTAATTTGCATCCATTACTCCCTGTGAAGTGGTAGGGCCAGGCTCCAGTGTGGAGTGTGTGGGGAGAGGATGAAGGAAACTGCTCCTTCAGCGTCTCACCTCCACACTGCCCCTGCCCACGCCCAGCCAGGTTCACCTGGGGGGTTCTCTCTTCCTCGCCATTTTTGTTTTTGTTGTTGTTGTGGAAGAAAGAAGTAAGGAGATGCTGTCTGTCTTGTAACTAGAGCACCAGATAGCCACATGTAAAGTGTCAGTTACAAGCTTTTTCATCAACTTGTGGATTTCATAATTCAGTAAGGCTTGGTACAGCCAAAGACCCAAGTTAAGGGCATGATTAGTGCTTATTAATGTTGTGCTATGCATATGCATTTCTATAGCTTGGGAGTGCACAGCAACATTAGGTAAATTATTCAGGCAACTTAAGCCACTCCTCTCTCCTGCTTCCATTATTTTTTCCTCAGCATCTTTCCTTTTACTTCTTGGAGTCTCAAGGTGAATTCAGTTAATCTTCCCGGTGCAACTATACAACTGTTTGTTAAACTGGTCTATAATGCTTGGAGTGAAAAGCTTTGTGGTTAATTTAATTTGTAAAAGTTTATATTGGAAAAGAAATCAAATGCACTGGGGTGACAGCAAAATAATTGGGAACTGGCCCCAGTGGCTCTGCATCCCGGTAAATAGGTAGCATAAAGACAAAGATTTTCAGTCAAGATTGCAGAGTACTGGTTTTCTGAATTGCTCTCACACAATTTATGCAGCCTTTGAAAGCGCATCTGGAGTTAACTCTTAGGCCACTCTGCAGCTTCTGTGAGCTTTGTGCAGAAACTCAGATAAAATTGTCTTTTCATCTCCCACAAGTACTGACTATATTTTAACCTTTGTCCCACTGTTCAGAGAAGTGCAATAGTAATAGGTTGGGGGTTTTTGCTTGTGTGGGTTTTTTGGGTTTTTTTTTGGTGTTTGGTTTGGTTTTTTTGTTTTGTTTTTAAACAGAGGGCAGTGTATTTTGTTCTATTCTGCTGCCACTGCAGGATAGCTAGATAAGGTTTTGATGCTTGCTCAGGAAAAGAGCAGCAAAGTAGGATTCCAGTGCCAAAGGTGAACACACTGGAGGCCTTACTGTGTGAGAATAGGGAATGCAGAACACATGGTACAGCTTCTGGTATGTTTGTTGTTATTGGACAACTGCTTGAACAGCATAACATGAAAAAACCCCAAACAATACCAAGTTGTAACAATTTTGTCATTCAGTTTCGATAACTCCTTCCTTTGTTTTGTTAGCAGGAAACCAGAAACCGAGAATCAACAAGCCAACAAATGTAGCCGGCAGAAAAATAGTGAGAAAACTGATTAAAAAGTCTTCGACGTATAACCCAAAGTCTTAAAGCTGATGTGCACTTAGATGTTTGAAACTTTTTTTAATCAGTTCCACTTTCTTCTTTTGTAAGATATTTTTTCACAAAGTTTTATATTGACATAGTTCTTTCAGAGCTGCTTTTTATGCAATTTACTTTTTTATAAGGAACTGCATGTAATAGAAGAATGAACCTAAGTTTGGTTCTTCTGCTCTGTTGTCTTTGCAATAATATTATGGAAGGACTTGTTCAGATTTCTGTGGTTTTATGGCGAGAATGTTACTACTGCCTTGGGAGAATATTTCAGCTATTGCAAATCAATTAAAATTTGAAAAAACAATTGTCTGTTATTATAACTAAGGAGAGGCCAGCACTGAAAATCTACCATGGATTTTAAAATTTCTTTTGCATCCTCTGTTTGCTAAAGAAAAGAAACTTTTCACAAGTGTGTTCAGAAGTTTATTGCCCTGCTACTTACATACTTTGGCCTTATAATTTAAATAGATTGTCATTTACAGTTAATGTTCATAAAGAAGGCTTTCAGAAGCCTTCATAACAGTAAAAGAGGTATAAATTTAAATGCAGCTCATCCCACAGGAAAGAATTTGGAATAGGAATGCTTTGATAAACACTCTGACAAAGGCAACGAATAAGCTAGTTGGGTATTAAAATAAAAATGTAGCCATTACTTTTTCATGACATTTGAAATTTTTGCTAACTTTCTCCAGATCCTTATATGGCATTAATCAGCATAGTTTTACTGATTTTAATGGAGCTATGCTGATTGCATCTGCAGAGGATCTTGATATTTGTGATAATGCAGTGGCTGCTGAAGCAGAGCAGCAAAAGTTTCTGCAAATTTCATCTACAGAAGAGTAATCCCTCTTTTGAGGCACTTTTCTGTTTCTTATGGTAGGTTATGCCTATGGTGATACTTTTGCACATTCTTTTATATTTTGTATTTTAGTCATGTCTGAATTTCAGTTAATTCACCTACAATATTTTATAAATATAAATTCATAAATAATGTTAATAAAATGTTTTTTGTGGGAAAAAAAGCTTGTTCTGTTATTATCCTGAATGAGTTGTATAGACCAATATGTGTAATGGAACCTATAATTTGTTAATTATGACTCTAACAGAGTTTAATTGTCTCTTCAATCATTTCCTTACATTGAAGTCTTTATTTGAAGAAAGCCAATAAATTGCATTAATGTTATTCATCCCCAGCAGTTTTGTAGCTCATCTGGCTCTCTCGAAAGAGCTGCTCTCAAAGGGTACTTAGTTTATCTTATTGTCTGCTGCTGGGTCTCCTATTCGGTGTTGCACTATCTGAAAATCTTTTGTGTGGGTAACAAGCTATTTGTGTGAAATGACATTGGCTTTCAGTTAGACTAATTCAGGTGTGTGCTTTAAACCTATTTTGGAGAGGGAACATGATGGGCAAACTAGTCAAGATCTGGTTTTCTTACTGATGTTTCTCTCACTGCCAGATTTTAGATTAAAGCAGTTGTCTGTCCTTGCCATTGTCTTTCTATCATTCAATTTCTGGTTCTTGGTCTCAAAACCCCTTTTTATTTTAATCATCTCTTGCTTAGTGCAGATGAATGAGGACACTGTGGCAGACAACTGCAGGTAACCAATGGCAAAGTTTTGAGTGCTTCTCCCAAGCCAGACCTCTTGTTAACCAGCCTTCAAACAGAAGGGGCCAGCATCAACTCCCTGGGGGAGCCAGGGCACGATACCTGTGGGCATTGCCCATATCCCTTTCTTTGGCTCTGCTGTTTAGAGCAGGAGCCCAGAGTGTCCTCTGAATATTTTTTCATACCTAACATTAACATTCAGGGCTGCATTTTTTTCATGTTTTGACATAAACCTGCTTAAGGAAGTTAAAGGTCAATTTAAACATAGTTTATAACTAAAGGCTGTTTTTTAACATCAACACCATGGGGTATATAATATAGTTTGGGATCATGTTTGAGAAATTACTATTACTCCTTATCTGTCTTTTACTTTCATAGGACTATCTTTGGATAGGATACAAAAGTACACCTAGGATTTAAATGGAGCCCCAAATCTGAGAGCAGTTCCACTCCAGTTTTTTATCTCAGAATTGGGTGCCTTCTCACATACTATAATATGCCCTGAGTAATGCAGTACCCTGCTCATGTCCTGGAAAGGATCCAGGAGTTTGGCACTCTTCTTTTCATGCCAGCTCAGGGGCTCAGCAAGAAGGGCTTGGGCTTTAATCCCTTGTCTACCTGGTATCATATAGAAATTTAATGTAAACCATTATTTTCACAGGGTTTCCTAGTGAGCAGGCTGCAGAGTATTCTGGAGGAGGTAGGGCAGGGAAAGGGAGTGCTCATGAAAGATTTTTTTTTTTTTCAGTTCCTTATTGAAGTTATTACATAAATTGTCCCATATTTCCAGGTAATTTTTTTTTTAAAGCTACAAAGCATTTCAGCTGTCACTGTGCTTGTCTACTTTGTGTTCTTAGGTTACTCTAATATCCCTTCAGACTACTGTGATTTTGACTAATCTAAGCACTCCTCATCTAAAGCCTCTTACATGATTCATTACTTACTTCCTTTTTCAATTTGCTGATGAAACAACACTGGCCCAAGGTTGGGCCAACTGGTAGTGTTTTGCCATGTTGGAAATTAATGGAGCCCATACCATCCTGCAAATTAACTTTTATTATAGTAGCCAGTGTCCAGCATCTGGTGGTGTGTGTCACAGTGCAAATTTCTTCTGCAGAGGAGGGAAGCAGTGATTATAATCAGTTTGGTTTGCATAGGCAAACTGCCACTGAAACTCCTGACTAGTGATTTGCACAGGACAGTCATACCTGCCACTGAAAAGTAGTTGCTGGAATAAGCAGATTTTAATAAACTGCATTGCAACATCCCTGCTCTTTAACTTTCATTGTGACCCATAATTCCAGATTGCTTCTTAGTGATATCTTACAAAGAACTATATAAAAATTATAAAACTGAAAATCTGCACTGATTCTTCATCCTTGGTCTCTGCCAGTACTCCAGGATTTGCTTTGTAAATTATTTCCAGAATAGAAGATTGGCTTCATCTTTATATATCAATGGAATTTTAGAGTCAAAACAAAAAACAAAAAAAAGAAAAAAAAATCCCAGTGGAAGATTTTAATATATGGGTTGATAAACTACATGATGGCAAGCAGAATTTCACCACATACAGTTTTAACAGTTTAGCATTTGCCCCAATAAAGGGGCTTTCTCACAATTCCGCACTTTAGTAGCAAACTGACGATGAGTTCAGCTTGAATGCCTGGAGTCAGATTTCTGATTACCAGAAGCATTCCTGTTTCTCTGTAACTTCTCATCAGCTGAGGAGTAGAAAACATGGAACTTCCTGAGAAAGAAGCATTTTTTAGAAACAATGGGCCATGTTAAAAGAAAAGAAAATGAAAAATCCCTGAACTTGTGTTTCAGATCAGAGGTGAGAGATTTTATCCTGAGGTTTGCAGTCAGCCATATGGCTGAGGGCAGCTGTTCTGACCTAGACGGGGACAAGAATTCTGTTCTGCTAGAGGAACACAGTCCAGCTATGACTGTGAATTGGGAAGGAACCACGCTGTGGATGTGCCAGAATTATTTTGCATTTACAGCAGTGTTATTGAAAGCAAAATCTGCCTCATTATCTTTCTAGTAAGAAAGACTGGCAATAATTAGCACAGAAATACATGATTCTGTTGAAGTAAGCCTCATATTTCAGTGTCTGGTGGTCCTGTACAGTAATGTCTGTCATCTGATAAATTACTTAATTGCTGAGGAGGAGTGTTAATCATAGAACATACAACCTAATGAACAGCAGTGACATTTTAAAAGTAATCTATGTAAACAAGAAGCATAAAAGCATTAGCCTCTGATGTGATCATGAGCTGTGATTTCCAAATAAATGCCAGAGATGTGAGTGTTCCCAGCTCTTGAGTGAACTATTCATGAAAGAGAGACAGTTCAGGCAAGTTAAGGACTAATCTATGAAATGTAGAGTGTCATATCTATTATGTGGGAATAAAATAAGTCACTTTTAATGAAGGTTTCCTTTGTAGTGGCAGCGCTGACTGTAATTTCAGATTAATATGGACAGAACTGGTGGTCTTCCAGACAAATTGGATTAGGTGCCTAACTGCTATTGTGTGAAAGGTTTTAAATGCAATTGTAACTCAAAGCACATTACGTTGTCCGCTTTGGTGGGGCTGAACTTTGAGCTAGTGAGCATACAGGAATCTTAAGCCTTATTATTTCCCAGGCCAGGTCCTCATGGAAGGCCTTAATATATTAACTACAGGTAAAATACTTTACTATATCTGCCAGCTGAATTACAATGGTTTTGCTCAGTGAGCTTTCTTGGAGGTAGGGCACTACTCAGGAAGTTTGCAGCAGCTTTTCTAAGATGGCAATGCCCATTTACAGTTTTTGAAACTTAAAGTGAAATGCAGTAATAAAACTTAAAGAGTAACTAATAAATGCATATGAAGACTGTTGTCTATGAGATTTTTTTTTCCTGTGCATGGGAATCAAGATAAAGAAGATTATACTATTAGATTAAAATAATAAAACCTATTTAAAGAGTCAAGAGAGTAGAGGATGAAAAATATACCACACAACCAAATTAGGAAGAAGCTTTCCATCATTACAGTAACAGGGATATACATGCAACAAGGAGAACCTTGTTTTTTACTGATGTTGAAAAAGAACACTTTTAAGAAATGCCTCCATTAGAAAGTAGCACAACTAGCAAGACTTACGCCTCCGTTTTTTTTTTGTTTGTTTGTTTGGTTTTTTTGTTTGTTTGTTTTTTTTTCTTCTCAGTTTTGGTGGGAGGGGAGTCTAATGAGAAAAATAGTGATGACAAATGGTGTTTACTGCTCTCTCATGGGTCCAGGCTGCAGCACTGGAGCACAAGGAGCCTGTACAATTTCTGCTGTGCTTGCAAGAGGGACTCTACCATGATTTCAACAAGAGCTGGAGCAAATCCAGATACTTCAATAACCTCCTTTGAAGTGGAGAAACATGATTTTGCACAGAGGAAAATTCCTCTGTAGCAGCACAAGCATCTACTTTACCTGAGATCTACTTCACCAGTGTTCATCAGTGAGTGCAAGCAAATGAAAACTAAACAAAAAGTTTCCAATCTTTATTTCAGTGTCCACAGAATTGCTGGATGTGATTGTTTGATCTGGTGGGACAATTAACTCATTGCTTTACTCCAATACATTTTCAAATAGGATTAGAACTAAAACTGCTATGAAGCCTATTCTACAAAAACACTGGGAAATATCTGTTTTAATATTAAAAGGTTTTATCAGGATTTGTTCCTTCCAACTTTGTCAAGACTTCTTTTAAAATCTCAAACAATATTCAGATAATTAGAGATCAGTTCATATTGAAGAAGGAATTTAGTATGGTATCAATTAATCAGATTGGATAATCTTCTTTCCAACAGTAAAGCAAGTATAAATTAGTAATGTATATTTTTAATAGATATATATTATAAGTATTTTTAATACATTATAATGTATATAATTAGAAAGCTATACATAAAGTATACAGTAGTAGACACCTAAGTGCCACTGGCAATTAAAATTAGTTCCTTAATTGGTTTCATAAGAGCAATTTTGCATCATTCTAGTGTGAATTAACCTAAGAAATACTCAAAAAACCCCGTACTATATGAATCACAATAGTTCTAATGATCATAGAACTTTTTTAAGCCACAAACACTAAAAAGTAAATGGGTGACTGAAGTAGTGTTCACCTTCTTTTTTGCTTTTCAATTTTCTTTATTTAGCATGAGACTGAAAAGGATTACAGACTGTATTCTGCAGTAATGCAGACGGAAAGCTGCTCAAGCTCCAGATAAACAGTAAAGAAGCTCTTTGCACAACTATTGCAACAGAGCTGACAGAATTATCCAACTCTTTATTGCACCATTTTTGTGCAGACACCCACAGTTTTTCTATCCCAAACAGAATTATGCCTTTAAACATGACAGTGAGCAGTCAGTAGCATTCAAGTTTGAGGTTTTTTTTTTTTCTTCTCAGTTTTGAGAAATATGATTTCTCAAAACAGCTTACTGATTTCATCCCATTAAGTGTTAGGGAGGAGAGTGCTGAGTCTCAGCTGCAGAGGGTGAGGCTCCAGATCTCAGAGCCCTTGAACTATTTATTGCTGAAACCCTGAGCTCTGTGAAGAAGCCACTGACAAACAGTTCTAATGGCTTTCTGGTGAGAAAAGAGGTAGGATATACCCACAGCAATTGAGAAAAGTAAATCTTTTTAGAAAGGAAAAAGAGGAAAATAAAATAATTCCAGCTCTTGCGTGGTCCCTCCTAATCACAAGAGACATTTTTGCAAGTTGTCCAGTGATGATCATTCCTTGGCTAAGGAGTCCTGGGCTGGAAGGAGGAGAGGCTTTTTTTGACTCACTGCACTTCCTTCTGCTTTGCCCTCTTGAACAGCCTCTACTTGCACCATGTTCTTGAAAAAGCCAGGAACACAGACCTGACCATGTTCTCTGTGTTTATTAGCCAGAAAAGCTGAGCTGCTTTCACTCCAGATTTTCCTACAATTGTGAGTAAAGTGAAGAGTAACGTAATGCTGGAAATGCAAGTAGGTTTTCTGAGGACATCACAGAAAAACTAAGGATAAAAGTGAGTCCATCCACCCTTCTGGGCACCCAGGGCATTTAGGATTGCCATTACCTGGGGAAATCCCTATTCCCATTGCAAGTCACAGCCTATGCTAGAAGTATCACTTTGATTTGGGGAGGTCATCTGTCCCAGCACCATGCAGAACTAGGGGAGCTCCCTGCCAGAGATGCGAGCTGAGAGGTACAGAGCAGGAGGAGCAGGGTCTGAGGAGGCACACAGCCCTGGGTTCACTCTTGGGATGGGGATGGGGAAGTGGCCATGAGGAGAGGGAGAGCAGTAGTGAGTAGGGGGCTCCCACCACATGACCTGGCCTGCTGGGATACTGGGGCTTGTGACAGAGATCTCCTTCCCCACCCCTTGAGACAAATCCATTCCCCTGTCTATTCTTTATGGTATGCTCTGTGATAAAAGCTGAATATTTTATTCCAAGGAACAATGTTGAATTATATTCTTTGAGTACAAACTTGTTGGTCATGTGGTCATATTGCAGCATTATCACACACTAGCTAATGTATAAAAAACAAAAGACATTAAAAAATCAGTTGTCTGGACACACAGGTGAGACCATATGGTACCAAGAGAGTTTTAAAATCTGTATCACTGCACTCAGCAACAGCCTAAAAGGTAGTGGTTTTTACCATCAGGCAACTGAAAACATAAAATAATGATGATTTTGTTTTCCAGCCAATGCAAAAAATCTCAGCAGCAGTGAGAGCTCCATAAAACACACTAAAACATGATTTTGAGATTTTTGGGGCTGGTGGATGACTGTGACAGCTTTCTCTATTTTATTGCTTTCAAACAAAGCAGGTGTGAAGAGAAATTGCAATCCATACCTAAATCCATACCTAGCAGTGGTATGGATTATTGGTAGCATTCACTCACTATGGTTTGATAATGTCTCTTTCAGACACTTGTATGGTCATGCTCTGAAATGTGATTAGCACTCAGTCTTCCTGTGTGTTATTTATGCTAAATTTCCATTTAACAGTTAGTCAATAATAAAGAAAAATGCTTATTTTCCTAATCAACATGTATGGGACTCTGCCTTGACTCAGCACATGACCTTATGGGAAAGGTTTACAAAGTCCCCTTTACTAGTAATGCAGATTTTGCACTCAGTACTTTGGCCTCTCACACTTCTTCAGTTTTAGTAATGAAGAAGAATGAAAAGGAGGTTGTTGGTGAAGAAACTGCACAATCCTGTATCTGCACAGGGAGAGTTTGTATAGATACAGGTGAAAAAAGAAGGAATCAGGAAACAAAGATTGTATTTGCAAAGGTTTGATTTGTGGGATTTTAATAAGTGCATAGCTTTCTAGCCCCTATCAATAGAGTTCCCAAGAATTTCCCAGGAGCTTTTAAAAAGGTGTCTAGGGCATCTTATCTCTGTCTGTGGACATTTATTTCTATCTTTATTTACTAAGACAAATACCATTGAAAATATGCCTCCACTTCTCATTTTCAAGGTGGTTGAAGACCAGGTTCACAGTTCATGCTAAATGTCCTGCTCAGAATTACATGGCTTGGCATTGCTGAACATAATACTTTTGTTTCCTGTGTCCAAGGACCAGGATCTCACCATGCAGTGCTTAGCAGGTTGGATTACCATGAAAAGGATGTGCATAATTCTACCCCTTAGGTGGGCAGTTGTTTAGAATGGGAAAGCTGAAAAACAGGAAAATAAGTGAAAAGTGCACATATAAATGCCCAGCTTGGTGAATTGGCTAAAAATGAGTGGCCAGAAATGGTCAGAGGATGAGCCAGATCCCAGTCTCTGCTGCCTTCTGCTTTTGAATGTACACTTAGGGTCATGAATTTAGCAATATTAGGAGTTGCCAAAATTTAACTGATTTGAATAAAGAAAAAAAAAATTCCTTAAGTGCTGCAGTATGAGAAAGCATCAAAAGGTGAACCACTCCTGTTTTCAGATTTGCAAACCAGGAACCTGCCTGACATTTTGTGCAATCAAAACCACACCCTTTTCTATTCAGCTTTGATTTCTTAGCAAGAAAGCTCCCATATCATTCCCTCTTTCCTTGGTTGCTGGTACTATCTACAGTTTCAGATAATGTAAATAAAAATTGGCTGTGCCAAAGATGGCAGTGATTATAATATTAATTTTTTTAACACAGCTATCACATTCACATTTCTATTTTATGTGTTTTTGATTTCTGAAGTGAATCATACATGGAAAAAAATAAAGTGCTCTATACTAAATCAGTCTCAGAATGCCAAGAAAAAGACATCTACCACACCCTGTGATTAATTCATTAATCCATCTTTCAAAACAAGCAATCTAATTAGCTTGCAAACAAGAACATGACGCACACGTGGCTCTTCAAACAGTGTTGACATACTGAATAGTTTGGATTCCTGCAATACACAGCCTTTCACTTGCTACTTCCAGTTCCATTAAGATCCAAGTCCAGAATATTTTTGATCTTGATGTTTACTTGATGCCCAGTATGATGAGCTTGTGATCTAAGGCTAGGACACAAGGAACAGATTCTTTGAAGAAAGTTTAAATTTCAAGTGCATCCAAGTGGCAGTCCTGGATTGATCAGAGTTGGCAAAAAAAACCCAAACCAACAAAACAACCAAAAAACCAAAAAAACCAAAAAACAGATGTTCAAAGATCTGAGTGCTATTGTTTGGCCTCTTCATGAGAACTAAAACTCAGCTGATGGCTCGTGCTACAGATATGCACTTGTGCACGTGAAAGAGAAGGAGAGTTGATGGAAGCAGCCTGTGAAGATTGCAATGACAGATAGGTCTGTCAACTTAATTCAGGGAGCTATGCCACATCAAGAGGCTTTACAGTTCTGTATAAAGTAAGGGTGATAGTGTCAGGGGGGAAGGTGGAACTGAAGCTGAATTTCTTATGTGCCTCTCATCCAATTAAAAGGCAATCCAGAAAATCTACCAAATAAAACCATTAGCATTCTATTCATGATGATACAAATACCTTTAAATATTTCTGAAATATCATCCAGGATAAAGAGGCTGGTTTTAATCTCTTATCTTTTTCCTTAGATAGTGGTTATTTTTACTCTCCCTGCTTATGTCTGACTCTACTGCTACGTCACGGAATCTCAGAAATTATTTTTCATCATTTCAAATTATTTTTCATGACTGAGATGAGCATATGGTAACCCTCAAGGTCTCTGCCATGGCACCTGCCATGTCAGTCCTTTCAGCTAATAGAGATACTGCTGCACTGAATTAGTCTCTGTCATAATCCAACACTTCTCATACAGACTTTTTGCTAACATTTTTGGCATAGACTGCAATATGACTTTTTTTTTTGGGTTTTTTTTTTTTTCAACACAAAAGAGAGAATTAAGTTAATAGATATGTTACTCAAGATTTTGTTTATTTTGGAAATCTGTAAGGAACACAATCAGTTTCTAAGACTAAATTCTCGCATTGACTGCTGAAAAAAAGGGGAAAGCTATAATCCTACAGCAAAGACAAGGAAGATGAATGATCTATCACATTTACCCATGTCTGACAATATGTCTTCTGTCACACCTAATGTTTGGTTAGTGGCTGGGATGGGTGAGGAGTAATGTGGGAAAATACACATACACCTTCTGTGTTGTGAAACGGTTCTTGCGTTGGTTCCCTGCACCAGCTGAATCAGAAAGCTCTGGCAGGGTGGCCTTGTGGCACATTATGGGAAAGGCCAGGGATTTGGGTTCATGTGGATCCAGTCATGCTAGTAAAACAGCAGGGAGGTTCACAAATGCATTGATGGTTGAGAATGACCAACATATGAGTAAACCATGAACTGATGGAATTTCTCCTATAGAAGCCACACAGTAAGGAACTGGTTTGGAAGCAATCAGAGCACTCAATATGTGTGGAAATCAGGCCTGGTTACCAGTGCTTCTTGTTATAATCCCAAATTTCTGTCCTTTTGGTAATTGCCAAATTCCAAATCTTTTCTTTTGCTGCTGGTCTGAAACAAAAGTATAAATATCAAGTTTTGATGAAATATTATTTTTATAAGATTGAATTGCCTCTCAAATGTATCATTTTTAGTAAAAGAATTACAAGAGTAATCAAAGGACCAAAAGTTTGTTTAGCCAAATATTGTATGTGGCAATGCAAATTAATTTTATATTTTGTTTTCTCCTTACATATATTTTTTCTGTTTTACATTAAATATTTGGATCCTTTCTCTTTAAACACAAAGGTTTGAAATCTGTGTGATGGAAAGCAAAGTTATGGCAACAATCTTCAACATAGGCAGACACCAGCGAGATTCTTCTCACAGATTGACCCTTTTCTGTATCTCAAAAGTGTTTAAAAAAATAAAATCTCACCAACTTTTTACAAGCTGCATAAACTGATGTACTATTTTCCAAAGTTAAATCTGATCAGCAGTTTTTGTTGTTGCACAACACTGTTCTTTTTTTTTACTTAGATGAACAGCTTATTTGATATTTTGTAAAAGACTTGGTCCCTAAAATTTGTCATCTAAAAGACAGATGTATAGAGCACAAATTATACTGAGAAATGTAGGAGAATATCCACAAATTCCCTTGTATTCATTTTTCTCATCACATGAAGTGGTTGAAGAAAGCTAAATATAGGCTATTCCTGCTTAGTCATAATCTTGGGAATAAGCATTTATTTTTTTTCAAACTCAGTTATATTATCATACTGTAGTGTGAAAGAAGCTATTCTCTCCCATTCAGTTTACTACATAAAGTATGTCTAGTTAGAGGTGTTTGGAGGAAACACAGATGGTTCCTTCACTTCTGAAATCACATTTTCCTCTAAAGTTAAACCAGAAAGATTGGCTTACAGATTGCTTGCAATTAGCTGTTATTGTGCACTGCTGGTTTTATAGCCCACTATTTTATGGCGTTCTGTAAAACTAACCCAGAAGCACCCCACATGCTCTTATTAGCCAAAAGTCTAATTCTCCAGTCTTTTTCTAGGCAATACTCTAACTGACATTCTTGAGAATGCCATAGAATTTGAGTTTAAAACATTCTTGGCTAATTTGATATTTCCATTTGCTTCATCAGTTTTAATTTCAGGCATACCCTGTTGCAACCAAATACAATGACAGCATCTTTCAGAAAATAGTACTAGCTTTGCTCCGCTAGCTCACTTTCCTAAAATTTTGCTTTGCAGTCTTGTAACCCTTGTAATTCAGCTCTTTTTTACTGCCTTTTGCTGTTGATAGAGACTACTTTACAATTCTTCCCAGATGTTTGGTAAAATAAAAAGAAAACTAGTTAACAATGACAATTAAGCCAGGAAACATTATTTAAAAAATAACAACCAGGAAAAATGCTAAAGTAACTCTTTTTTTACCCTAACGAGGATTTCTTTCCAAGTTCCAAAAGTCCTTTGAATTGTCCTGAGGGCTGTCCATTTTATTTCTTTTTTTTCCTCAAAAAGGTCTAATGTACAGTCTCAATAAAGACATTATTTCTATCTGTAAAATCATTATTGCCTGGAATTTTTTTTTTTGAGAAAACATTTTCATGGCTCAGAAGGGGAATAAACTCACTTTAAAAAATTTATGTCCATCAGATTTCCCGGCCCCTGCTGTCACAGTGGTGTTAACTCAGCCCTTGTGGTACCATTTATTTCGCAGGGGTTTAGCAGCAGACTGAGCTGAGTAAGTGATCACCTTATGTGTTATTAGAAACAAGGTTTGGATCACACTGGGCTGGATTTGGACAGAGAAGTTATGTGGCATTGCAGGACAAGTACACAATCTGAATTTCCACTATGGAGTTGACATTACTCTGTCGCCCATACAATTCCTCTTTTTATTTCATTCTGGCCACACAGAGCTGACATACCTCACAATGAAATGAGATTCATTTCACTAATTACTGGAACATAGAATGGGAAATTATACTCAATAAGGTTGACTAAGAAGTTTTTTAAAATATAAAATATAGCTCAATTTTAAAATCAATTTAAAAAATAGATTTATATCATTGCTCCTTATAGTCAGAGATAATTCTTCATAAATACTGAAATGCTTCAAAGTACAAATAGCCTTGTCTTTCAGAAAAGCCAGTTTTCTGTGAGACCCAACCTGTACATTAAAATACAACAAGAATTCAGAAGTATTTAGCTGTTCTGTTCCCAAGCTAGACACAAACTTTATGTGTTGTGCCTCCCTATCAGCCTGCAAGGACATGGAGACCTTCCAGAGTGCTGGGCTGGGCTGTATTTTTCCTTTCCAGAGCAAGAACACTGAAATGTGCTTTTTCCCACCTAGGTTAGTGCAGCAGTCACTGGGCCCAGCTGCTGCAGTGTCCCTGCTCCCAACCCTGCTTTGCACTCTCCAAAACCTGATGAGGAGATCCCTTCCCTACAACATCCACAGCTCCCTGCTTGCACACAGGCTATGCAACCAAAGCCCAAATTCACTGGGTCCTGAAAAACAGCAGCTTGAAAATGGGGATCAAAACCACAAGATTCTAATTATATCAGGCAGAAATTTTCCCTCTCCTTCTTCTAGCCTGTTAGAAATACCAGGGAGATCATCTTCAGAGCTCCCAGAGCCTTTGAGGTTATTTTTGTCCAGACAAATTAAATTCCTCTTTTCAAGTGATGGATATTTGTCTCATATGCAGGTAATCTGAAGAAATAAATATTTCATAGCCACAAAAATTTACCAAGAGCCTTGATCATGAGCTGTTAATGCCATATAGCAAGTGACTAATTTTACCTAATTTTATGATTTGGCAAGGTACAGCATTGTTAGGCTGTAATGCATGCACCCAACCAGGCTTAGTTGCTTAAAAATCACAGATCAGTGTCCTTGACAGCAATCACATTGATTGCTGTCACAATATGCTGTGGAAAGATCCTTATCAGCTGCAAATTAGTGCTGGTCAGCTGGGTGGGCCACCTGAAAAGCTGTACCATATTCTTAGTGAAATAGTGACAGTTATCCCTCTTTTAGCAAATTGTTTGGTTTCATTTCCATCTTTTACATAGGAACTGCTTTTCTGCTAATGGGGAAATAGTGACTCAGTGGCTTAATATGCAAGGAACTGTTTTGAACAATATTGATTTCTTTTGAATTGGATAAATACCTGCAATATCACTTGAGTTCCTGCCTGAGCCTTTTCCCAGATGTAAGCTACATTTTATTTCTTTCATGAACCACTGACTTTCTGAGTAACTACATTGGGTGTCTCAAGGAATCCCCCAAAGATGGTTAGGCAACAGGATGTTTCCTTGCTCTCTCTTTGCTTCAACCTCTTGAGTGCTTGTTTTGAATGAAGTAAAAGGAAAGAGAAGGAAACATTTCCTTAGAGTAAGCAAAAATTTTTAAAATCTGTCTCTAAATATCCCACCTGAAGATATTCTGCCAAGTGTGTGCCTAGTCAATGAAAAGTCTCTGCCTACCCACAGAGTCACTAATAGAGAAAACAAGAGGACAGGAAGATTATCAGGTTAGAAAGGAAGAGTGAATGATTGAGAAGACATGAGAGAGAAGACACTGCTCTGGCTAATGCCACTTCACCATGACTATTATGAACATGACATATGCTTAGAGGTATTAGCTGCATCTCTGCATGCTAATTTAATCTCCTGTTTATCTGTAGCATTTAGCCCCAGATCTCATCATTGTGCTAAACAGATAACTAAACATTTATAAGGATATTCTACCTGAACTTATTGAAAACATTATTTTAAGCTGTAAAAAGGCCACATAAAAGCTTAAGACAAAAAAGAAACATATCTGGATGAAGGGTCTTGTGACAGGCTGACATACAGAATCCTGTGGAAGTCTCACCTTTCAGTGTCACCATCAGATTTCTGCGCCCCAGGAAAACGAATCTGGGAACATTTAGAAACTGATTTAGACAGTTTCTAGAGAGATGACAAAAACACATTATGGCCATGTGCCAAGCAAGTGCTGGAGCACTCTTGGTTGTTGCTGTTGTGGGAGTCTACATGTCCCAGCCTCCTGCCAGGAGCGGGGTGCCAACACCATGATGAACGCTTGTCTGGGTGCCAGCAGAAGCTTAGACGTGCACAGGGAAGATTCAGCTATGTTCGAAGTCCTCACTACTAGCTGAAAATTATTCACCAAAAGAAAAAATAAATTCAAGCATACTTATTCAGCCTCATCACGGTTGAAATACAGAAACCCGTAACCTCCAATAACATTCATTGTACATGGGGACGGTTAACTTAAAACAAATAGTATCTGTCATAGCTTACACTTAAAGTAGCCAGTAAAAAGCAGCCTTCAAGTGGGCCAGTGGGACACAATTCAGTCATAGCAGAGTACTGCCTGTCATTCTGGAAAGGAATCCCCCACTAGGCTCTTCCTTGCTGGGAGTTTTGTGATAAATAATATGTTTCTACTGTTTCAGCCATCAGCTCAATGGTTACAGCCCTTGCATACATGCGAAGACACAGTCAGTTCTTTCCTCTGCTAAGATATTATAAACCCACACATCCCTCTTAAACACTCTGGCCTCACAATACAGCCTACCTCTTTCAATCTTTCTTGTTGAAATTATTCAATAATTCAGTATTCATTGAAAGAAAAAGATGTTATTAAACATAACTATATTCCAGTTGAATACAACAAAATGAGAGAGCTGAATTCCAGAGACCTGCATCAGGGAACATTTTGCATGAAAAATTTAAGTGTTTGTCTTCTGAATTTCTTCCTCTTCAAAGGAAAAGAAACCAGCTTTACAGAAAAAATCCAGCATCTGATTCATCTCCCATCTCTCATAGCCCCTTTGTGTGCAAAGCTTTTTCATGTATGTGCTCTTACAGTGACAATGTCTAGATGATTATGAGCCATGAAAGAATGGCAACTCAGTAAATCTAACCAGGGTGCTTATGAGAGAGAGGTTTGTTTACTTCTGACCATGTTTGAAAGCTCTTTATCCACTTAGGTCTTTGGAGGAAAAAATATAGGTATCTACAGAATTTAGGATCTCCTAGGTTAGCTGGAACCCTGAGGACCAAAATTTGGAATGCAGAAAGCTGTAGATCGCAAATGAACAAAATATTTTTTATGTGCTCTTTAATTTTACTCTTCATAGCATTTTCCTGGGCTGGTTCTCCAGTGTTACTCCTTTGGAGCCAGTTCTGTTGCCCCAGTATGCTCTGCTGGTGGGGTAGGTCACAGCTGTTTCAGCTGTGCTTCAGCACCAGCCTCTTTTCAATATTCTCAGGTTTTTCTTCCATGTTGCTAGTCCAATAAAAATAATTCCTGAAAGTGCCCGTGAAACAAAGTGCAGTTACAGATCTAGGACTAAATTACAGAAATTAATGTTCACCATTCCAGATGAATTACTTCACCCTAAATATTTCACATGTATTTCTAAATAACTGTGTGTTCCCTCCAGAGAACTGACTTCATTTTTCAAATGCAATAAATCCCATAGGTTAAATAATTCCAGCTGCTAAGCAATCCTAGTTTATCTGTTCTAACTATGCATTGCATAATGCAGAGAAATAGCCAAAGAAGTAATTCAGCTAATCATTTCCCTGTGGTAAGGACACCTATGCTAACTTGTGGACTCCTCATCATGCTCTAAAGATCTGTTTTTACACCAATATGTCCAGAACAATTGCTAGATCTATGCCTTGGAAAGAAAGGTGTCATCTTGTGTTGTGATTTTAATTACTTTACACTGCCACAGCACCTTTAGGCTAAATCTGTCAGCTGTGAGAAGTAGAGGAGGTTTAAATGAATCCATTTAGAAGACTAGGTTACATGAGTCCAGATCACTTTGTGGAGAAAATTATTTTAAGTGTTGAAAAAAAAATCTATGTAAAAAAATCCTTGATTTTGTGGGCTAAAAGAACCTGATTGCATTTAAAATTCTGCTTTCTCAGTGATTTCTTATATTTTACTTAATTCTGAGCTGTATTCCCTGAACAATCAGACAGAGAAATTATAAAATACCTAAGCAAAGAATTCTGGCAAATTAAATACTGCTATGATAAGTTAATTCCCAAGTAACTCCATAAAGACAGAACAAACAATATCCTCATTAAGTTTTTTTGATTTTTTAAAAATAAATTACTTTTAACATAAAACTTAGTAAAATAGTGAACGTATTTATTGATACAGAAATCAGGTCACAGATGAAATGGTGTTCCTACTGGAGCCCGAGGATGAATATAATCTACCAAAACTAATTCTAGTGTTTCCCTTCATTTCTTCCTGCTTCTTGAAAAGTTGATCACCTCACCTACCCAAGTAGGTTCCAGATATCTTCTTGTAAACTAGATCAGTTTTCATGTTAAAATGATGAACCGAGCACATATGAATAAAATCTCCAGTGTTGATTGATCTACAATAAAATACTGATTGATTCCTATTGACTATGTGTAAAATGGTCAGCATTTGATAGACAAAAATTGGTTCGTTGCTTATCTTTGAAGATGAGGAATGTCAGAAACTGAAATAACTTGCTAGAGGCTTTTTTTGTACCTCCAAATAAAAATTTCCAAACCCTTCTCTGTTTTGCTCCATGCCTCAAGCCGTACAAGTTGCCTGAAACAGTGTACAGAACTGTACCATGTCACTGCTGTGTGTAATATTATGGACTGCCCTGGAGGTGTAAAGGAAATAAATATTTTTACCCTTTCTTCCTTGTTTTATATACATTTATACTATTATGTTTTTAATCCAGTTGGATCAGCTATTAAAGGTTGAGGACAAAGAAATAGAAGAGGAAATTACTTCAGTTCTGGATTGTGTCTGCCAGCTGGACAGACCTAAACAACTAATGAGAGTTAGTCTGTGGGTCCAAAGCTTTTGTGAAGTTTTCTCCTTCAAGAAAACTTGCACTCAGCCACTAATAGGCTTGTGCATGTAGAAAACCTTTCTCATCTCTTCTGTTTTACAGGAAAAAGCTAGTTAAAGTAGAGCATCCTCATGAACACAAAGGGGGCAGGAAAAAAAAAAAGAGGAAAAAATGCTAAGAAATATTCTGTTTCTGCCAAAAACTTCCTCTCAATGAAGAGGAACTTCTCATTTGCTGGACAATAGAGGTCTAAGCACCCACTTCTAGCTCTGGGTCTCAAGGAAATAAGCCGTAATCCACGCCAAACCAGACCAAGCTGTTTAAATACTCAGCATTGTACCTCACTTGGAACCCCTAATACAATTTGCCAAATATAAGTGGCATTCATTTCCTGTCAATGTTATTGCTGGATAGGTAGGAAACCACAGCCTCCAAGGGTCACAGCTGTAAACCAGGATAGCACATTTGTCCTGTAGGGAGTCTGGTCTCATGACTAAGCACGGCTACCTTTTGATGTCACTCTGACATTTGTTTCCACAGTAGTGCTTCCCTTCTATCCCACTCAATTTTCTTTCCCATTTATTTTATAATGTTGTCTTGATAACCATTGCAAAAATGCATACATAAATTGTTGGATTTTCCAGTTCAGGCTGGACTATGAGGAGCCAGATATTTTGCCTAATGAGTTCACACCCAGTACTTTGAGACACTGCTTTCCTTGAAGGAATGCATTCTTCTTTACAAGATGGAATTTTATTTTTACAAAATCAGACAGAACAATTAGTGGTTTTACTTCAGCAATTACATCTATGCAAATCCCAAGTGGTTTATTTTGTGACTTAGTTTTTCAGATGTCTTTTTCCCCCCTTTGTTTGCACAGTGCCTCCCTCAGCAGTGCCCTACTCTGGTGAGAGTTTCCAGGCACTCCAGAGTCCTGGCAAATAAAACCAGTCATAGAAATATTGAATATCAAATTAATTCCTCTCTGGTAGCACACAGCAATGCATTCTCGGGCAGTTCTTTCTTATATTTACTATGTCTGGGTTCACTTTTAGACTTAATTTTTATGGGTCTTCCAAAAAAATGCTTGTAGCAAGCATGCAGAGGAGGTTGAATGTGTTGTTTCATGATATTCTAATAGTCTAAGGAATGAATTAGAGGAAAATAGTAATATGGAAGTGAAGGCTTTTTCAAAAGAGAAAGAGCAGGTTTAAATACTTCTTTTCTTCTATAAAACTAAATAAACTTCATGGCACTTATTGAAATGATAGAGAATAACTTTACATTTTCTAGACTGGTTTTTACAGCAACACTGGGCATGGGAAAGTGAATACAGGAAATTGCTTTGGTACCAGCCCAGTTGTTTTGCACCCAGTTTTGCTCTGGAGAGCATTTAAAGGAGCCAGAAGAGCATCATGACTTGCCAACGTCAGCAAGAATTATTACGTGGAGAGTACGTGCACTACCAGGAGCTGATGACTGGGGGAGTTAGGGGAGGAAATTATGTGTTTAGATGTGGGAAAGGCTAACAGAGATAAGAGAAATACCAGCTCTGTGTGGAATCCAAGAAAGGAAGGGAAACGCTTGGCAGAGGAGAGGAGAGGAGAGAGAGTGGGGGTCACTACCACAAAGCTGAGCCAGAGCTGACATTATTCACAGCAAGGGTAAAAGTGAAGTAGATCAGATTTTAATTCTCTCAGAGGAAATTTCAGTTAATTTTTCTCTTTTTTTCCTTTTATTTTGCAAATACAAAAATGTTTTCTATGATGCAAAGTTTATTGCCTAGCTTCCTTTTAACTTTTGTTCTATGCTTATTCCAGTATCACATTAACATTGGATGACACCTGTGAGTTATGTAGGATGTTTGAAAGTTGAAAAAAGGGTAGTTTATCTTTTAAAAGTGATGTTTTATCTTTCACAAGGGCATTTTAGTGTAAATTTCCTTCAGGTTCCTTAAAAAGGTTTGAATAACAGAAGTTAAATAAAATCTAAACTGGGGATTTTATATGAAGATTAGCCTATTTCTATTACCACCATGCAGTTAAAGAGACTAAATTATGTTAAATAGAGATAAATGATTTTCAGCATTAAATGAGGTTAAATGAGGCAGAAGTAAGCTATCAGGCAACCTCTGAAAATTAGCAGGACACCTGCAGAGTTCAGACAGAAGCTGTTGGTGTACCTGCACCTGGCAGCAAAGCCTTGGCAGCAAACTTTCCTCTGGACACCACTTACCTTTCAGATTCATAATCTATTTCCATAACCCATGAGCAGGGAAGGCTACTCCCCTGCTTTAACACTTGAAAACTGGAGAATTTCACCAGTGACCCAAGGCAGTGGCAACAGAAGTCTATGCTTACCTTTATCTTTAAATGGAAAAAAGAAAAAAAAAAACCCCAAAACTCCTTCAACTCGCAGCTATGGTCACTGTTTCTGATCATGGGTACACTGACACAGTGTCCATGCCGTATGCTCTCAGTTTGTAGTTTAAGTGGTGACCTACTGGATGCTTTACCCCCAGACTGCTGGCAGGATTGGCCCATGGGGTTGAGTTCTGTGATTCTTGCCTTCTGGGCCAGAGGGTACTGCACTACAAACCTTGGAAGAGCCCAAGCTGCCATATGTGTGAGCAGAACCTGCAGCACCACTCCTGAATTCAGGTTACAAGGGTTTGGTGGAGCGCAGCTTTAATGGTTTGTCCTTGGATTTGCAAGTGAAGGATTGTGAGCAAGCACCAGTGGTGCAGACAAGCAGGACTTAAAGGGAAAGAAACATGAAAAGAGCAATTTTAGCTGTTAATCTTGTTTTAGTAAACGGGTCGTATCCTGGAAGACAGACCTTCAGGAAGGATGAGAAAAGCACTGCAAATAAATTTCTAAGCAATGTGAGGAAAATCTGTGAAGAAATGCACTTCCAGAGTTTTGAGTGAAATGTAGGACGTCTTAAAAGCACTCAGATTTCTAGAAGGCTCTGAATTCTAACTCCTTCATAAATTAAGGCTATTTATTGTGCAGCATATTTCAAAATCAGACAAAGTGATTATTTAACCTTAGCTTGTTTGGATGTTGCAACAAACTGAGCTAGAGCACAATTTATTAAGCAAACAATTTAACTACATAGTTATGGGTGAAATACATATCTGCCCATATCCCTAAATGTTTCATCAATATAACATGGGGCTTATCAGTAGTAATTTTAATTTGTTCTTGAAAGGACAGACTAGAGATTAAACGATTACTTCCTGTTGCATAAATTCAACCCTTAACAGCCTCCTGCTGGGAAATGGCAGGTCAAAAATAGGTTGAGAAGCCCTAGTAGTTTCAAAATAAATTTTAAAGTAGCTTAATTGAGTGATATGACGTATTTGGCTGTAATAGCTGGGATCCAAAACATTTTGATGTAATGGTCAGATGTAATGGTGTCATTGCTGCTCTCTTCATGGGAGGAAAAAAAGTTAGGCTTCCAGAAAAGGGATTAGAGTTGGAAGAGAATCATCATTTAAACTGGCAATAAGGAAGGTGCCCCTTTCCAGAATAAAAAATTCAGTGTTGGAGGGAAATACTGTCGCTATAAAATGCAGCCCTCTTGGGGGCTGCGAGTGCTGGACTCGCTCCCTTTGTGTTGGAAAGCAGCAAGGAGTATAAGAATTGGCAGAGTTGTTATGATGACTCATTATTTCTTCAGCTCTGTCTTACCTCTGGCATCTGGTCATTCTTCTCCCTCATGTGATTTTTCCCACTAAAAAAACCTTCTAAATACATGCCAGAGGATCTATAGCCCAAATTTCAGCACAGCTTTTGTTTAGCAGCTGCTAGGAGTCTTCTCTGTTAACTGAGGCCTGTAAGGAACCACCAGTTCTTGCAGCTCAGTTCATGCTGTCTCAGGCGTGAAAGAACTGGATAGCATGAGCATTTTACACCAGCATTTTATAACATGAACCACAGCCTCAGTCCCACCAGGTATTTGTAAAAAGATTCTTCTGATGACTTAAGCTGTTTAGGTTTGTTTTGGCTGTTGACATTCTTATAGGTACAGAACAAAAGATTTGTGAACAGAGAGTGACAGTTCCCTGGCAAAAGTACTATGAAAAGAAAAACATCCTTTTTGACCTTAAGAAAATGTAAAGCTGGAGTTATTATCGAAAAAATCCACGACAAGGGGTGGCCAGGAAATTTCATTCATCTCCTCAGATGCAGTTACACCAGCTATGGGTATTAAAGATCTGTTGAAGACAACCCTGGATGGTACATAGAGAACACAGAATAACAAAACATTTCTTCTACATCATGATGCAAATACATTAAAATTTTTAAAAAAATCTTTCAAAACATAAAGCATGTAAAGTATATTTGCTCAAGCTCTGTGATGTATCCTGGTACCTACTATCTGTGTCAGTCTGCTTTGGCAGATTTTCTGCACCTCATGGTTAGTCAGCACCAGGAGGGATTTGGAAGAAGGGAGTAACTTGTGCATCAGGAGTTGATCAAGAGTTTGATGGTTGGGAAGAAACACAGAGCTGGCAACCTCACAGGCTTATTTTAGACTTTCTTGCCTGTGCCTGTGATGTTTATGTGCTTAAGCTTAGCAATGATCTGTCAGCACCTGAAAATGCATCAATGAAATAGAACCTGTTCTTCCTCCCCACCTCAAAAATCAGTATTTCATTTGCACATCTTCCAGGCCATCAGGCCTGTGGGCTTTCTCTGCTTAGCAGATGACTGCCAGTTCACACTGTCTTCTCTACACATATATTTTTCATGCCATTTCAGCTGTAGAAAAGACACTATGTAGTGTAATCATAGAGCTTTATACTATTAATTTGAAAGATTTTCATACATAGATTTTCACCTGTGCAACAGTGGGATAAAAAATTTTCAAGAATCCAATCAAACCATGATAGAAAATCAAGTCCAAGTGTTATCTAGAAGATAACACTTTTATTTTAATTACAGTGGGAGCAGAAAGAAAATTAGAAGTTCAGAGCTCTTCCACTGGGTGCCTGTTATTCATGTGAGCAACTTTTTTTTTTATATTAGTGACTTGAGCAGAAGACAGGGAAGATGCATAAATGACTTTTCCATTTGTTATCAAAGGAAAGTAATTTTACGTGTCCAAGCCTATACTATGCTTCTTTCTAGGCCCAGACATTATCACAGAATCATATAATAGTTGGTGTTTGAATGGATTTCTAAAGATTATCTTGTCCAGCTCTCCTGCAATGATCAGGGACATCTTCAACTAGATCAAGTTTCTCTGGAGAACTAGATCAACCTGACCTTGAACACTTCCAGGGATTAGGCATCCACAACTTCTCTGGGCAACATCTTCCAGTTTCTCATCACTCTCATTGTGAAAATCTTCCTTAGAGCTAGTCTAAATTCACCATATTTTAGCTTAAACCCACTAGCCATTGTCTTATTGCAGCAGGCCCTGCTAAAAAAAGTCTTTCTCCATTTCTCTTATAAGTATTTTTATTTTTAAGTACTGAAATACTGAAGCAAGGTCTCCCCAAAACCTTCCCTTTTCCAGGCTGAACAACTCCAACTCTCTCAGTCTTTCCCTCTGACTATTTTTGTTACCCTCCTTCAGCCAACTCCAACAGGTCCATGTCTTTGCTGTGGTGATGACCACAGAGCTGGACATAGGGGTCTCATCGGGAGAAAGAGGAGGGGTGGAATCCCCTCTTCCTGACCCACTGGACTTTAGAAGCAAATAATTCTGCTTTGCTTTTCTGGGGCATTTGTCTGGGTCTAACTGTTTACTGCTAACACTAATTTGATTATAAATGTGGTGTCACCACCTACTCAGTGATGCTGAACATCTCTGGGACAAAGCCTGAAAATACTACCCTTCTTGGAACTACAGTCTTTGACCACTGTGCCAGATATGCAAATAGAGATCAAACAGTTGGCCCAGTTTATATTTTCATTTCACACTGCAGCTGGCTTAAGGGAGCAGAATCTGAAAAAATTAAAGTCTCTTGAGATGTTATTTGTTCTGGCACCAGTGTACAAATCTTTAGAAACAGTCTATAGATAAGAAGATATTCTGTGGTAAAGAATGAGAGGAGACTCACCACAAGAGCAGCATTAGGCTACTGTTGGCTGTGTCCACTGCTGAGCCTGAGAATGTCAAACCACAGAGTGCACAAGGATATGCACTTTAACAGCCAATTGTCTACAAAACATAAAGTTCCTGACGGGAGGGGATGCCAGACATGTTGAGGAAGAAGTTTGACTTAGTTACCTTACAGAGCTCTTCCCTGAACATCTTTATTTGTTAAAGGATGGAATGATACTAAATTTTACTTCCTATCAGAGTCCAGTATTTGGCCTATTTAGAATCCTGTGTGCTAGGGTCCAGCTTGGACTGTATTTGCATCCAAACAAGACAGGTTTCTGATGGAAATACAGATAGATTCTTGCCTTTATTCATCAAGCAGTTATCCAAACATCCGAATACTTCCCTGGAATCTTGCAGTGCTTAACTTGTGGGAACTTGTTCTTCAACTGTCAGTCTACAAACTGCATTCCACAGGAAATTTTTGGCTGGTACTTTATCTCAGGGATGTTTTATTGGGGGCATTATTAGATGTTGTGATTTCTGGTAGATCTGGTGGTGCTGGGTTAACAGTGGAATCAGTGACCTTGAAAGTCTTTTCCAACCTAACTTATACTGTGATTCTGGTAGGTCAGCCCAGACCTCTCCTCTGCCTCTTCAGCTTTCCAAAATTATGATATATATTCCTTAGTGGAATAAGTTCTGTAGTGATGGACACACATTATTTCATGAAAATATGGTAAAGAAAAAAGCCTTATGTTTTGTGGTTTCTCACATGAGATAAGAGTACGGTAATTTTAATTCAGTTTTATTTACAAATTACAGAAGAACTGGTCTATTTTCCTCTCATTCATAAGGAAGCACACAGAAGGGATAAGGTCACAATTTGACTGACTTCTTGACATGCCATCCTGGATCTGGTTACTTGCAGCCCTGGTTCTCTGTCCCTGGAGGTGATCTGAATGCATGCTGGTCATCAGTGTCATGCAGGTTCAGAGTGTAACACCTCTTGAATAATGGGTTGGGAAATGAGCCAGAGCTGGTTACATAAACCTTGTCATATTTCATGCAGACAGTTTCCAGTCTCTGCATTGTTTGCTGTCATTTGTCATTTGCAATTTCTGTCACCCAGATAAGACATCACCAAAAATAAATACCTGAAGAGAAAAAATGATGTCTCTGCAAAAATTTCTGTGCTTTTGCTCTCTGCAAAGATTGCTGTGCTTTTTTTCTCCATGTATATATATTGTGTTATTCTTTCCCAAGGGCTAAAAGAAAAGAATAAAAACACATATTAACTCTCCCTTTAAACAACCTAAAAGAGAAATATTGCTTGGTACTCTTAGTCCAAATACACATAGTAAGTTTTTTTAAGATAAAGGTTAAGTTTTGCTTTGAAGAGAGGGTTTAAAAATCCAGGATCTGTAACATTTATCCTGTGTCTTTTGAATAATATTTTCACTGCTTTAGCAATGGTCTTATATGTACTGGGAAAGGTGTTCAGAGAAATCAGGCTCTGCAGAGCTCATTGCTAAGAAAAAGGGTTTGATTTTCTCAGACAGCAACTGACTGCAGCCTTCTGAAGTCAGAGCTCTGTGACTGAGTCTGTATTTATGTGGGTATCTACGTCTAGATTCTGGAATGCATTTTTAGCAGCCAAATGTGAAAGTTTCGGAAATGTAAAAATTGCTGTTGGCAAGTGGTAGAGATGAAAACATCCAAATTTCATCAGAGTTATCAGTGAGATGTAATAGAAAGACTGGATTTATTATTTCATGAAAAATCATATAGTAAGGGACTGCCTAGATCTTGTAGCAATGCACATAGTGTGACACAGAAAAGCCCTTTCTGCAGGATAAGGCCAAGGGTCATGGAAACTCAACATTTCTTCTTTGCTGACTTCTTCCCAGCTGTTACCTGTCCATGAAAGAACATGAAGCAGAATTAGAAGCAGGACAGAACAGTGATTTTTTTTCTCTGTCATGATTTGTCTTTGTTAATATTGATGGCCAGTCACTGACCCAAAGCCATGCTGCATTTTTTCCAAGAATTAAAGAGCTGCTGCCCTGGGTGTGGAAATTGGATCAAGTTCCTGACAGAAAGTCCTTGATTGGATTTCAGCCACAGCATGTGTATTGCTGATGGCTTCCTTCTTCCTAGTGTCTCAGGGAAGGCCCTAACCCTATCCCTAACCACAGCCCAAATTCACTTTTATTGTGTTAATTACCTCATAGCATCCTCCAGGAAGAGCTGAATAATTCCAGAAGTACTATCATCACTCTTCCCCTTTAAGTGACACTGCAGCATCAGTCCTATTTTGTCAAGCCAGCTCCTTCAAACATTATTGCACTGTGTGTGGCTCTGAAAGTGAAAGATACTTGCCTTCCTCTGATAAAGAGCAAAACAAAGCTTGAGACGGGATGTGGCTCCTCCCTGACCATGAAAATTGAATGACATTGCTAGAAAAAGAACAAATGAAATAGCAAAATAATATCAGTTTAAGATAGAAATTCAAAAGTGATGTGGATCATGAGATCAGTGAGGTTTTTGAACAGCTGCCTAGAAGTCCTTATTTTAAGAGGGATTTAAACCTTTTTTAATAAAAGAGATTTTAAGATATGGTTTACTGAGCAGTCAGATGTTGCCTACAACATGGGCCAAACACTTGGCCCTGAGATTGTTTTGAGAATGCTGGGAGAATTCTTCATAACATCCTGATGGTTTACAGAGGTTAAAGGTTAGCCAAGCTATGCCAGTACAGGATTCTGCCTTATCAATATACTCTGGATATTTTGGATAGATGGGGATTGCTGTGGGGATGGCTTGTCTGGCCTGCTTGCCTGAATGCTTGCTGCTTTCTCTTCTCTTGCATATAGATCATCGTAAATAATCGTATTTAGCCTTCGGAATCATGGAACCCATGCAGCTCTATTGCCCCAATCAGGGCCAGAATTCTCCTACAGTCAGAGGCACAGCCACTTCCAGTCAGATGTGCTTGCTATGCTGGGAGATCTCTATTCCCTCCCAGTCTCCACTGGCCATTTGCCAGATGAAAGTTTGCCTGGTAGTCCAATAAAGCTTTTGTTCATGTGCAAAAATGGCACATTCTCCAGACAGCCAAGGCTGTCATGGACTGTATATGTGTCATGCTGCTGCTCACTTCTTTCACAGCTTTAGCCTCCCTTGGAGGAGCTCAATTAAATATAAATCTGCTGACAAGGCTTAACTCTTATTTTCTGCTTGCATCTCAGGTACCTCTTTCAACTGGGTCAAAGTAAACTTGTTACCCTCTATATTTGGTACATGGTAGGAATATTTACCTAACAGAAATCATAAATCTTAAATGTTTTCTAAAGGATATATTGATTCACCTATCCTTGAGGTCAGTTGTATTTCTAACTGTGTGGTTGAACTGTGCAACACTTCTTGTACTTTTTGATAGCAGTATTTCAGGACCAAAAAGGAGATACTCTGACATGCAAAAACCACCCTCTGGATTTTTTTAAGTACAACACATGCAGAGCAGGGCTATAGGGTTGCTAGGCCATTTCTGATGTAGGACAGGCAAGGGCAATTTCTCTGAGCAAATGCAGAAACCCTTGCAGACTCACCTCTGTCCAGACCATTCCCAAAGGTCTGTTTGAATATTGCCAACTCAAATCCAAGAGAGATTCTCTACAAAACATCTATTCCCATTCCAAAGTTAAGCAACCACAGAGAGGAAGCCCATCAAAGCTGGCCTTGCAAGGGCAGTCTGTGGGAAATTGCTGGGAGGTGTGAAAGGAAAAGGCAAATGACTGTCTTCTTTGGGGACTTTGCAACTGCAAATTCTACAACCTGTTTTCAAATTATACTAGCCAAACATATTTATAATTTGCTAGTTTGTTCTAAAATCTAACACATGCCTTCTCTGCCTCTACTTAAACTGAATTTTTGTCTTGCTCTACCCCCACAGGCAGCTGATAATCGCCGTCTTTTCATATTGTTCAATAATGTCCTAATTTAGATATCTTTTTTCCATACCAAATTATTATAATTTTCTCATTTTTTAGGTTTGCATATTTTCTAAATTTCAATGAATTTCTATGGATATTTAAATGTAATTTTTTTCTAGTCTTTATGGGTGATAAAACTAAGCTGCCTGAGGTGGAATTCTCTAGACCACAGTTCCTTCCACTTAAAAAAAAAAAAAAAAAAAAAAAAAAAAAAAAAAAAAAAAAAAAAAAAAGTTGCTCTCTTTATAGTATTTTTCCTTCTCCAATATTCTATGATTTCACTATTTTTGGTAAATGCATTTTGGTTTTGGTTAAAAATTGTAGCTATTCAAGCAGATACAGTTTGGCCAGTTCTGTAAGAAATTAACGATATGTTCATCTTGTGCTTTCTGTCTGAATATATCCCGTTCATCCAAACATGCTTTAATCTGCTCTTTCCCCTCTCTGGGTGAGGTTTTTTCCTCCTCAATGTTCCTCAACTGTTTAAATAAAAATCGCTATTGATATTTTTATGAAAGCAACACCTAGTAAGTTCTAAGAAGTTTAATCCTCTTCCTGATGATTGTTTTCTCTCCCTTTCTCATAAAAGATATCTAGATTAAAATGTAGCATATTATTTAAATTTTTTTTTTGCATTTAATCAACACTGGTTTACTTGACACCCTTATTGCATCTTTCTCTTTGAAATTAATTTCACACCTTTCATGTGGCAACTGACTGTAGATATTTATAGTTACTACCACAATTTTCCCTTTTCAGTTCTCTTGAATTTTCTGGTTTTCAATGTACATTTTATCCAGTCCTTATCAAATCCCCACTATGGCATTTTCCTAATTTTATTTCACAGGGCGACAGAATTGTGTTGTGTTCTTGACATTGGTTCACATAGGAATTAGCTTTTCTCTTGAAATATTTTTACCCTTTTGGACTTTTCTCTGTGAGCACCTTGCCTCCCTATCTGCAGCCTGCTTTTGAAGCACCGTGCTAATAATCATCACCTGCTCAGATTCAGTCCTTTCTCTTACAACTATGAACTCTATGAGGACAAGATTATTTTTACTCAGATTGTTTTCTGTGATTTAAAAAAAAAAAATCCTGGTCAAACACAATAAAAATCAAGCTGGTCAGGGATAATTAGAGACTCTGAATTCTAGGACAGTGAGCTGTGCCTCAAGGAAGAGGAAGTGTGCCAAGAATAACAAATGTTCAGTTCACAGCTGTCAGCATTACAAAGAGAACACAGAGCAAGTATGCTGACTATATAGCTATTGCATGAATTCCACTCTCAGGACAGCTAAGAAATGCAGGACACTTCTGCTGATGAAGCAAAGGGGTGGCACAGTGGATACAGGAACAGCAGCTTTATGGGCAACATATCTCCCTTGCAAAATTGACTTCCTTGTCCTGGATGAAAACCCAGCTCCCATTGCAAAGTCAGGCAGTTGTCCCACTGACTAGTGCTAGGTTCAGCCACCCTTTCTCTTCTTCTTCCAGTCCCCTTTTCTGTCTTTCAACACTCTTGCCCTCTTCTAGGAGGGGTTGCTAATTTTCCTGCTGACTATAAACACACAGGCTGTTGGCAGTCCAGCTTGTTCCAACCTGGGGAGAGGAAGCCATAGAATGGCCAGTTTGGAAGGGATCTTACAGATAATGTAGATCCAACCCCTGCCCATTGGCAGGGACGCCTTTCACTAGACCCATCCAATCTGGCCTTGAATGCTTCCAGGGATGGGGCATCCCCATCTTCTCTGTTCTGGTGCCTCACCACCCTCACATTAAAGCATTTCTTCCATAAATCTAATGTATACCTAACCTCTTCCAGTTTGAAGCCATTTCCCCTTGCCCTGTCACTACCTACTCTTGCATAAGTAGCCTCTCTCCATCTTTCTTGTAGGGTTCTATAAGGTACTGAAAGGCTGCAATTAGATTATCTTAATCTGATACCTTGTTTTCATCTAGCAAGCATTCATCTGTTACTGCAAGAAATACCCTTCTCTTGAATAAATTGCATCGCCCTCCATCGGCAATTACAGAGATATCAGGAAAAAACTACATTTAGAAAGTTTTGAAAGCAGCAAAAATTTAAATTTGGAATAAACAGTAATAACTGTTTCGCATCTTCTTCCTCAGATGTCTCCTTTTAAATCTTCTTCCTCCCTCTCCATCATCATAATTTACTTTTTGCTCATAGAATAATTTCATGGCTGCAGGTAGCAGTTCTCTGGTAGCACAGTGTGTGAACTTTCTCCAGTTCTCTACTCCAGTTTTTATGTAGTTTAATTGCATGGTACCTGAGTACAGCCAACAGCAGTGAGAATCTGCTGGTCCCCAGGAAGTGATATTGAGATAAAAAAAAACCAGGAGGTAAAAAACTTCAGATCTTGGGTGAGTTTTTTTCTGGTTTCATTTATAAATTTAAAATGTTATTTCTCCAGCATTGGCAACATGACCAGGTACAGATGATCAGAAAGTTGAAGAAAAGTGCTGAAGTGCTGGAATCCTGTGAGCTTCCTATGTGGTGAGGCTGGCTGACAAAGTCATGAGGATCATGGCAGGGAGGCAGACCCTTTCCACCCGCCCACAGTCTGAAGTGCCTGAAAGCCTTGTTTTACTGGCAATTAATATTAGATAATTTCACATTTTTAATGTAGCTATTTAAATATATAATTTAACTTTTTTAGATAATTTCTAGAAAGAAAGCAGGCAGATGGAAACCTGCCATACTTTATCCAGGCAGAGAGGTATCAACCTGTAATGTCCCAGACTTTTTTAATAGCTGTGTAAAAAAGGCAGATTGTCCTAGTGAAACCTCTATTGCCACACTGTTTTTCATCATGAATGCAACCCAGGTGTTTTTATTTTGTTGAATTGATAATTTGTATTAACTTGTATGTGTGTATGCCTAAGATTTACTGAAGGGGTTTCTGCTGCTATTTTTCCAGCTAAATATATTTTATGTTTTGGCACAAGAAATTATTTTATGCACATTACACTCTCCAGCTAGAAACACCTTAGATTAAGCACCCTGACATTTAGAAGAAGAATAAGGATGTCTGTGAATACAATATTGTCATAGATCTTAGAGAAAATATAGAAATAAAATAAATATAGAAAATATTTAAAAGGAAAAGGGACAGCTGCTTTGAACTGGAAAGGTGGAAATCAGTTATTTTTTTATGTGATTACCTTTAGGCAATAGTTTCTGTGTGTCTGCATTGACTCAGCACCAGACTATAGATCTTAACACTCAGTGTTAGATGCCAACTGAGTTTTGGGCATTGCTTACAATTCTGATGTGCAGCAAAATTTTCATACCACATACCACATACCATGCTTCATATATGCATGAAGGAAAGTAACTTGCAACAACAGTAACATGAACAATAAAAATGAAAAAAAAAAAAAAAAAAAAAAGCNAAAAAAAAAAAAAAAGAAAAACCAGAAAATGTTCAAAATGCTCGTACTGAATATTTACCTTTAAACATTCCACTATAGTAAACTCCTGGCTATTGTAGCTACATAAACTCTAGTTTTATCCAGTGACAAGTTGTAGGCCTTACTGGCCTACAGGTGGATAAAAGTGTGACTCAAGAACAATGAGTATTAATAAACTTTGTCAAGTATCAAAATAGTGAATTTTAAAATGAGGCATCCGTCTGCATCTCACTGAACCTTGATATCTGGGCCATCTAAAGGTCATCTTCTCAAGAACAGCAGGCTCCTGTCTCTCAAATGACATTTGTATTGGTGCATTTTCAGAACAACTTTGTGGGCAAAGGTTGACCAACTTGTAGGCCATAACATGATGGGCAAGCTTGTTCTTTTCCACTGATATTCCTATCACAAAAGCATTGCTATTTCCAGGGTCAATACTTGCAGAGGGTCTCTTATATTTTAAAAAATCTCTTGATTTTTCCCCATTTCCAATGTGTTTCAGGTGAATGGGTTTTTTCCAAATCCCCTTCTGAGTTCTTTGGTTTTAGTTTTGCAAATGCAAATTTTTGGCAATGATAATTGACACTTGAAAATATATTTTCCTTTGGCTATATAACAACCATTAAACCTTGGGGAAAAATAAGTCAACAATCACATAGTTTAGCTGACTGCACCAATTTGTGCAAAGCACAGATAACAAGGTGATTTATATATGTGTTTGGCAGGACAAAGAATTCCTATTTTTGAAGCATGAGAGAGATGGGAAAATATGCTGCTTACTTCATTTTATGAACTACCAGTCACTTTTTGTCTGCCACTTCCTCCCCACCACCGTGCAAAGAGCAAATAATTGAATGTAGGTCCTTCAAGGCCTAAAGAATTGATCCAGGATACCTCATTCGTGCAGGTTATGGCTGAGCTTTGGTGCCAGGAGACTGACTCAGTCCTACCAAATGAGTCCCGGAAGCTGTTTTTGTTTAAAAGATATTGCTTTAAAATTAAATTCTCGTTTTGTAAACCATTTGAAGTCTATCACAGAGGAAGTGCCATTTTTTCCTTCCAAGGTCACACACAAAGGAAAGGAAGCTTTCCTTCTTCTTTTTTTTTTTTTTAAATATCCAAACACTGAGAAAATCACCCACATAAACTTTTATAAAAATCTGCCGTTTCCTCTAATTAAATTTCAAGTTTTCCCCAGTCTGCAGAATTCTTAAATATACTCACAGCAAAGTTGAGAATGACCTATCAAAAAACTTCACCTTGACAGAAACAGCTATTTTGGGGTCTTTTTACTTCATGATGAGGTAGTGCAGGTAGTCATGGTTTACCTGTTTGCCGTGTTTACCTCTGTATTGCTTTGGTCCAGATATTGAAGACTCTTCTGGCACTCCTACAGTCCTCTGTACAACATATTCAGATAAAAATAGTCCTCTTATCCTTGAGACAGCCCCTTCTCCCTCTCTCCCTCCTTCCCTCCCTCTCTCCTTCAATTTTCTGACACCCACAGCCTAACCCAACCTCTGTGTTTGCACAGGCCTTTTAACTACCAGCCTGAGGCAAGCTGAAAACAGCAGAGGAAGGAAGGGAGTACATCAGGAAGCAACTAAACCAATTTTCCATTAACCAAGTGAGCAGGGTCCTGTAACTTTTATTTGAGGTAAGGAAAACTGAGAAATGAAAGTCTCTCATAGTAGGTCACTCATTAATTCACAGCTTACTGCACCTTTCAGAGTGTCCAATACTGATTTTTGCTAGCAGGGCAATGTTCAAGCTGCTCATATCTACTGCCTTGTTCCAGCAGACAGGCTTAATTTTTATAAATTATCTGTCCTATGTAAAGTCAGACGTCAATCTCCAGCAGTATTTCTTTCAACAAATAGTTTATTTTTCAGGAAAAGGAAAATAAAAGCAGAATTGTCTTACTTAAAATAAAATGCATTAATTTCCATTTGGAATTCATGCAAAATTTAAGACTTGGACCTATTTCATATGCAAATTAAATTTTCCTTAAGAAAGCAATTTTTTATGGACTTAAGAATAGAGTTGCAATTTTATTTTTTGCAGGTACCAAGAAAATAACAGAACAAAGATATCACTCCTCAAGTTAATTTTTGTTGTGTTTAGCATTTTGCATTTTCCAGGTAAAACCAACAAGATTTTCACAGAAAATTGATGCCAAATATCAGAATCTAAATAGGATTTATTTTTCAGGATGCACACAAAGGAGCTCTGTGGAGCTTCTAGGCAGATGAAAAGTTGCTTGGCAATTCTGTGTCAGGTAATGTGTATATACACATACATATGATCCAACCCCATTTCCTGGAAAGATGAAATGCCATAGCAAATCCACAGTGCTGGATGAAGGGTAAAACTTTTCATCATCATGCTTCATGTACAGTCATTTATAGCCTCATGGAGAATCATCATCATTAAAAGAAAGTAATTTAAAGAAAATCTATATAAAATACTGGTTTTCTCTGACAGAAACTGTTCTTCACTAGAAGCTCTGGAACACTTTCTGTGAAAAACAGGTCACTTTATTCTCTCATTCTAAATAAGACTGGCTAAAAATTAATCTGAAATGTCTTTCTCGTGTCCCCTCCATGTCAGAAATATTTTAACCATAAGTTATACATCCTCTGGAGTTTATCAGTTCATTCCCTACAGAAACAATTCCAGTCTCTTGCACTTCTGAGAGGAAAAACTATTTTTACTGTCAGTCCAGGCACTGACCCTAGACGTTACTCCTTAGTTTTTGCACCTAGCAGCAAAGTCAGACTAAGAAGTTCTTGGCCCTTCTCTACCCTCATTTCTTCCCTGGTGCTTTGTTCCTGCTGCTGCACCACATGCTCCCTTCATCTGCACTGCTGCTTGGTGCTGGAAGCCAAGTTAAGAGTTAGACCTAACTAAAATAACAATAAAAAAATTAATATTATGTATTTAACCCGGATCAATCCCCAAACTGTTTCCCAAAAGACCCCTGGCAAAAAAAAAAAAAAAAAAAAAAGGAGGAATTATTAAGGTCACATCCTGCAATAGAAAGGCAGGAATAAGGTGCTTCGTGGTTATAAATTTGAAAGTCATTGAGAAACTGAATGCCTGAGTGTTGGGCTTTCCCTGGCAAAAGGTGAAAGGACACATTAGAGAATGAAAGCAAAAGAAAATTATATTTTTAAAAGTAGGGCCCCAGACTAATGAACCAGACTTGTTAAATGTCATAATTTCTTAATCTTTAGTGAATTTTGGGAACCATTACTGACACCTGACTTGTTAAAAGAAAGCAATTATTACACAGGAAAGTATACAGGTCAAAGTGCAGCATTCTGAAAGTAATAGCATGATGCCATTTGTATCCCAGGGACTAAAAATTATGGCTCGATTTTTATGGTAATCTTTGCAGTCAAATTTACTCAGTGTTCAAAAAAGGGAAAATTCTTCCTCCCATCCCTTGGGTACAAGGATGATCATCCACTGTATGAAAAGGTTCAGAGTTTCACAATAGTTTCACTAGGTGAATTGATTTAACTGCTGCTTAGCAGTATATGTTCAGGAAATGTAGTAGGGGATGTCTTGAGATTGATTCAGGAGCTATGGCAAAGAGTGATGTCTGAAGAGACTCACTGATGGGAGGTGGAAAAATCTTTGTAGGGAGTGAGGGAAAACAGACCTCACATGTACTGCAGAAATGCTCAACACACGCCATGGACTAAGCAGGAGAAATACTCCAAGTACAGCCTTGTGTTAGTCATTATATTTTACCAGGTGACTGATGAGCACATCCCCAAGGCTTGTCTGTGCCTCTGATATGTGTTACTTGTGATTAGATACAGCATCACTGAAATGGAGAATAGCTGGGTTATTCTCTTCCCTCAATGCACACCAGGAGCCAAAGGAGTCAGAGATGTGTACGGGTATTAGCTCTAATTCCCAGGCTTTCATATGACTAGTCTGCTATTGAACTGTTAGAGCAAAATAGATTATTTAGAAGATTTGTCCCCAGGATTATTTCTTCAGCTGCTCTCCTATCTTCTAAAGAAGTAGCAGTACCCAGCATAGATTCAAGCAGGAAAAGGTTGGTTTAAGAAGCCACCTAATGCTTTTTGCAGAGATCACTGTCTGGATGGATATAGGAAATCCATTTTTTTTCCTAGCTACAGCCAGTAAGTTTTCACACTGAAGATGAATCACTGGGAGCAACTGATAGGCATAGTAAAACTGGAGGCTGTTCGTCTGCTGATGAGCTGTAGTTAAAGGCTAATAACTTTGTCCATGCTGGGAAGCACTCAGTCCAGCAGGCCTAGCTTGATCTCTGCCTGAAAATATAGTTTTCTTTCAGAACCTATGAGTTCTCCTGTTTCTTCTGTTCCATTTCACATTTGTTGGGTGTCTCAAGTCACACAGCTGCCATGAAGAATGTTTATAAACAACCTCCTCCTGGAGACTCTGAAAAACACCCAGGTAACACGCCCACAAAGAGAGAGAGAGTGAGCAAGAGCAAACCAAGAGCTCTGAAAGGAGAGAGAACTCACCACGATCTGCAAGGCAGGGAACAACTGCAAGACATTGAGATGCACAGGAGGATTTGGGTGTCTGGAGCTTAGGCACAGGTCTCTTGGTCCTGGGGCAAAGGAGGCATGTCCATCCCCTTTCAAATGGGCTGTAGGAGTCTGCAAAAAGCACCTGGGGAGCCCATGCTCTGCAGGCAAAGGTATCTCACCCAAGGGAGTGCCCACATTCCCCTGAGATGCCACCCAGCCTCTGGGTGACACCATTGGACACCACGGGCAGCAGTTCTGGTGTGACATTCTGCTGTGCCTGAGAGGATGAATTCACCTCTGGAGCATTTGGTTTTCATGGTGTGGGACTCACAGGGCTCCAGCTGATCTGCTGCTCACTTGGCTGAGCAAAGCACACCCTTTTGCCAGGGTCAGACCTGGAACTGCTTGTGGAGGAGATGCTGACTGAGCCATGACAGAGCTTCTCAATAGAGAGGGAACCCATGTCCCATCCTTGTTTCTGCCCAAGGGAGACCTAAACCACTTTTATTAAGAAATATAAGAAAATGTCTTAACGTGTAGAAAAGAGTGACATGCCAGATTTAACTCTTCTGCCTGAACTGTTTTTTGGGCAACTTCAGGTCCCATCCTCAGGAACATCAATCTCGTTCACCACCCCAGAGATCATTGTGGCACTCTGGGGATGCTGGACATACACCACTTCTATCTCAGCAGCACCTTTGCTGGTGCCAAAGCAACAGAAAAAAATATTCCTGCACTTAGATTTATTCAACATCTGCGCATGCAGAGATCTACCCCATCTGTTTCAGTTATTCACACAGCTTTAAAGGGAGTTACAAACTTTTTGGTTTTGGCCTAGGATTACTAGGCATGGAAATTGGCCGAGGATTTGGCCTAGGATTACTAAGATTGACTCATCCATAGCTGGGGTATGTCAGAACAAAAATTCTTTGAGGAAAGAGAGATATTTGCAACTGATTTAATAGGAATTTTCCATCAGCAGTATTTCCCTTCCAGTGTGAGGACATATTTCAGATACATTCTTGACACAGAGAATATTCTAAATCTCTGGGGACAGCAGTTTTATCATCCAGGATACAGGGAAATGTCTGAGAAGGACTCATTGTTTCACTTCAGGTATCAGAGAGACAGGTAGCAGTGCCTTTTTTCTCTCAATTTATGAAATGCAGACACAGAGACGGGACATACAAGCCCACAAAAAATGGTAACCAGTATTGTTTTGGAATCACAAATCTGATAAAAATGGTCTCTTTTTTTTTTTTTTTTTTTTTTTTTCCAGAGAAAGTTCCCTGAAGCACAATTTATTCTCAGTTTTAATAATTTAGAAGCATTGTGATATTATCCTTGCTTTGTTATAAAAGCACTGAAACACTAAACAAGACTATAGAACATCAAGGATTATTTTTATAAGAAGAGTATCTATGCTAGTTTTCTGAATAATGTCTAGGAAGTTATTTTTTAAACGACCTTGTGGATCTTTCAGCTTTTTTTACATTGTGATAATGTGAGAATACTTATTTCTAGAATTCAAAAAGGCAGGAAAAATCCTTCATTTTCTTATAAAAGCAGATATTTTCTCAACCATTACCAGTAACTAGGTGTAAATAGAAGCATGTGAATATAAACACACACATAGATAATAAATATTTTAAAACAGAAAATTCTTTGAAATATACAGCCAAGATTGTTGGTACTGTCCACAATAAATAGAAATTTAAAGAGAGGCTGATGCTGACACTCCTGTATCAGCAGTCTTAGAAAGGGCACAGTGGCATAGCATTGTGAAGGAATCTCCTCACGTGTGCATGATGCTGAGAGATGCAGAGCACAGGAAGGAAAAAGTTAAAGGCACAGAGTCTTTGTTTGAATCCTTCTGTCATAATAATAATGAAAAAACAGAATGATCAGGGAACTATTACTGTAAAATCTTAGCTGATGCAAATGACCACTTAGTAAAGCATTACTGTAAAACTTACAGAAATCTTTTCCATATCAAGTGAATGAAGAGTCAAAAGTTTCCAGCCTTTGGTCTAATGAAAATTCTAAATTTCATGCTGGGCAGAACCCTCACGACTGGTTAAAAGCCTGGGCCTCGTACATGTTCTATCCCCCGAGCTTTGTCTAGAAAAGCCAACCACTTCCTTTCATCAAGGATGTTCATACCGCAACAGGAAAAGCCACAAGGTCTTGGTCATCTACTCTTTTGTAAAATCCTACAGCAGAAGAGGGGCTGGGGCAGGGGAAAGAGCCCCTGAAATTCTCCCTGCCATTAATTTAATACCAGTACTGGATCTTGCCTCTGGAAACCCAGCTACAGAGCCCTACACTATGCATGGCAATTGGGCCATCCCATCACTACAGTTCTCTATCAGGCAGGGTCCTTTCAAGGTGCTGTGTCCAAAGAATCCCATGAGTAAACATTAAACCAACATTTTCTATAGCGTAGGCCACAGAGAAATCTTAATAAAGCTACAGGCTTTGTAATGTTTAAATCCATAAAAGGCAAAAATTTGGTTTATGGCTCCCATCATCTTTCTAACCTTCCTGCTCCTCTTTCCCTTATATTCAATTTGCTGTCTGTTCCTTTAGGTGAAGAGATGGGGCCTCACTATCTCTTTTTTTCACATTCTGTTAAGAAAAAGGCCTTTTTTAGTATATAAGAGATTAACATTGATTGTTTGGTGAGCTGCTATTACCCTCTACTACCTGTATCACTTCAGTCAATGGGGACCAGTACAGGAGTTGCAGAGATAGATAAATCATAAAAGATGCCAAGTATATCATGTAGCAAGGGTTGAATGTAATAGTGAATAAGTAAGTAGTGTTTGCTGTGAAAAATGGTGTCATGAAAGAGCATTTCTGTTATGAGTGTTGTTAAAAATGTTTCTGCGCTCATTGGCTCTCATAGAAAAACATTTTTCCTCCCTGGAACACAAGAAAATCCCATTTCCCACTCAGTGCCTCTCTAAAGGCTCTCAGCACTGCAGGCATGGAGTTGAAGCCTCTCCATGGCTACAGCACCTCCTCCAAGGCTGCAGAGCCTGATGCTGCTCCAGCTGCTCCTCTGACTCTCAGCTGTAGCATCTCCCATGCTCACAAAAATCACTGATGTGGGAAAAGTGCTGGGGCTTACATATCAGCTAGAACCTGCTGGGACATACAGATGCAACTGAGATTATAATTGAGCTGGCTGATCCTTTTTGACTAGGAAACATTGCTAAATTGGAAAAGACAGAACTTCAAAGCCCCAGGTAACTTGCTAAAATAACCGAAACAGGAAACAAAAGCCAACACCTTCATCAACATGGCCCAAACAGGACAGGTCAGCCTTCAGACAGATTTGTGCCTAGGCATTCTTCTCTAGATACTTGGTCTGTACCTTTGACTAATTTCAGGTGCAGCCCCTGCAGATCTAAGATATCAGCTTTTGATCTGCTTTGTGCTTCTTCTACCCTTTCAGAGCTGGGACTCTGCTTCTCTTCCCTTCCTCTGCAACACTGACTCTTAACAGAGTGCTAAACAATTCACATTTTATTAAAATTAAATCAATAAGGAAAACCAAGGATTAAAATCCACGAATGACCAATTCAGTTTCCTGATGCCAATTCCGGCATATGACACTACAATATTCTCTTATTACTTAGCTTAAATGATAAAGAATTTAACATGCCAGTAAAGTCAGGGAAAGAAATTAAAATAAATGGGCTCCCCTACCATGAACAGGTGAGGGGCTGAAGTTAGCATGGCTCACCATACAGATGGTTTTGCTGTTCATTCTGGTCAACTTCTGTGCCTATGACAAGGCTGAATTGCTAATTATGCTGTACACTTGCTATGTGAGCAGATGTAAAGGCCAAAGAAAGAGAGTTCAAAGGCAGTTGAGGGGCTTGATGAATAAGTAAAGCTCTTAGCATGGCATAGGCCTCAATATAACCCCTCTTACAAGTCTCTCCTTCCAAAGTATTAATTGTTGTAGAGTAGATTGCTGCAGCTTCCACAAATGTGTGACTGCAAAACCAGCCTTGTGAGCACAGCAGGTTCTGCACAGCTGTTTGCAGCTTGTTCCTTCTCTAATCACTGTAATTAATATCCAGTTTAGGGGGTGACCATAGCTTTTGGTATCATGAAGAAGGGGACTTCTACCAATTTTTGGGCAGCTTCTCCAGGGTCAGCAAGTTGAGTAAATACCAGCACTTGGAGTGACAGGTGAGAAGAATGGACACTTGTAGATGAACATATTTTTTGGATTCCAGGACAAGGCTGGACAGGTCTGATTTTTTGCCTTTTCTTCTGTAGCTGTGTATAATCAGAACTTTGCATGGAGAGAATAACTATTCAGATTATATTTTCTTCTATTAATTAAAAATTAGAATCAGCAGTGTCATCTTCAGTTGCAGAGAATAAAAAGTGATTTTTTTTATTGAAACTAGGACCATTGTTTATCACGCTAACACATTAATTTGCATTTATTTCCCACCTTCTCCCCAAAGTGCTTTGCTGGTTCCTTGTAGACTTCCTTGTAACCATTGAGAATTTCACCCTTTACAGGATTATAAACTCATTGAAAGCCAAGGAAGCAGCAAGAACTGATGAGCCCCTAAGCAGAAAATAGGATACTTTCACGGAAGAGGTGAGAGAAGAAAAGTAGCTTCCAAGTCAGGAGGTGTTAAGTGTTGGTATGCTGAGGTTTACAACAGAGCACATGGGTACTACCAGCTCCACACTGGAATTACTCTCCAAGGGTGAGAATGAGAGATTGCTGGATCCAAAGGTGTGTCAGAAGAGGCAGCATGGGCCCACCATGGGCACAGGTTGGCATTCTCAGCCCATCAGTGCTTCTGGTGGTGGTGCACGGCCAGTGTCAAGCAGAGAACATCACTTACCAATGGGCAAACCAGGCTTCAGGGCAGCCAGAGCTGGGGCTGCAGACAGAGCTACAAATGTCCAACACTTGGCACCTCCACATCTGGCAGTGCCTCAGAGAGGGCAAAGGAAAGGTTGTCTCCTGCCTTACTCAACACCAGACTGAGGGGTCATTCAAGCAAAGGAGAATATACAAGACCCACACAAATGGAAAGGAGTTTAATGCTTTTTAAGCCATTAGCACCCACTGTTGAAAAGTACTATCAAAGGCAAGAAGCAAATACAATTCAAACTGGACTTGAAATTCTAGAAACCCTTGGATTTTTGGTTGCATAAAACTTTTAAAACTTTGGAAATGTGATAAATATCATGTTGTTTCTCTGAGCAGGTGAATGGAGGAGAGGGTAGAGGAGCTGGCAAAAAATATGTGGGCAGATGATTTGGTAATTATTTAAATGAGTGTTCTTGTACTTCCCCTCAGAAATTAGCTAGTCCTCTTCAGAAAGGAGGTATGAAAACACTGAATACTAAATTGTTCCAGTAGGTCAATTTTCTTGCTCTTAAGAATCCTTCAAAATTGAACTCAGCTACAAATTTCCCTCAAATCTTCCAGTTTTTCAGTATGTAAAATTGCACTGAGAACTAGACTGTAAAAATAGTTTTCTGGTGGCTGTATCACCACCACTTTTTTATATCAGGACAAAATAATCTAAAAGCAAAATGCTTGCTTCCCTGCTTAATAACTTATCTCCATTTTTGAATGGCTTTTTTTTTCTCCCTTTTAAATTTGTTTGTTCACTCATTTGTTGCTTTGTAGTTGTTTGTTTTCAATGCCTTCTAGTTCTTTATTTTTTGTGCCCCATCCACAGCTATAAAAATGTGTATGCTGAGTTTTGACTTCAGAGGGTTTTTTATAAATTCGTTGCTCTCATGAGCATTTGAACACCTCCACAGTCTGCCCAGCAGGCTGTCCGAAGCAGTCTGTCCTAAAAATGAAGAAGCAGTACCTCCAGTTATTCTTTTTCACTGACTGCTTCTTGCATACAGTGAGTTTATTTTCTCTGTGAACCTAAAATCTCCATGTGCTGATTTATTTTTAATTATATGAACAAGAACATCCATATTATACTAGTGGAATTCAGCCTGTCTGTTACTATGTGTGTGCAGCAGCCATAATCACTTTGAGGTATTGTGGCTATTTGTTTCCAAATGTCTCCTCAGATTAACAGTATAAAACACGGACTGTAATTTGATATAATTTTGAACAATGCTATTTAGAAGAACCAAATGGCCAGCCATCAAAGCAGAGTGGGGTCAGAAGGTTGTGTTTTATCAGTGTCATAATAAGCCTACCAGAGGACATCACCACCACATGGTGAGATAAAAAAACAAAGTGCTGTTTTTCTACTGTAGATAACAATAGCAAAAATAACAACAATTATAGTATTAATAATACACAGATGTATCTACTATTTAACTCCATTGTTCTCAAAGTACTTCTACAAAGACTGGTGAAATGGTTTAACTCCAGTAAAAGGCAGAGAGTAGGAAATGCATAATTGGCAACAAAATATCTTCCTTTACCTGCTCAATTAGGGTCACACTGTATCTTTCTCTCACTGTACTTGGCTAGCTGTTGCTTTTGTTTCTCCAATTCTATAATATGTGTAACATTAGAAAAAAAAAATTAAAATTGTCATAGGGAAGCTAGACAAATTTGCAGACTAGTGGTAGACTAGTGCTAACTAGCTAACTGATACTGGATGTGCCTGTTATAAACAAAGCTAGAACCTGGTACTGGAGGCATTTGGTCCACTTCCTCCTGTTGGGATTAACAGCTGGTTTGTGCATCATACTCTGGTCTTGTAAGGTCACCACTCAGCACCCTTGCTGGCACTACAGAGGACACAAATGTGTGGCAAGCCAATGACACAAAAAATAACCTTTCCTTTTTTCCTCTGCTAGCAAGTTCAAGGGAGTCTGACAGTTTCAGAGAAATGGAAATAGGTGCAAGGAGAAGTCATATTTTGGACAGAATTCCTAATACACTAGTCTAAAAGGGGCGTATACATGCCATGCTTTTGTTTGGTTAAAGCATTAATGTCCTGAAACTTGGGCTGCAGGTTCTGGGGCAGGCAGATCCTCCTCATGTCCCAGTACAAGTGAGATAAGCTGGTCACACTGTGGGATATGGCACAGGTTGAACACCAGCCCTGCAGTGTCAGAACTAGAGTCAACAGAAAATAGGAAATTCTGGACATCTCTTTCCAAGGAACCACAGACACCAGGCAATTCTGGTATGTTTTAATATCTGGAAAAATAGTTGCTTTAGCATTTATTATTACTGGTGTTACAGCAGCACCTAGAGACCCATCCTGGGACTGGGATTCCTTCTTCCCAGAGATAGGCAAGGAGGTGCTGAAGGAGAGGCCCTGCAATGAAGAGGGTGCAGTCCAAATGGGAAAGACAAACAGCAGGAGGGTAAGTAGATGAGGATCAGAAAGAGGGGGTTTGCCTCTGCCAGCAGACAGCCTCGACCATGCTTGGGTTTGCTATCACTTAAGCACAAGGGGACCCACAACCTCCTGGTGACACACTGGCTGCACTGGCACACAGAGTTTTAGCCTGAAGTTCAATTATAGGGTTATCTTTGGGCTTGACTTACCAGGAAAGACACTGTTAGAAATTGAACAATGTGAATTGTTTAATGTCTGTGCACCAGAACAAGAAGTTTCCGGCTCATTGAGATAATTCTGGCATTGAAAGAGCTGCGGATGAGGCTATATGGAAATTAAATATTAAGATACCAGTGTTTATCAAAATCAGCTGGCCTTTTGGAGTGTTGTTGCAGTGTGCTGGAAATCAGACATTCTGGACTTTATCCAAGCTGTTGTAAGAATAGATCACTTTTTCTGCCTGTTGCCTGAAATAAACAAGTATTACCATGATATTTAATTTTTGCCTAATTCAGGGGACAGATAGAAAACCACAAAATGCTCTTTTTTCTGATACTGTGGTGTTTTAATTAATGATAAAACCCCCATTTTTTAAATGTGGTTCTTTTTGGTTTCTAAAGTCTCAAGTCTGGAAAGCTAGATACAAAATGGGAAGTTTAATTGGAGACATCCATGAAAATATTTCCTTCTGATCTTTCATTACATTCTTGAAAATTGTGTATTCCACCACTATAAACAAAGTTTTATGCATGCCTATAGAAAAGAGAGAAAGAGGTCTTTGCATAATGCTTATTAATTTTCATTAGAAAGAATATTTTCCCAAGCATGACTTTATATAAGTTAGGAACCTAGTGGGACCTAATGTGAAGTGAATATTTCCTGTATCTTGCAGGCAAGGCTTTAGGAGTCAACATCTCTGGAGAAAAGGATTTTAAAATATCTGTTAAAATATTTTTCTCTTCTAGTTTTAGTTAAAGCTGCCTTAATGAAAGTGTTTACTCTCTAAAGCCTGTGTATGGGTAAGAATGACACACAGCAAAATAAGAGCTTTACTATAAATAAATAAATAAAGCCAGGGATGCTTCTGTGTTTATTTTCCTGTGACCTCCTCAAACTAGTGTAAAATTAGATAAATATTTGAGCTTTCTCTGATGATGAGGAGTCAAGGATATCCTCTGCTCTGGGAGAGTGGGGTCGTCATACCTCAGCCTCTTTGGTATAATTCCTTCAAATAGATAAATTAGCACAAATTCTCAAAATCAGCTTCCCAGTTTTAGATTACTTCACTGGGGGCGGGGGGGAAGACACTTTATAATTTTTCATTTCATAAATACAAAGTTTCCAGTCCTAAATTTGGAGCATCACCCTGAAAGCATACTACAATAAGATAACTATATTATTTTACCACATAAACTGTTCCCCAATCAAACAGCATTTCCAGGATATCCCAGGATCTGGAGACTCCAGAATAAGGACAGGACTATTGGTCAGAAGTTAAGTGTTTAGGGTCATCAAAAATTTTGGGGTGTTTATGAGAAAACTGATACCAGGTGGGACCCCTGCAAGGAGATGGCAAAGAAAATGAACAGATAGTAGGAAGAAATTAAAAAAGAATGGAAAAAGAATGGTTTGTTAAAGACCACAGGAAAGCAGCTGAGATTGACCTATAGCAATGTTGTACACTTCAGAATCAGAATTGAACTCTGGATGAGAAAGGATCTAACGCCAGAGGGAAACTCAAGAGGTCAGCAGTACAATGGGAAAGGCAATACTTCATGGCTTGGGGAAAAAAGGTGAATTAGCTCAGGAATATTAGTAAAATAAACACATTTTATAAGGGAATCGATGCATGGAAGAGAGGATATTAACCACGTCTGTGCCTGATAAACAACAAATAAGGAATCATTTTCATTATAAAAAATTCAATTACAGAAGAGCAAGGAAAAGTACTTTTATGTGTCCACTACAGGGAGTTGTTTAATAGTGAATGAAAAAGCAGTCTCCCAGACACATGAGCTATTTGTGGAAGGATTAAAATTTGAGGTTATTTAAGAGGCAATCAGGAGCTCAGGAACAACAAAACACCAGGAGCTGATAATGTTGCCACCGAATTATCAGGCATGGGAAAGAATATGACAATTCTTTTCCATGATTTAGAAATTCTAAAAAGAATTCCAAGACAATGAAAGCAGGTAATGAGACTGCTGTTGGGAAAGAATAAAAGGAGAAGAAATAGAAACAGCAACTCCCTCATCTTATTGCTTTTACAGCTGATAATATCCTCTTTTTGGTATTTTTTTTTAATCATCACATCTCCTTTAGTAAGACTATATATTAAATATATGTCTGGAAAAATATATTGTCTATGAATTAGCTGCTTCTATTTTGCCATTACTGGAGAAAAAAAATTAAGATTATTCTAATGCTATATTTTTTATATATGAGCTAAAATGGAAGCATGTTGAAAACTTGGTGCATTATCAGAATGATATAACTGAGTTTGTAGTGTGAAATTAGAGTACAATATGTGGAATTGCATCTGTCCCATTTTGAAGAATTAGGACAACATACTAACACTGCTGCTGGAAGGAGCAGTAAAGTTACAGCACAAGTCCTGAAAAATCCAGTTTTTAAAAACATAGGTGATGTTTTGAAAATCTTGTGAAGGCAAAGCAAAGACTTGAAAAACATCAAGAGAAAACTGAGACCAAAGTGCAATGAAGACAGTTGCATTTTCTCAAATAAACAGGATGGGGAGAATTCCTTTAACAGGAAAGAAAGTGCAAAAGTTATGAGAGATGCAAGGATTCCCCAGTCTTTAATACTATGATAGATTTTCATTTAATTCAAACCATGACACAGCTTTAAATCATCACATTCACTAAGCAGAATCATAGATCATAAGTATCTGCAAAAAGAAGATTTCTTCTGATGAAATTTAACCATATGTTGTGGTTTTAAGCCTGGGTGATAAATAAGCACCATGCAGCCACTCACTCTCTCTCTCCCTCACCCTGGTGGAATGAGAAAGAGATTTGAAGTAAAATTTGTATGTTGAGATACGAACAATAGAATAATTGAAAATAAAATAAAATGCATTAATAATGGTGATAGATAATAATAATAATGAAAATTTTTAAAAAGAAACAAGAAGTGATGCACAATTCAATCTCTCACCATCCACTGACTGCTGTCAGACACTCCTTCCCAAATCCAGATCAACTGCCCTTCCAGAAAGCTCCCCCAGTTTGTATACGGGGATGACTTTCTGTAGAATGGAGCATCCCCTTGATCAAGCCAGGTCTCCTGTCCCAGCTGTGCCCCCTCTCAGTTTCTTTTGCACACCTCCTCAATGGCAGAGCGTGAGACACAAAAAAGATCCTTGACTCAGAATAAACACAAGTTAGCAGAAAACAAAAACATCCGTGTGCCATCAACACCATTCTCATTCCAAATCAAAAATACAGCACTGTAACAGCTACTGAGAAGTTGACTCTATCCCAGATGAAACCCAGATACCATAGTAAAATTCTACAAACCACCTATTTGTATGGAATGATACACTGTATTTTCAACTATGTGTTAGGGCAAGAATAAACCAGTATTGGACCAGTATTCCTTGGTCTTGCCTTGTTTTCTCAGTCAATGCAGAGATGTTCTTGCAAAATGGTCAAGTAATATTAGAGAGTGCCAATTATTTAAAACTAGCCTTATAGCTAACTTTAAGGATTCGAGGTTTCCCTTTTCTTCTTATATTCCTGGCAATAATCCAGGGTCCAAGTGTACAGGTACAGCACAAGGTAACAGCTCTGATTTAGCAGAATAATCAAATCAGTACTATGAGGTGTGCAAATTCATTTACTTTTTCAAGCTTTAGGACTGATCCCACAAACTGCACTGAAGGTTATTATCCCACCTTTATTTTTATGTGAATACAGTGCACACAGCATAAAATTATTAGCAGACACTGTGTGCTGGTACACTGAGCTCCCACCTGCACCTAAGAAAAGAATGATCATTTAGAGATATTTATTATCCCCATCTTGGCTGAGAGTTCAGAGGAGCTTTCCATTAGAGGAAACAAAAAAGACTACAACAGACACAGAGGACACTCTTTGATGAGAAACTGCCTAGAAAAAAAATACCAAGTCCAAAAAGCTGGAAAATATAATGGGTATCTACATTTCCAACAAAAAATACACCTCAGTTTTTCAAAAAGGTTGTGAAGTTGGATGTCATATGTCTTCTTCCCTCTTGAGGTACCAGCTGCTTTTGTTTCCTGGTATCCAAATCTGTGGGGAGGCAGTTTGATTCCTGACTCCACCCTTGTACTTCTGCAGGACTAGGCTCTGCCTGCCACTGACCTGGCAAAGAAGGGACACCCATCCATTGCCTGCAGCACCATCTCCTGCTCTTACGCCACCTAAAGGCACTGAGAAGATCTCCTAATTTTTAATTTTTTCTTCTCTCCCTTGTGCAGGCTAAAGCAGAAGGTGGGTGGGCAGGAAAAAAACCAAAAAGGAATGGGACAATAACTTTGGGTGAAAGTTATCCAGCATAGGTTGCAAAGCCAAGTTTCAATTGCTGGAGTGAATTCACAGTACTACCTTTTAAAGAAAATATTTCCACGGAGGGACCAGGCCAGGATTTCTCCTAGGGCTGATGTTGGTATGAATTGCACTGGAAGGGAAGCCTGGACAAAGCACTCTGCCTTTGCTGTGCCAGAGGGAGAAATTTAATTCCCAGGATGCCACTTGGTGTTCACACTGGGCAATTCCTGCAGGACCTTTCTGTCCATTCAAAGAGCTGTTTTTCAGAGTATTTCCCTTGTGCCACATTTTTGTAGTTTTTCTTTAGTATGCTGGATTTGGTTCTTTGCTATATCAGAGGCAGTGTAACTACTGCCTTCATTGTTGCATTTCTATTTTCTCAGATGATATAACTGCAAAATATAAAACACAGCACATATCAAGGAGTATCACACTGCTTTGCAACTCCAAATTAGAGAGCCAAAGATTAAGTCTCTTCAGTTAGAAAAGCTTTTTTCTGATTTTTTTTTTTTCCCAAGCCAGTTGCAGGTTGAGATCAGAGAAGTGCTGTTTGTAAACCGAGGCTTATAGTACAAACAGTAGGATTTTAAACTTTTGGGACAGGGAACTGAGTAACACTCAGCTGAGGCATGCTAGAGGGGAATCTTGGGATTGAATTTAAGACTGAAGGGATGCACTTAGTCTGTTGTTTTCCCTGCCTCAGGTTTGAACATGTTTCAACCAATATTTCTGCTCTGCTGTGGTTAGATGTTACATTTCTGTTAGATTTCCTATGTGAAAAGATTGGAGCTCTTACTGTGTTTTTCCCATGGCTTTGTAATTTGAGGCTGCCTGGAGCCTTCTGTGATGAGGGAGAGAGAGAAAAGTTTATGAAGGCATTTTTAGGCATGGCTGGAAAAGCAGAGCTATCAAAGAAAGAATCAGAATGGGGCAGTGATGAAGTGGGATGGACAAAAAGTTATGAAAAAAATCCAGTAAATATGGAAAAAGTGTGAAAAAAGTGTGAAATCCTTCTGCAGTACAGAAATATGTCTAAATTACAGACTGATCTCATTGTTCTGTTGCTGAAAATCAAAACCACTGCAACATGGCCTGAGTGCTCTAAGCCTTGATAACTCACAGCAAGGGTCTAGCCAGCAGCATCTGTGCAATTTGTCCATGGAAATACATTCCTGCTTTGTGGATAAAAGACTTCAAAACTCCTGGGTCGCCTGATAGCAAAAAAAGTCAACAATTTAAAAATAATTTTTATTTAGACAGTGAGAGAAAGCAGATCAGAATCTGATGGATTCTTTTTCTAGATATGGAAGCATTTAGAACAGAAAACTGCAGTCATTCTATCCAGCATCTAAATAACTTCTGAAAGGAAAAGTCGGAGGTAATCCAGTTGTCTAAAGGTTAAGGGAAAAGGTGAAGTGCACTACTGAGAAAAATGATCCAGACCTCTTGTGGTAATAGAGTGGTTAGCAATTTTGTTGCATTTAATAGGATCCAAGGAAGACTATTTCTTTCAGAATAACTGCCTTATTTGTAAGTAAGGTGAATTCTTTAAAAAAATATCCTATTTTGCATTTATTTTATCTATGCTTATACATGCCTTGAAGAGCAAATAAATGCACTTTTTGTGTTGTAAAATAGAAGATAAGCTGACAGCAGAAAAAAGTTAGAAATATTGTTTGGGTTTTTTTCCTTGTGGAAAATATATTTTTCTGTTATACTTTCTCACCCAGAAAGTAAGATTCTAGGCTTTTTTTTAATCTATGAAAATAAAAACTTCTTAGTAGTTCTTTCAAGCAATACAGAAATCAAAGCTGTCTGCAGAACACAGGCAGTACTTACAAAAATACTATTTTGCTGATAACTTAATTTCACATTGAAATCAGTTTTGAGTGACAGCTTCTCATCAATCAAAGAACCTACCATGCTGTTTGATACCCCAGCTAGTCCTACACTGCCCCCTTTGCTGTTCTTGCCATTCTTCTGTAAGTCTTATCCAGTGAACCATGTAGCTGTGGATCAATGCCCAAGCTGCAGAGAACAGCTCTGCCTCCAGACCATTTCCTAACAGGGAATGGCATCTGGGGAAGGCTGCTCCTAGCGATTAAGTCTTCTGAAGACAGCTGTGGATCCACAGGATAAATTATTCTCTCAGTCCTCCCCTGCACAATGAGTGCAGCTGGTTGAGCATCTCACATTTTTCAATAGCTCTTCACCACTTTTTCAGCTGTTTAAGCACCTGCAGAAATGGCAGTGAGTCTCAGCTGTTCAGCATTTCTCCCATCACTGATTAGGAGGAGGATCCAGTCCTGGAGCTTGTCTTCTCCATCTTTCTTTCATTTCACTCTATTTTGGTCTTCTAGTGTCTGCATATTGTAGACAAAGGTCAATAATAATAGTTTAAGAGCTGCTTTAAAATGAGTAAAAGGATTAGAAGATGTACCTTTGACTAGAGAAGTGATGGAGTTTGACATGGGGTAGTCATGCTGTGTAACCCTGATGCTGGTGGGAAGGTGTACTGGTGTACTGTCAGGTAAGGTACCTCACGCTGCTGTGTGACATATAGAGACAGCAAAGAAGGTAGCTGGGTCTAGTTATTTGTCAATGTGTGACTTCACCTTTATCATCTTGCTGCTCGCATAGAGATATTACCACAGGACCACCAGCAGGCATTAATCACTCTGCTGTGAGAAAAAATTAGAAGAGAAACAAAAAAACCCACCAAAAAGTGAAAATAAAAGACCAGCTACGTTTTTCCTTTCTGAAAGAATGGGTTTCTTCCATTTATCCACAGAACAAAAAAATGTCCCCAAGATTTTTATCTGTATATTAGCTTGAAAAATTCTTCAAAGTTCCTGGCAGCTACCTTGTAAAATGTCAAAGCTTCTCATTACCTCTGAATGAGAGCTCTTTTAGCATCCCTCGCTGCTGAGTCAGGATGTTGAGAGTGTCTGAGGAGGCTTGTTTATCTGAAACCCACTGATTTCTTTCCAGTTCTCAGTGTTGGATAGTGATCACTTCTGGGTGGTTTCACATCTGAAAAAAAGGACTGCTTTGGTCATGACGCAATGACTTCTGAATAATCAACTAGCAGAACAAGCCAGACCTCTGCAGTTTGTTCCTCAGATGCGCCTCCTTGAATGAAGAAGATTCCATTCTGCTCTTCACAGATGGTCTGTGGCTAGACAAGTGTGTTGCAGAATTGCTTTGGCTGGGAACAGAAGTGGATTGTCATGCTGAGTGCCTTAGAAAGGGACATGAATTAGCAGAGCTGCTTTCAGAGAACTGACAAGATGCTTGGCCACACTTTGTTAACCCATTTGCAGTGATGAATGAAAAAAGCAGCACTCAAAATAAATAAACAAAAAAAAGGGTAAAACTGTTGCACAGTAAGTGGTTGATTTACTTTCTTGGGTACCTGTTTCTGGGTAAGTGCTAAATCTAACAGAAATATTCTGAATTTCATACATTTATCCAAACTTGTGGAACCTTCCAGATATTGATCTTTCAGACATTGTATATATATAAAAACTGGAAAAAAGTCTCTGGTCCTGGACAGTTAGAATTTATAAGGTTTTCTTAAATAAGGAATAAATAAGAAACATTACCAGTGATGTGACTTCGCAATTTTTTTAGTCAAAAATCTATATATACAATTTAAAGTAAGTTTCCATGGCTGGTCTTTATAACCTTCACATCACAGGTCTTAAAAAAAGTTTAGAGTTAATATTAAATCCATACTCCAATGCACTGATTGTTCTGCCCTGAGCAAAGTCATATTCAAGCCGGGAATAAATTGGTCATGCCAGGATATGACTGAGGCTTGACACACACACACCTGTACCACCAAAAAAAACCACTCAAAAGCTCATTCTGTCTTCTGTACTGTTCTCCCACTGCTTTCACTCCAACTTTTTCACAGAAAGCATAAGCCAGATGTATTTTCTTACAAATAGGGAGGATTTTCCCTGTAGGAACCTGGCTGTAATATGAAATGCAGGCAGAAGGGCAGTGATTATCATTCTGTATGTGTGATTTGGCGACAGTGAGGGACCACACAACAACTATCACTGGCTTGAAATGGTGCTTGAAGATGTTGGAGGCCCCAAGGAAAGGTTTTTGCAAGTTTCTAAAACAGATGGAAAGAGCTAGAAGGATAGTGTCTAAAAACCCCTCTTTTTGTTTGTACTCTGCAGGCACACAGCACTGTGAGCCGAGTTAAGGAGCGAGGGTCACTAGATAATGAAAGACATTGTTGTAATGGCATTTTTCAACTAATTTTGTCATTATCTTTGCACAGAATTAATCTGCTTTTTTAGAGAGGAGTACAGAGAATTAAAAAGAGAAACGCTTCTCACAGTGCTTGCAAAAAAAAAAAAAATTAAAATACTTGTTCATTCTGGATGGGTAAATGTCTTTTGGCAGTTGATGTCATTATCGATCTTCACTGCATGAGTATAGCTAAGTAGGAGCCATGTGCTTTATGTGTAACAAACAGAATAGGCAAACACGCATGGAAAAGAACAGGGTTTATGTTTTACAGTCCATCTATTAATAATCTATTTGTGCTGGGGAAGGACAAGGGGAGACCATATTTTAAAGTACCAAGATGTTACAGTGTTGTTCACTTATAAAAAAAAGTCTGACCTTACAAAGAAATAGCATGTTATACCATAAAATTCTGCCTGTAAACTTATCCCTGACTTTGAGTCTTGCCCTGTCTTCTTGTACATCAGTGCTATGGGCTCATTCACTTATTTCTTGGGCAGGTCAGTAAAGATAAATGAGGAAAACAGTGGAATAAACCAGTATTCAGCCTGAACAAGGGCAGTAAAATGTGGTCAATAGTCTTCCTCATACCAATAATTTCTGATGGAAGATGAAATTAGGTTCAATGACTAGATAAAAACTGCTTACAATCCACATAAGAAGTTCTTTTTTTGATTTCAAAAATACAAGACCTCATGAACTCTGTTGGATGTAGCTGAATTGATTAAGCCTGTTGGGCAACTATTTGTACTGGGTTTAGCTATGGTAGAGGTAATTTTCTTCACAGTAGCTGTTTTGGGGCTGTGTTTTGGATTTCTGCTGCACACAATGTTGGTAATTCAGGGATGCTTTTGTTATTGCTGACCAGTGTTTAAGAGAGTCAAGGCTCTTCCTGCTTTTCACACCACCCCACCAGACAGGAGGCTGGGGGTACATGAGGAATTGGGAGGGGACACAACCAGGACAACTGACCGCAGTTGACCACAGGGATATTCCAGATCATATGACATCATGATCAGTATATAAAGCTGGGGGGAATGTTGTTCAGGAGTTCACTGCTCAGGCGCTGGCTGGGCATCAGTCTGTGGGTAGTAAGCAATTATTTTAACTTTCATCACTTGTCTTGAGTTTTATTTACCTCTGCTATTTTCCTTTTAATTACTGTTATTGTTAGTGTTGTCATGGTTGTTGTTATTTATTTATTAGTAGTAGTATTATTAGTATTAGTATTATTAGTATTAATATTATTAACTCATCTCAATCCAAAAGTTTTCTCACTTTTCCCCTTGCAATTTTCTTGCCCCCATACATCCTGGAGGAAGGTTGAACAAGCAGATGTCTGTACTTAGTTTCCAGCTGCAGTTAACCATGACACTCCTTCATGCCAAGTACAATGCTACATGTTTTTTACTGCTCTCTTGAACTGTTTATGAGGCTTGTGTAATCCTTGCCAGACTGGTGTCCCTACAGGATGTGCTCGTACTGTGTCTTGCTACCACCATGACAACAATGTTAGAACAGAGGGTGGAGGTACAAACATCAAGCAATTAGTAGGAGTAGTTTTATTCTCCTCCTCAGTACTATATGCCAAAAATATGTTCCAAGCTAGATTTTGTGGAATCCTAAGGCACACGAGACAGATGGAGATGCAACTGCATTCTTCTGTATTATCTTGGGTACACTTAAGCCTAATGGACAGCTATTGAGTTTACTAGCTTGGACACATACAGCACATCCTTAAATTTTTCTGGTTTATATTAATAAATCTTTTTTCAAATGATTTTTCCTTTTTTTCTAAATAAACTCATGCTGCATTTGAGGGAAGCCCATCTTTGTATAGCAGGTACTTGGAAGTATGAAACTCTGCCAGAAGTAATTTGACACAAATCCAGCTCCCTATTTAAAGAGATATTAACCTTTCAAAATGAGCTGTAATTCCTGCTGAGAATTCAGTGCATACTTAAAAGGATTTTCTTGTATAAAACTATTACTTTACTTGACCTCATAGATGGAGATCTTTGTGCAGAACCAGCAGAGGTTATGACTGATCACCAGCTTAAGTAGTCTCATTTATTAAAGGACAGTGTAAAAGGTCCAAGAGCTGCCTCAGTTGAAGTACTAAATTCCCTTAACAATAGTGTTTCACTGAAAATGGATCTGTTAAACTGCCTTGTCTCTGTGAGGCAGAAAAATTGGCTGTGGTTTTACCTTCAGGAATCTCAGGCAGTATGGAAAAATGAACTGTGACATACCAAAACAGGACACAGGGGAGAGTGAGGTGACTTGAAGAGTCCACCTCCATCCCAGGTAATCGTTGCTTGGGAGTCCTGAAGCATGAGGACATTTTCTCTTCTCTTGCAGTGAATACCTGGGGGCTGCTGGGGACACCTTGGCGCTCACATGAATGCAGTGCTGGGACTGTTCATCATGACTAGACAGAGAAACACATGTGAGCATGACAGCTACGTCTAAACCTGTCAAGAATCTGCAATGGTGGACTAATCTGCAACCTGTGTGCTTTTTCACCTTCTCTTGTTTTTGAGGTTTGGTGCTCAAGAAATTACAGCTCCAGCAGTATTGCTGTTGAGTATTAGGGATGGTGCATTAGAAAAGACTCAGAAAGGCAAGGCTGCTTCCTCAAAAGACAGCATCATATATAAGCTGAGCTGTCTCCACTGGAATCTTCCTTCAGAGTGTCCAGGGAAACCAAGGATATCTTTAATCTGCAAAAGTGGGATGGAGAACTTGGAAGTGCTTGTAGGCTGCCAGGGTGACTTTTTCTGTAGCATGGCTGACCATAATGATCAGGTAGCAAGCAGCCTTGAAACCAGGATTTTGGTGAAGACAATCAGAAAAATGAAAACATTGATGGCATTTTACTTTTAGTAAAAGTTATTTATTTACATTAGTAAAAGTTCTGCAGACCAGAAGATCATGTTATGCCATTCTTCTGCAGCTTCTTAGTAGTAACAAGATCTTTGAATCTAGATTTTCCAGAGGAGACAAATTGATTCAAATGAGATCAGAAAGTGTGAAACAAGATAAGAATCATGTATTGTCTCCACTTATCCCCATCCTATATGTCTGTGATAATGACTTACAAGTTCTGTGCTCAATGGCATGGAAAATGAGAAAAAATTATAGCATTAATCCCAGCAATGTCAGTTCTCTGGAGAGCTGAAACTTAGCTATGCATTATATTTTGTAGTTTACAGAGTAATTAAATTAATCTATTTAGCTAAATGTGTATTAAATTAATCTTTATTAATCTTATATAAAATATATATTTGAGTGGATCTGAGGGTAATATTGGCATTATTTCTTCTCCGCACACAAATAAAGAGGTGATATAAACAGACACCACAACATAAACAGAAGGATAGAATAAGTCCCTCACCAATATCACAAAAAAAGGTCATTTTAGACAACTTTTAGGCCTTCACCAGTGAGTAGCAGTGGTAGTTTATGGACAGTAAGAATGGAGGTTTGTCCAGCCAGTGGATTAGGAGTTCCTAAGCTAAAAGTAGATTGTGAGCTATTGTGCTTACTAAGCAGTAAAAGAACCCTTACATTAGCAGTTTTGGCCACTGAAATATCCTGCAAAAATAAGTCCTATAATTTAATTGTAGCCTAACAAATAATTCCAAATTTTTAATTCTATCATTGCTGTGTGCAAACAGCTTATGAATACAAGCAGGACTGGGAAAGCCCTTTCAGTACCTAGACAAGCTTTCCAGGACTGCCTTTCCTTCACACTTTGAGGAAGTTGATGGATTTTTTTTTTTCACAATCACGTTGAAGTCATGGTTATGAGATCTCAAGCAACATTATGGATTAGAGAAGGAGGCCAAAAAGAACCCTCGCCCACTCAGTACTCATGTGTCAACTGAGACCAATTGTTCAATGCTTCCTTATAAACATCAATAGAAAATAAAACTGAAAGCCTGAACCAACAAACTAACCCATTACTAATGGAAATACTGCTGACAGGACTTTGAAAGGCAGAGATGGATGAGAAAGGAAAATGAGAGAACAAGAAAGAAACTCTGAGCTGTTTGACTCAACTTTGTGTCTCTCTTGGAAAGAAGAGGCTTTGGAGATTAGTGGCTGTAACCCTCTCAAGCAAAAGAATCAAAGATAAAAGGTCTTTATGAGGCAGTGAGTTGGCACAGGACATGGGATAATGTTGCTTTGATAGATACTGCAGAGTATCATAGGATTGCACTCACATGGCCTCTTTAGACTATAGATTGGATTAAGAGACAATTAAACTTGGTTTTCTTTAAAGAGAAAGACAAAATATTCTTTCATGTTTCAAGAAAAAAACATTGTTCACTGCTCTTCAAAGCTTAAACTAATCAGAGAATGCTGAATGGATTTTTTTATTCCTAATTAGAATCCTTTATTTTAGATAGATGTATTTAATTTTCTGTTGAATTGAAAAGTCATTTTAAAGACAAGTAGTTTCCTCTTGTGAAAAATTGCCTTTGCTTGTAATTTTTCCTCCTTTTGAAAGTCCCATTAAAATATAAAAACAAAGATGAAGCTACAGACTTTGCTATAAAAAGTACATCTCTATCACTACTTTTTTGATGCATGAACATGAAAACTCTTTGATGTAGCCTTGAGAAGATCCAAATGTTCTTAGATTCATGCAAACCAAATGGATAAACCTTCAAAGCAGAAAATCTTCCAGCTCTTCTTTTTCTATAAGAGATAAAAACTCCTTAAAAAAAAAGAAAATGGCAGAATTTATACTTTAAAAAAAAAAAAAAAGGTTGAGTTTGAAGATATATTTTATTCTGTTTACTCATTGGTGATGCAGGTTCTACAGTGATTTGTTTGTAAGAAATAGAATGCTTTTATTCCAATGGTTTTTAGTTGCCAGGATATTTTTGTATATTCCTTATGTGCATTTTAAAAATCAAATATGGTTTTTTTACTGATCCATAGAAGTCCCCAGCTGCAGAGCATGTTTCTGTCTTTTCAGGAACAGAGACATCCAGTAGTATGAACATGACAGAGCAACTCAGGTTCTGCAGTTATATAATCTCCTACTGATTTCCTCTTGGGCTATTTAGTAAATGAGTTCAGACCCATAAATACAAACACCAAGAAAATGTAGGGCTGAACTCTCAATCTGTATTAACTCCCAACAATATGGTTGATCTCTCCAGACTGTATACAACCTCAGGCAATATGCTCTTATTAAAATGCATCACACAAAATGAAGCAGTTGTGATTTTTGTTTATTTCAGCAGCTGGAACATGTCAATCAGCCATGAAGCCATAGAAGACCAAGGATTTTGGAATCACAACTTCTAGGAAAAAAGGAACCAAAAAATATAGATTCTATTTTACTTCACAAGTAGCTTGAACACATTTGAAAGTTTTTTTTGACAAAAATTTATACAAAAATAAAAACTGAAGAGCATAAAACAATTGAAATGGTATGCTTCAGTCTTTATTGATTTAAGTATTGTTTAATTTTTTGTTGGTTCTTTCAATGTCATTTGACCAAAAAGTAGCAGAATCATGTGTATTTAACACTAACTGTTGTGTTGAATCTTAGTTTGAAATAAATTAAAAGTAAAGATTAATTCAAAGTCTTATTTATACTCCAAGATTTCTTGGTATGGAATAAAGTTAAAAATTACACAGTTTCCTTTGAAAGAAAGAATATGGAGCTAGACTGAGATTTCATTAGAAAGGGGATGTCCAGCATTGATCCATTTTTCTGGCAGCTGAAGGCGATAAAACATCAAGGTATCACTAAAATCGTTGATGTAACATCCTTAAGTGACCTGTAGTGAGCTCTGATATTATGAATTTTCTACCTAGTGTCAAGACATTGTCTTTCAACTTCCATGATGTAACCTGTCCTGTATGTCATGCTGGAGGCTCCTGGAGAAAGGGTACTTTTTGCAACTTAGTGGAAAACAGAAATTGGCTGAAGTGTTTCAGCCACATTGGTTTCTGAATTCTGTTCCCCTTTCTGTTCAGCATTTTTTTTTTCATGCTTTTTTGGTCTGGGAACACATGAGTTCAACAATCTGCCACTGCTGTCCTAGGAAAATGGGGTATTTTAGTACTTCCTGCATGCAGAGCCTTGCCTCCCGGGTTCAGCATCTGCAGACAACAGCCAAAGGCTATTAGCATTACTTTCTGTATTGTTACAGTGCCCAGAAATTCCAGGCAAGAATCAGGCCTGATTGTGATGGGCATTGAAGAAGCACAGCTGGAAAGTCCTGCTCGGAAGGATTCATGGACTTTTCAGCAGTAATCATGATTATAATAATTTACAGACTTACACTGGTATAACCTAGGGCAATTTAGCCTGTGAAATATATAAGTATGGTGTGGAGTAACTCATGAAAATGGCACAAAGGCATATTCACATGCAAAACTTAATCCATGTGCTAAGGTTTAGGAGACTAATTTCCTCTATAGCCACTGGATAATGGGGAGGATACAATAAGCAGTTCAGAACCCTGCCCTGAATTGCAAACTGGAAAAGCTCTTGCCCCATATTCCCTGGGAAAAAACCCAAAACAAAACCACTTCCAAGATGGGCATAAATGGTAGGTTTCTTGTTTAGGCAGATTTAACACCTCCAAAACCAGAATGTCCCAAAAAATTGACCCTGATAATAAGTCGGATTTAAAGCATACCAACATTAAATAATTTTGAGAATACATGCAGTTTTATAAAAATGTTATAAAATTATAAATATATAAAGATAATATTAAAACATAAATATATAAATATAATAATATTAAAATTATAAATTAAAAATACAAAATTGCACTGTACAATTAAGTTAGTTGAAATGAAAACACTTGATATAATCTTTGGAAGTTTTAATTTCTACAGGCATCTTGATCCATTTCTTCTTACCTTATTACTTACTATAATAAATACTGATTTTAACTTCACACCTAATGTTATGAGCATTTCAATATTAGTCTAAGTAAAATTAATGAAAACTTCTTAAACCTAACAAAAGAAAAGCTTCTATGTTCATGCAGTAATTTTAGAAGATATTATTATTCACCTATATAGATACTGTTTGCCTATAGAAGATAACCTTGACTACATATGCAATATATAGACATTTATATAAACCATAAGATCTTTCTTGCAAGAGAAAGACACCATATCATATTTTAGCACAACAGAAGTTTTGCAATATTGCTGTTTTTCACCACAATCTAGAATTTCAAGAAGAAAGATAAGAATGAAAGGCCACAGCAGATGATTCCGAAGGTCTGTCCAGCTCAATGTCCTCCCTCTAACTGGGTTCCAGAGCAAGTGACTGAAGGGGAGCATAAACACCAGAGAGCACAGGGCCATGCTGGATGTGCCAAGCACAGCCATGTGTCTCAGGGCTTGGAAGACCAGTGTGGCTTCTGCGTATTCAGAAACTCTTGATGAGCTGAGTTTCCTACACTCCTCCAGTCTCCCATGATCCCACGCAAACTTTTAGCTTCACAGCACCCTGCTGCCAGACCACTCACATCTCAAGCTTTCGAAAGTATGCTTTTAATAGGTCTCCTTTTGGTTTCCTTTGATGTTCCCTGTTCTTTTTCTGAGAAAGCCAGAAAATCAGTAGCACCTGATTCACTTTCTCCCTGTGCCCTTCATGATTTTATGGAGTTTTTGAAATTTTTGGAATACAGGAATTTTATTCCAAAGAAATTTCTGTGAACCAGACTTCTGGTTCTCAAAAATTTAAAGAGAAAATTGTAATTAGCAGTAATGTCAGTCCCTTCAATAGATCATTCTCTAGTGGCTTTGCATATGAAGCATAAGTAACATATGAAGACATATTCTTTTCTAGGTATCAAATTTTTAGAATCTATTTTTGTTAGTGAACTGCAGAAAAGCACAGACACAATGCAAAACAACAAAACTTTCATTTGTTTTCTGTGAGAAAGACAAAAAAACCAGTGCTTGCCAGATTTATATTGTTTATATGATTCCTAAATATGATGGACTGTAAACATTTCCATTAGCTGCAGACATAAAAGTCGTTTATTTGATTTAATTATAAAAACTACATTATACCATGTAATGCAGATTTGCAACTCTTTAGACCATTTTGGAGTCCAGACACCTAGCATTATAAAAGAGCCAGAATTGATCAACTTCATCTTGAGAAAGTGATGCATGTTCTAATAGTCTGCAGTCCATCTTTCAAAAAACCCCCACCTTTCTATCATATCAGATTGATTGCTATTATGAATCTCACAAAGTCTGAATATACTTTGGAAACATTTTCAAGCGATATTTTCCAAATCCCCCAAAATTATGGCAACTCCAAAGGCTTGCTGATATTTTTGAAGCTGCTGAGTAGCACTGAGGTTATCTATGTGATTCATCTGCAGTGTAAAGAAGCTAGGGAAACTGAAGACAGAAATATTTTATTTGATTGTAGCTGTTGGATTGTTGCTCCATACAATGTGGAAACTGAAGGCATTATGGAAAAGAACAGGGCGGGAGAATTTGGGGTAATTCTGTAATTTATGATGTATGGAATCACTATGGAAAATTCATTCTATCATACTTGTTAGGGTTACCATCTGTTATCAACAAGGCTTCAAATAAGTATTGCATCATTATTTGCTGTTATATCAGTGTTATGTGTTTCAAGTACCATGATTTTGCAATTTCTAAAAGTTAATGTAGAAATCTGGAATATTTTGAATAAGCAGCAAATTTCTGCTGGGAAGCGCTGGAAGACCTTCACCAGATAAAGATGCTCAGATTTTGGATAATCTTTCAGGTAGCAACAGCTGGGTTGCAGCTGTCTGAAGCTGGAGACAGAGGGCAGGGGCCAGACCCAGACCTGAGGTGTTTGTTCAAGAGATGCTGCTGGCTTTCCTTGGCTCCTAAGGAGCCACATGTGACTCTGGAACAGCCCCAAGAGAGTGAAGAATTTGCAAAGTTATAGACAGAGAGGCTTTGCCTCATTTTCTTCCAAAGTCTGTGGCGTATTATGTTAGTTATTATTACTATTGATAGCAATGTGTGCTATATCCAGCACATTTATTATGCTTAACATTACCAACAGATGCTGTAGGATGATAATACTAATGCAAAAGGAAAAATAAAGCAACAAGTTAAACAACTGTGAAATTGTTCATTGCTTCTTCAATACCCCATTAATCACACAGCTCACTGATGGATATTGGCTGCAAACCAGTGTGACAGATGGTGAATAAAAATCAATGTCTTTTAAAAACCACCCACAGCAATATATTTCAGTTTTACATTTTGGGCCTGTGTCTCTTCTCCTAGCCATGAGGTAACACAGCATAAACATACATCTCTGTGAATAACTACAATAAAAACAGGTCCAAATCATCTTTAAGACAAAATGTAGGTACATTGCTTAAAAATAAGTAAATGTATTTTGGAATTTATTTTCCAAAGCATTATGGAATTTATTTTACCTGATAATGATTGTAGAAAATGTAATTTACTGTATATGTAAAAGTCAAATGGAAGCAAAGAATGGTCATTGAGAGACCAATCTCTAGGTGACACAAAGAATCATATTTGAAAGTTTTTTATAGAAATTGCATGGAGGAAGACTAATTCCTTTACCCTGTACCCACCCTTCACTCCCATACTTGTTCTGCAATCTTGGTGTTATGGCTTCTTCTATTGTCAAGATCACAGCTGACATTAAAGAGTACTAAATTAATCTTCTCCTCTTCCATTAATTTTCAAAATGTACTATTTTAGTGGAATTATAAAACATTCTATAGTTGAGGTATGGATACTTTTAGAATTTTCATGTACTTAGGTGTCTAGATACTGTATTTGTTTTGAACATAATAAAATTTAAATCATTGATTTATCTTCAACCAAAACTACTTGGGAATCCAGGAGGAATATCTTAATTTTATTTTTTTATAGAAAATCAGCAAATTTCAAAACTTCAAATGTTTTCTTTACTTGAAAAAAAAAAGGTTCTGATTTCCATTTCTAAGTGAGATTTTTCAGAATTCTAGGCTGCACAAAGACATTGCCTTGTGTCCTGTTGTCAGGCATAGGCAACAAGAAAATACCTGTGAAAAAATTCCCACTCTGATTAAAGTCACCCACTGATTTACACATAGTTTGCTCCTTCCCATTTTGTTATTTCACTCAGTAATATCTGGCACATTTGCTTTTGATTACTGAACTCCTTTAAGCATGTCCCTTATCTAATTTTCAGAGCATCTGTCTCTTTTCAAAGAAATACTTATCTAATATTCCACTTATGGTGTTTATTTAGATTGCATACAGAATGTAAGTGCAGTGATTCATGTCAGTGCCCTGGTTCCAGCCAGGACAGGGTTAAAATTAAGCCTGTCCTGCTCAGAAGCAGGATACAAAGAAAAACCTTTTGCTGGAAAAATAGGGATTCTGAATTCCACTTGGATGAAAACCGAGGGATGCAGGATTCCACCACGTCTCTCAGCTCACAGCCACGTGGGCAGAAAGCAGATATCCAATAGCAGCTCTTCACGTGGTGTACCTGAAATAGATGCGCAGGCTGCAGCAGAAAGGTACACAGAAAATGTGGCATTGTGACCCAACAACAAAGCCACAGACTGGGACAAAAGCCAGGAGGAAGATGCTGACTCCAGCTGGCTGTCCCAACAGCAGAGCCCCAGCTGCCCTCGGAGCTGCCAACAAACCCAGTGCAGGGCTGGGCTGGTCTCAGGTGTGCCACAAGTGCTGGGTGGATGAGGGACAGCCCAGCAGCAGGATGGTAGTTCTGGCCCTGAGCAGTTTTAAAGTACTGACATCATGCAAAATCTACAAAAGTCAGATCAAGACTTTTCGGCTTTTTTTTCTTTTTAGTGGTTAGATACATTAACAAGACAAAATCCTAATGCCAGGTTTGATTGACTGAGTAGAGTTAAGGGCACATAACATTGTCTTGCCAATATAAGTTTTAGATCCAGCCTCTTTAATTGCTTCTGGTACTACTGCAAGTTTGGGTTTTTGCCAGATATTTTACTGCTAATATTTTATATTTTGTTGTTGCTGTGGTTTTGGGGTTTTTTCCTAGAAAACTTTCTTATCAGTACTCCTAAAATGATAAGCCAGTAGCTGCACAGCAGCACTAATGAAACTTCTAGTATCCAAATCATCCACTTTATATAATAATTAAAGCCCATTATTTCAGTTTGTTTTACAAGATAATGCATTTCAAAAAATCCTGTTGAAAGTTAAGTACCAAAATACTCATTAAAAAACAATTAAACATCTTTAAATGTTTAACAGCTGTAAAAATTTTATATTGTGACTGAACTGTCAACAATAATGCTTTATTAGCAGCTCTCTGCACTGTAAAGCTGCAGGGAGCAGATGCAGTATATCTGAAGCATATGAAAAACAATTTCACAAAGTGTATCAGAGAATCTGAATATGTTTTCATTAAATGCTTTGATGGTCATGAACTGACTGTAAACAGAACATCAAGCATCAGGATAAAATCAATAGCATATTAATCATGCCAAACACGTATGCTCCAAGTAGGTCTATGAGACAAGAATCCATATTAAGTGTTGAAGACTGTACTTCTAAAAAAATGCAGCATAAAGAAGGTGTTTTACTAACAGAAAGTACAGAAGGTCCCACTCTAGAACAGGATCCAAACATGATATGTGGTTCAAAAGTTAGCATCAACATTGCTTGTTTACAGTGGGCAACATAAGCAAAGATGAATGGAACTGCTGCACCTTGTAAATGAAAAGGAGAGTTTTCAAATCTATCATTTCTCTAATTGTATGACCTTTTAAACATGCCCATATAACTACTTAGGCCAAACTACTTAGATCAAACCTGAGGATGAATGTCTCTAACTTTGTATGCCTTCAATTATTATTTGGGAAAACAAGCTGCCACAGAATGACCCAAAGTTTTCAACTTATCTTCATCAGTTTATATCTTCCACCTGGAAGACACAAGGCAGTTTCCCACTCACCCTCTCTCCTCCTGCCTCACATACCCTGCAGATCCAGTACTTGCTTATTCTCTGGTATTGGTTCTCACTGCAGCACATGTAATCTGTGGAGAATGCGCCCCAGCACTGCTGCCAGAATTCTGTGCAAGAAAGGCCACAATGAAATGGAGAGAGCAGGACAACAGCATCCCACCAGAAATCTGGAGAACAAGGAGAAGGAAACTGAAATGACACTGCCCATATTACATGCAATGAGAAGGCTTTAGTGTGGGGGTTTTCTGCACTTGAGGGCCTTTGCAAAAGGAAAGGAAGCTTTCACTTCATGTCAAAACAGACAGCAAAAGGACACATTTGTATAGAAAATATGAGTATCAGGGGATTAAGACTAAAGTACAGAACAAAGGGCACAAGAATATGACTTGCAAATATGCCTGCATGTCTCTAATTTGCAAACACCAATTATTAATTTTATTAGAGCATCACAATCTCTTACCACAAAGAGATACTTACTTGAGGGATGGCAAACCCTCAGTTTGTTTTATGTTATGTTATGTTTGAATCCTTTCTGGATTATGTAGTTCATTAAAAAATAAAGCTCAGTTACCAAGTAAATCTGATCTTACAAAACTGACCTTTGTATATTATAGTGTTAAGACAAAGACGTTGCCTTTTGGCCAGAAAAAAAATTATACAAGTTTTAATAGCACATCTAAAATTATCCTAGATCTGCATCATTTCTATGTGGGCTTTTTACAAAATCTTTAGGGAGATACCCCTAATATACAGTCAGCCATCATGCTTCAGAGGAAGAAAAGTGTAATTTTTTATATTTCTGATACTGGAGCTTGTAATGAAACAGAGCACATGTTTTTCTCCATTCTGCTGTCAGCTATTTTTTTGCTTCTCTTCATTTGATGCTTGGCAACAACAAAATTTATTTTCCCTGTCTGCATTGACTGAAGTGATGTGGTTCCTTCTTCCTTGCTCTCAGCACTACTTGAACACTGCTGTATATTAGCAAAGGGTAAGACAAGCCATTAGATATTAACTTTACAAACTAAAACCGTAGCTATCTTGCAAAGTAGAAGTATAGGATGAGAGAAGACAAGCCATATATACCCTGACATGTGTAGTCTAAATGGGAGCAACATCACAACACAAAGGAGGCAACTTCTTTAAAACTTTAATCTTCTTTATTAGCTTCAGCTTTCTGAAGACAAAAGTTGCTCATCACATGGCTGTTAACCAAACACCTGTTCTGCAAATTAACCAGTGATTTTCACCTCAGGTGAGGTTGATAAAGTATTTCAAACATATTTTACAAAGTATGCTCATTTTAAAAAATGGACATGCAATCACTCTGTTCTAAAACATGTAAAGTATTTCTCTAGAGCCTTATTTAGTCCTCTTTTCCACTCTGGATCCTCAGAGGGAAAATTTTGGTAAGGGCAGCAGAATGACTCCTTTTCTGTTCATTACGTGGTCCTTGTCACAGCACACAGGTTCATAGCAAGAGGTGATAAAATAAAACATTACACCAAATGTTCTCCAGAGGCAGCTGAAAAATTCTTCTCCCTGAACCATTGCAGCCAGCTCTGTTTAGACCATTTACAGTCAGAGATATGATTTAAGGAGTGTATCCAACAGGAGCTCATCAACCCCTGTCACTAAACAAGAATTAAAAGCCTTAGAAAGAAACCCCTTCTCTGAACCCAGGCCAAAGTCAGTAGTTTTGCTCTAATTTCAACAGTCTTAAGCAATCACATTCAGTACCTGCTAGGACGACCACCCCTACAGCCTGAAGGGCTGGACTTCTCCAAATTTCTGTCCTGGATAAAAACTGTCATCTTTTAAGACAGGGAGGGCCAGGGACTCCTTTGTATGTAAAACATGTGGTTTAGATTTTGCAGGTGTGATTTGAGCCCTGTTCTAGTAACAGGATAATGCTTTCCTTCTGTGTGTGAGATAGCAGGGAGAACAGGGACACAAAGTATCATTTCCAATATAAAAGGAGGGCACAGAGGAGTAAAGATAAATATTTATTAATTTGAATGTCCTGTTTGAAGAAGTAGGGTCTGAATTTCCAGAGACCTTTGTGCTCTTTAGAAATTTGTGTTCAAAACAAGACAAATTGCAGAGACTCCAGCTGTGGTTGCTATTTAGGCTTTTATAAACCAGAACTCCCAAGTCAGACAGCTGGAAAATGGGTAAAAAGAAAGCAATCTCAAAGACTGCCTGTGAAAATGTTGGTTTACCTGATCTGTTCAGGTCTACTCCAAATACCAGTGAGTAAATTAGAACTAGGCCCTGATTTCTGGGACAATGTTCTCTGCATATGGTGACTCCTCTCCCTTTAGTATTTGCCTGATCCTCAGCTCAGTGTCTGTGTACTGAAACAGACTGAGCTCCTGATTCATTCCTGAAGCAGCTCTACACTAGGCGCCATTCAAGGAAGTTCTGCAGTTAAAGACAATAACCATGCACAATACAATTTCTAAAATTGTAATTTTCTACACAATTTCTCTATGTTTTGAAAAAAAATTAATTCTATTAGAAACAAAACCCCCAACCAAATTAAAACACAGTAGCTATTCAGCACAAAGGATTCTCAGACTCTGCTCCAATGAGCAAGAAAAAAATGACATGCCCAGATTTCAAAATGAAGAAAATCCCATAATTTCATCATATTGATGAATATCTATCCCACTGGAAACATCCTGGTTCACTGTCGCTTGAGCTAAAGAACCTTCAGTAATGCATTGTCATCCTCCTTGAGGACCAGCCCTAAAGAGGGAAAAATATGTTCTCAGATCAAGTTATCTACAAGTCTTCTACCAGAAAGAAGTGAACTTTGGAAACTGTTTATTTTTTTCTCGAGGAAAGGCAAAATATGGACACTATCAAGTTATCCTCAATCCAGTTCTTTCCACCTCTGGCTCTTCCTCCCTTTTTATTGTTCCTTTGCACCAGCCGAGCTTTGATGCTGAGATTGATAGGTAATGGCATTTTGGGATGCAAATGGTAAATTCTGGATTTAAATGAATTGCACCTGGCCATGTGCTCCCCTACAGAAAGTCTTGCTTAGCTTTATTATTTATTTTACTTTCCAGAAAATTTACCTGGCAAGCTTTAGTAAATAACTAGTCCGTAAAAAATACATGAGCAGTGATAAGAACAAGTATATTCCCATTGTATTATTTTCTCTGTTTCTATTTTGGCTCTAAAACAAGCAAAAGAAATAAAAAAAAAGAAACAAAAAACCACCAAACCTAAAACAAAATTACAATTTTTTTAGGTAATCAGGATTTTATATTTTACATTGATCTGCACCTTAAAATATGGGCAAAGTACGTAATCAGAAAATAAATTAAAATATTCAGCCTTTGTTAGATGCTTAAAAAGAGAATCTAATTTCAAATGCTTGAATTCAAGAAAAGTTATATAACTGAAAAAGGATTAGTAGTGAGAAATATTGAATAAGTTTAAAATAAAGCCAGATCTGGAAGTAAAAATTTTATTTCCCTACTTTTCTTTAAAAGTAATGCACATACCAGCTTATGAAAATTATTCATAAATTCATGCCATATTTTGATCTTTTTCAACAAGAAAAATAACAATGCAATTGAGGAACATTTCTTAAGACACTGAATTTTTTTCTTTTACTCCTCGACGTGACATTTTGATTAGTGATTTGTCTAAATTTTACAGTCAAACAAAAAAGAAGGTAGGACATAGTTTACCTTTCTATTTCAGGAGTTGAAATTTAGTAGTTTTTTTAAGGTCAGATCTTCAGGAATTGTTATTTTCCCTGGTTACCAAACTGCAAAAAAAAAAATCACCCATACACAATTAAATAAGTGTCATGCCTTATCATTCCTTCATTTAACCACTTTAATTTGAAAACATGGAAGTGAACACATACATACTTTGGCCCTGATTCAATCAATCATAACATAATTACATATGTGTCATGGTTTTTGTTCACCAATTTGAGATTTCCTAGCCAATGCACCAATTTATGTGATAGATCTAGTGCTGGCCAAATGCCAGTGCACCCAGTAGAACATACTTACTCATTTTCTGAGTAGATAGGATTAGGAAAAGAGCAAAACAGGCTCAAAGCCTTTCTTCAAAGGCTATAAAGAAAAACGTTATTAACAGAACTAAAAGAATAATAAGAATCAGAATAAAACCTTCAGAACACTCCTCCCACACACACACAAAATTTTATTTTCCACTGACAATGTACAGAAACAATTCAGTCAGTTTATCACCTCTGAAAAAGTCTTTCTCCAGTTCACTTAGGGAGAGGAGTATCTCTTGCCATGCCATGGAGACTTCTCCACAAGAAAGAGTTCCATTTCCACCAACAGCAGCTGCCTGGGAGCCTGCAATTGTGAAACCCCTCCCATCTTTTGCAGCTTTCCCACAGCTGCCTTCATGGGCCATGTCAAACTTATGGGGTACTATTTTAAGGATGAGTTGTTCAAAAGCTAAGGTTCACTTCATCTGTCTCTGAGATATTAATTTCTGGGAACAGAGGTTCTCCTCTTCTTCCCTGGGGGCAAAGGGTCTTCATCACTTTTATATCTCGCTGTTCAAGCTTTTAATGGGATCACAGCTTCTTCAACACCTACTTGTTCAGCATGGGTGCCTTTGCTCATGCCTACCATCTGAACACTCCAACCTCCCATGCTTTTTCATGAATTAAAGGGGATATTCTAGTATATCACAGTCCACCACCACGGCTTTAACAAAAGAATTTTTCTGTGCACTGAATGAGTTAATATCTCACCCAGGGCCTGCAGAGGGTGTGATCGCTGCTGAATTAGCCACAGTGATGGATTTCAGGCTGCATGGCTGGTCTCTGGCCACTCTCTGCACAGGCTGCAGAGCCCCCTCTGATTTCAGCTACATGATCTCCTGCAACACTGGGACAGCCCCTCGGCAAGGTCACATGGCATGTTGTGGATGGAGTTTTTTGTCTTTAAATGTGTGTTCACAAAGGCACATCTAACTTTTTCATTGGTTTAACAAGGTGTCAATATTCAAAATTAGCCACTGATTGGCCTTCATCAGGTCTAAAGGAAGCTGCCAAGGTCCTCGTGGAGAATTACTTCCATAACTGGTTCCTTTCCTTCCTTACCAAAAATAAATTAATGCAAAACCAGCACAATATGTAATACATACATAATTACATCTTTATTCAAAAAGTACCTACATGGTTTTAGCACATGATTAAGTCCTCTTGGAATTTTAATCTTAAAGTAGATGAGGCAAAAAAGTGCCTCCAGAATATTTTTTTAAAACGGAATAGGTTTTAGGATAAAAAGCTGAACAGGTTTTAGGATAACAATGCCTCCCATTGTTATCTCAAAAATCAAAAACTTCCCACAAACAGAAAATGGACACTTAGTAAGAGAATTTCTTTTCAAGACAGCTGATGAACCTGTGGCAATTTGGCACACACTGATTCAATTCCTCTTAAGCCAAAAAGAAAGAGGTTGAGCCCAATGAGCCCATGATGTTATTTGGCAGAAGTTTCTACACTAATGGAACAGCTGTTCTTGTAAAGATTTCTGTCCCTCTGGTGTCTCACTTAAAGGAGCAGTGGCTTCATGTACTTTTATTCTACTGAAGAGGGAAGAGAATTTAAAAAACCAAATAACCCAAACCAAACCCCGTTCTTTTATTAATAGGTGAACTTTGTACCTCTGGAAGATCTTTTGTCGCAGTGTAGAGATCAGCCATTTTTAACTGGGTTCCATTGGTCCAGTTTGGTAAATGGGACCAAATAATCAAAATGATACAACCAAACCAAACCACATAAAAAATCGGATTTTTCATCAAAATGTTGACCTGGTCAGAAGCAAACTACTGGAGTGGATGAGAACAGAAACATCAGGGGTTAACAATATATAGGGAGGTACCTGTATCCTTCACAGAGTTTAGGCAATGTTAAAGCAATGAAAAAAATTCCACATGAGCAGAGGCAATTGACCTGCTGTGTCAATGTATTCATTAGACCTACAGTCCCTGGAAAAGCTTCTTCCCCAAAGCACTGGATTCAGCTGCTGCATGATGCTTCAGGGAATTCTGGCTGCCTATTTAATTTTTATCAATCAGCAATTAATTAGCAGTTTCTTACAGAAAATATCTGATAAACAAACACAAAATAAACTCATACATAATGATGGCCTCCTCTTCCAAACACACTTGAAAAGAAAAGCTAGTATAAGATCTTTTAAAAAAGGAAACCAAAGAAAAACTCTTTAGTTTCAAGTGATTTATCCAGAGTAGATGGATGGCCTTTGCACATTTGCCAGTTGTTGGTTTATACTTGGCAAATACAAGGACCTGCAAAAAGACAAAGAGAGCACTAGAACTGACCACATTGACTCCTTGCCTAGGTTTGTAAAAACCCTTTCAAACCCCAGGGCTCGGAGTAGAGCAGAGGAAAACTGGGTAATTTAAGGGAAGACTAAAAGGTACTTTTGTGTGAACTGCTTTAATGGCTACTTGAAAGGTAAACATAAAATTCTTATTAAGGTTATTTATTAATTGTGTCTCATTCAATTTCACCCCGGGTCTTGCCTGAGCTTTAGCGGAAATTAAGTTCTTTGAGATATAAGGAAAGCACAATACTGCTGATTTCTTCTCTCTCTTGTTCTCATACATGACTTGTACCCTACAAAATGTTCTCATCTTGCCAAAGAACACATCAGAAATAAGAAACGCAATGATTGTATAAAAATAAGTGGAAAAAAAAGCTATGAGTTTTATCTCTTCCATGCTAAGGAAACTGTCCACAACCTCAATTGCATGATTCTTCATTTGTGATGCAGTGACAAAATTTCAGGGTGCCAAATTTTCTGTAAAGATAAAGAAGAAATTTTGGGATCAAGTATGGTATTCTACAATGAAAAAGTGGACCAAAAATGCAAGGTGTAAGAACTGTGAGCAATCCTCATAATTCTATTTTCTGAGCAAACATGGAAGTTTGGACAACTCATTCTCCCTGTTGAAAACTCTGTTTTCAGGGAGAGGGGGTGGAGGTGATCTAATTCAATCATATATTTGTTGTCATTGCCCAGCTGGAGTAAGAGCTGGGAGACAGCTCCAGCTCTATATTCAGAATCAGCAGGCTGGATGGCCACACTAGTGGCTTTGAGGTTAGATTTTGGAAAGCCTTTCAGAGGATGCTTTTTTCTGTGATATATGTGCATCATCCTGCAGGCTTTGTTTGCACACTGCAGCCATTCCCCTTGTGAAGGCAGACAAGTCTCTGTTGACACTAATGTGTGCTCCTGGCCTTGTGCGAACCCAGAAGTTTTTGGTGATGTGTGCTTATTTGTTTCTCCAGATACAACAGACTCTGAAGCTTAGCCCACTGAGGAGATTTTCACCACTTTCTCAGTATGCACTCTTGCCCTCTTTGGCCACCTGTTTTCCAGTCGCTTTTCCTTCATCTGGACTTAGAGTCCTGCACAGGAAAAGGAACTTCCAGAACATCCCTTTCTCATACTATGTGCTTGCTGGATATGGTTTTAGCCATCTCCAGAATCTGCTTCTCTGTAAACACAGAAGTACAACATCTGCAGGACTCAAGGGTGATGTCTGGGGACAGCCTGGTGTGCTGCAGATGTGCTCTGGCCCAGCTGGGAGCAAATCCCAGCAAAGAACCAGGCTGTTGCTGGAGGCAGAGAAAGCTCCTGGCAATCACAACCACCAACTATCACACAAAGTGAGAGGAGAACAGGATCCTACCAGCCCTAGAGGAGTGTGGTATCTCTTATGAACATGCTGATGTTGCTGCAGTGCTCCTTTTACTGAAAGCTGAGTGTGCCAGCCTGGCACAGTGCTGGCCCAAATCTGGAAGACCTGACCAAATCCACAGCAATTAGAAATCTCACACAGCCAAGCTTTATATCATGAACTGTAAGTCACCTGCTGCTTTGAAGAATGGTTTTGGACTGTCACGTATGCCTGTGTGTTTTATCAGCTAGGCCCAGTGTTACTAAATTTGTCATTTCTCCCTTTTGGAAGGAAAGGCTGTTGAAAGGCAGTACAGCTGTTGGTGCTCTAGAAAATCTAGCCATGCCAATAGCAAGAGGGGAGTTTCAGAACAGGAGCTTTAAAATCCTCCTGCCACAGCAGAGTGAAGAATGATTTGATTTGTTCTGGTGGATGATCAGGCTGTACATACAAATTCATTATCTGCATTCCAGGTGTCTAGGGAGATTAGTAATTCACTCAAGTGTGTCTCTGGTGGCTGAAGAGTACATCTGAATTCCTTGCTATATCTCCTGACTTCACAGTTGGAAACGCAATCAGAAATATTAAGCAAAACCTTCCAAATGATAGTGGCAGGAATTTTTAAGTCCTGGCTTGCATGATGTGATAGTTGAAACCTTAAAACACACAAGTCTCAGGTTTATATTCCACACCAGTTCCTGGAACACGGTAAAAGGGAAATTTAAGGCACATGAAAAATAGATTGTCACCCCAGACAGACACCATACAGTTATGAAGTTAACTCCTTGGATCCCTCCCTGACTAAAACTCTCAAGGTTCCTAGACCTACTCTCCAAAATGCCCCCACTCAGACCATCTTGGGGCCTACCCCCAAGCAGAGCTACCACCCCTCCCTCTAAGTTTCCTGTGCTTTAGATCAGACCCAGAAGGTGTTGTCAGATTGCACCTCACTTGCAGCCATCACATCGGGCTCCTCTGGGTCCCTAGTAACGTGTTTGTTGCAAGATAATGTGACCAAGTAGCTACATATAATTTGCCTTAAGGGGGGATATGGAGATACTTTTCCTTAGAACAATTTACAAGAACCGGTCTGACATATTTTCTTTTTGATGTAGTTGTCTTGCTTAACTTCTCTATTTTTAATTTTCAGAATCCAGCCCCCTCTTGCATGTTCTCATGCTGGCCCACTGGACCTTATATTCTGCAGTGTTGGTGATTTTAGTGGAAAGGGAAGGACTACCCATAGAGGACAGCCTGCTGACCAATACACTGCCCTGCAGGGTGAAAAAGCTGGTCTGAGCTGTCAAGATGAAGTAAAATTGAACCTTCATTGTCCATAGAGCGGCTGGATGTTGTACAGCAGAGGCAGCAGTGGTGTAAATTTTGGTACTTAATATTTATGATCATCCCATTCAATGGGAGATGGATGCTCTGCTCATGGCAGTCTTTTCCTGTGTACTCTACAGGGAACCACTGTGTTTTTTCCAGGACTCTGTATTTCATCTAGATCCTCCAATGAATCTCACCTTTGGGTTGGTTTGGTTTTTGTTTTTTTGGGATTTTTTTAAAGGTTTTTTTTGGGTTTTTTGGTTTTTGGTTTTTTTTTTTGGGGTTGGTGTGTGTGTGTGTGTGTGTGTGTTTCTCTGCAAAAAACAACCCCAGGCACAAAATTCACTGAGTGAAAAGGTGGATAAACATCACAATTTGAAAAGGTTGCCCTGTTAGTAAAATTGCACTCTATGAACACAAAATGCCTGAAAACAAAATGATTTTCATTCACTTACTAGTAATGAGAAGTACAAATTACTTGGGCCTTTTGATAGCAGTAGTTCCCAAAACTCTGTGGCAACAATTCTGAGAACAGTGACCTCTTCTATCAACTGAGGAAGAGCATTTCTCCTGAAAGTCAATACTGGTGTCAATATACATAAATCACCTCCAGATCCAAGCTTTAATTCTACAACCAATTCATCAGAAAGAAAAAAATAGTCAATAACTACCTCATACAGGAATCCCTGGTAGCAGCTATATTGATAGTCTCTCTTGGATTTGGAAAACCTGCTTCATGAAATGAAATGACATTTAAAAGAAATAAAAACAAGCTCACTTACAAGTTTCTCTCACTTTCTTGCCTGAGAAAATGTTTCTAGCATGCCTGGAACCTTTAATTTTACCTGGTAATTAAACAATGTTCTTAAAACATTGATAGTTGACTATTCTAATGAGAAATTCACTTCTGGGGAGAAGCTCACTGGTTAAGTAGCCCTTGAATCGGATGCTTTCCTTCCAAGCACCAATCTTGGTACCTGAAGGAATGGCCATGCCACTGTCACCACTTTGGTTGTAGAGCATAACTACATGCACTTGGATCACAGTTCACTTCCCTCTGGACCCTGCCGTGCTACAAGTTCTCTGTGTGAGCCCATGCTTCCATCTCTACTGAAATCGTGATGGTGGCTGAGGATGAGAGATGACTATGATTCCTCATTTTGATATTTTATTAATATCGTTGAATATCAATGGATTTTAATAGCCAACAGTGAATACTAATGAATAGGGTTGTTTTGGTTTTTTTTCAACTTGGGTTAATTTTAAAATTTAAAATTTTCAGACCCTTTCTTTTTAGCAAAAAGTTTAAAAAAAATTTAAAATATATGTATGGATGTACAAGGTACATAGAAAGATTAACATTTGAAAGAGCAACTTCCTTTTGTTTTGGCTCTTTTGCAAGCAAAGCCTCAAATCCATACTAACAAAACTGTCTGTTTTCAGAAATCTCTTTGAAGAATAAGATACTGCCAATAATCTATGCTCTACAATTGAATATCTGAATATCTATACACATATACATAGCATGTTTTACTTGTCTTTTCCTAATTTAAACAGCAGCAATCAAAAAGCTTCCAAAGGTTCTTAGCCTCCCTGTATTTTAGGCTGAATTTATGAATAAATGACATTTGGTAAAGAATTCTGAACAGTGCTCACGCATTATTAACTTTTTCCCATTTATAAGTGTATGAATCTCAGTTACACTTTTCTTTCATTATGAAGAAACCCTTCTCTCTTTGATATTTTTTTCCTATGATTTCATGGAAATCAGTATTTTAAAATACAATCTTCTTTCCCAGTTCTCATTGTGAAAGTAATAGAAGAAATACATGTTGTGTACTGCTCCCTTGGAAGTCTAGATTTATCTTTCCTTTTATTGAGGACATATTTTAGGCTTCCTATGGTTTTTAGGAAAGCCAGTGCATCATCTTGTTTAATGGACAGTTTTCATGGAGCTCTTTTTTACTCTCATGCCACAATTTCTGACTTATGTGACCATACACATCTTCTGCTACTCAGACCCCCCGAGAAGCTCTTTGTATTGATGTATTTTATAAGCCTAATATATGATATTAGCCTCCAGGTATTTGAAGTAATTAAAGGCAAAGTCTGCTGTTGGAGAGCTCCCTCGGGGTGTAATGACTGTGAGCAGCTTGGCAAAGATGCTGCTGCACCTTTATCATGTTCTAAACACTCACAGCCACAGAAGTCACACTTTTCCTACTGTGGCAAAGCAGAGGACTATGTAAAGAAAAACTTAAAAAGGAGGTTGAGAAGGTTAAACCAGCAAGAAATGAGTTTGTGTTTTCAAAAGGAATGGATGAGGATAATGATAAAGGGAACTTTGAACATGGTGACCAGTGATACAAACTCCACTATAAAGAAGAAATGAGCACCTAAAGGGACCTATAAGTGAGCACTCATTCATTCTAACCCATGAGATATTTGAACTCTGACATCCTACACCCATTTGAAGACTTCTTTCTGAAAGATTTACTGTAGTAAATGCCTTGTCCAGAGGATGAAAAAGTTTTGAAGGTGGATAATGATCATGAACAAAGAAAAAAACTATTTACAGTAATTTAGAACAACAACCAAATAATTATCTTGTGGGGTTTTTTTGGGTTTTTTGGGGGGTTTTTTGTGTGGGTTTTTTCTTTGGTCTTTAATGGTTACACCCTTACACCCCTCCCCAGAAAGCTATAGTTTAGCTTTAGCTAAACTTTAGTTTATTTTAGTTTAACTAAAGTTTCATTTTGTTTCAGGTATAGCTGTTGTCCATGAAAGACAACCTCAGGATACAGATAAACAGATGCAAAATCTAGTGCTGGTAGGATGTCAAGAAATTTATATATCCCTAAATGCTCTGACATTTCTTCAATTTATTTTTAAATTGAAACCAGCCATAAAGTGGGCTTATCCCCCCTCAAAATTTTGTCCAAAATGTGAAATCAAATTATATAGCTTTGGCTTCATTAACCCTGCATGAGGTGTTCAGTGTTCTCCTCAACTGAAAAGAGATCAAGAAGGTGCATATAACTGCATATGACAGAGAATTTGAATTTAAAAAGCAGATTAACCCTTAGAAAGCCTGTTAGTGGCCTGTATCAAGAAAATATGATTCATTTCTTCTGAATGAACTTCATATGCTAGTTAATGGGTTGTTGCAGAAACGCCAGCTTTGTATCTGTAACATTAATTTTTCACTTGGAGTTCTTTGTATTAAGTGCACAAAGCATACCTAGTTTGTACACTGGCCTATATGTGCAGAATTTAGCATTAATATTTGAAAACTGATCCTGTATCTTGTTCAAGCCAGGAAATGGATTTTATATATTTATCTATATGCTGCTGAAAAGGCTCTATTTGTTACAGCTAAGGAAAGAATCCTTCTGTCAGTTAACTATAATAACTCTACAATAAATTACTGCCAGCAGGCTTCAGTGTAAGGCCCAAACTGAGCATCCAATGCTTGTTGTGATTTGGATGAGTTTCTGACCTGGATGAGTTTCTGTAGGATACAATAAATTAACTGGAGTCTTTCAACCACAGTACTTGTAAAAGTATTTTGTTTACTATTCTGCCATCTTTACAGCTTAAAAAACCCCATTAAAGTACCTGATTACAAAAAGGAAAAAAAAAAAANTCCATTTATTTTCTTCGCATATATTTAAATGGAGCAGGGACTTTTCTTGCTTTTGCCCATGACTTTCTGTGCAGAGGAAAAAAGTTGTCATGCTTTTGCATTTTTCCAGTAATTTCCTAGACCCTAATTATCATTTGGTGGTCAATGACTCTTAATACCCTTATTAATATCATTAAGGGATGGTTGTCAGCTTCTTTGATAAATGACAGCAATTTTTATGATAAATCTGTAAAATGTTTTTGGTTGCCAAATCTAATAAAAGTTCAAAAGGAACAAAATTTTTCTTCTAGCTATAGGCAGCCAGCCATAAATATGTAAGATGAAGAAGAAACAAAAATGTTCTATTCTTTTCCAGTGAGCTCAATCCCAACTTCACCCTTGATAAACAAATGTTTATGAAGAAGAAACAAAAGTGTTTTATTCTTTTCCAGTAAGCTTAATCTCAACTTCATTCTTGATAAACAAATCTTTACTTAAAAATATGACTTCTTGCCTTACAAGAAGGCATAGTGGACAGAACAGAAGGTCAACAAATTACTGAGTTTAACTTCTTAGTTTAAAGTCATAGAAGATATAAGTGGGTTTTTTTCAGATTTATCTTCCATATATTTGATCAAATTCTATATACTGGATATGAAGGTCCAAACTGAAATAAAGCAAACAATGAGCTGTAAGCAACATGATCAATAAAAAAACAGTGTTTGAAGGATAAGGATTTCTAAAAGACAATGGAACTTATATTAGGTACATTCGGCTAATAAAAATATGTAGTAAGTTGTTAAATAATTTGGAATGGAAACACACTTACATGCTCCTAGATGTTTACTAATCCCTTTGTTTATTACATAACCCATAGATATGGTTATATAATATAATGCGTCAAAATACATGCATGGGAAATCCCAAACTGAGCTCCCTGACAACAGATGCTACAGTGACAAGAACATGAGTAGTACTTAGAGAGGAGCTTTCAGCTCAGAAGAAGACATACAGACTTTCAGATGAAACTGGCACCAAAAGTCTTAAGAGTTTGTCTTTGCTAGTGACCTCGTGCACAGATAATGGATGATCTTGCTCAGGACCATCTTTAATTCAGATAGGGATGAAATAGATTACAATGCAGATGGTAGGATCAGCAAAACTGCTGAAGCTGAATTAAGCCCTTGCAATAAAGTTTTCTACAGTATCTCTGGAAATATGTTACTGTTAAAGCCTAGCTGAAAATTAAGCACCACAGAGCAACTCACTCGACCCTCCTCTCCCCAACCAACTTGATAGAACAGGGAGAATAGAATTAAAACATGTAGGTTGAGATTAGAACAGTTCAATGGGGAAAGAAAAAGACACACACACAAGTAAAGAGAAACAAGGAATTAATTCAGTTCTTCCCATGGGCAAGCAGGTGTTCAGCCATCCCCAGGAGAGTGGGACCCCATCACATATAACAGTGACTTGTGATGACAGACACCATCACTCCGAATGTCCTCCTAGTGCCTCCTTCTTTCCCCCACTTTGTACACTGAGTGTGATGCCACATGGGCTGGAGTATCCCTTTGGCCAGCGGGGGTCACCTGTCCTGGCTCTGCCTCCTCCCAACCTCCCATTCACCCCGGTCCCCTTGCCAGCATGGCAGAACGAAAAGCAGGACATTATATAAACTCTTCTCAGCAATAACAAAATCATCTCTGTTTTATCATCATGTTTCCACCACAAATCCAAAACACAGCCCGGTGCCAGTCACCATGAAGAAAGTAACTCTACCACAGCCAAACCTAGTATAAAATGGTAAGCAGAGGTTTGAGGTCTTGTCAAAATGGAACAATTCTCTCACTCCATTTGGGGAGTGAGACTCATCCTACAAAAATTATTATCTAAACTGATTAACTATAAGAAAAGTATCTGACTCACTAGATGAAATCAGTCTCTGATCAGCTATTTGCAGCTTGCAAAGCAGAAGCTGGCAGACGTGCTTATCTGTAATTGCATTTTTATTGAATTTCCGTATTGACTGTAATCTGTATATACATCCCCATAACTCACTGAAATGAAGGCTTAGACTCCATGACTTACTTTAACAACAGTGTAATCAGGAAGTGACAGAGAGAAAAACACAAGAATATGACAAACTAGAACAAAAAAACTGACAATAAACGTTCAAATACCTCTTCTCACAAGTAAAATTATTTAGGATTGCCTTATAGACTAACTGTAACTCACAGACAAACTGCAATTACAATGGGAACCTGCAGTTAACTTGCATTTTTTTCCTCTGCCATAGAAGTATGAGACTCAAACACCTGCTGAGTTCGTCAACATGACATATTTCCTTATTATACAAAAGAGTAATGCTATCTGAAAGGTCCTTCCAGCCCAGTCTATCCCTACACATGGAAACCAGAACCAAGGCTCCATCATGCTAAAATAAAACAATAGCAGAGAAAACCAGTAAAAATCACAGCATCCTATTCTGCATTGCACAAACATCCTCTAATTCAAAAACATAGAAGTATCCCTGCATCTCTTTCTTAGCATAAAGACTTATTGCAGAATAGAAACTTGAGACAGGAAGGAAAATAGGCAGGAAATAAAAAGACCATTCAGAAATACACAGTTCAGTAGTTTCCAGAATGTATTATTATTTTTATTACTTTCCTGTTCCAATCCTCCATGAATCTCTAGATTATTTCTTTCAACACAGACGAAAATATCTATAAAAAATTCCCATTATAAGAAATTCAGTCAGCATATGACAGCATAACCTTCCACTCCCTGCTGTTTTCTTGTTTTCCATGCATTCCCTTGACACTTAGGGTCCTACTACTCAGAGGTTGTTGAGGCAGCTATGGGCATAAAATGCACTGTCTTTGTTTAAAAAAAAGAACTTCAGGCTTCCCACATTTAAACAACTTATTTCCCTGTGCCAGTTTGGATTAGTTTATTGTGTCATGGGGCAGAATTAGAGGCTACATTTCTGCCATACCCATTTTCTCCTAGAGGAGCTGTTCACAAGATCTTACTGTCGAGGGAGGCACTTGTGAGGTTGACAAGACCATTGTATTGTAATTTGGAGGGGCTACCACAATGTGCCTTACCCTAATAATTTCTGTGACTTTACTCTATTTTACATGTCACTCAATTTATTTTAACTTTTCAAATTACAGTAGTGATTACACACAGGTTCTCTGCCATCAACATTTTTAAAGCTGACATTTTAAAAAGTTCATAGTTTTTCTGCGGAACATGCCAGATGTGCTAGAATAAAGAATAAAACAGTAAGTGCTGTATTTTTAATACAGCCTGCACTTACAGAATATATATTCACATAATAAAATTGCAAATATATATAATTGCACATGCATGCCTGTTCCTTTTGAAAGCTGGTCTGTAGTTTAAGAATAAAGTGCTCCAGAAGTGAATTATGTGGGCCCCTTGTCCTTTGCTATGGAATTCGGGATTTTAAATTGTTTTGAAAATCTAGGGGGAAATGTGAATGAAATCCATCCCAACCTGACCTCTGAATAAAAAAACTTCTGTACAAATAGTAAAAGAGGTACAAGTGCATCCAGAGTCAAAGAACCTAATCTAATGCTGAATCTAATTCAATATAGAAAATCTTTGTTGTGGTATCTTGTTAAACCTAATTTTTGTTTCTTTCTCTATTTCCCAAATGGTAACAATCTCTTTTAAAAATTACAGGAGCAGGGTGGAGGAGCATGGGGCAGCTGCTGTGTTACATCAGACCCTGTGTCAGAGCATTTTTACAGCTCATGTAATGTTTCTCACAGAAATTGCCACTGCTGCTCTAAGATCTATTTGATGTTTCACAGATTATCTTGATTATCCAAGTATAGTCTAAGCACACTTATATTTGTGGGTCTGATCTCCATATGTCTAATCACAGTCTATACTCCTTGCATTCTTGATTGGCAATCAACTTTGTTAAAGCAAAATTTGAGAAATTACAGGAAGTCTAGTTGTTGTATCAAGGAGACGAGATGTAAACCCACTGTGAATACCTGATGAATGGAAGAGCCTGTGGGACAAGACAGATGTGAAGAAATAATTCACCCTCCACAGGAAGTAATGAAGAGGAAAGTAATTCTGAGGCCCAAAACAAGATAAGGAAACAGAAAGAAGACTATTTCTGAAGACATCAAAGCAGAATTTAAAATATCCATGGTTCATTAATATTTGGAGCATAATGTTCTTTGAAAGGTAAAACAAAAACTTTGGTTAAAACATGTAATTACTGCAGAAAATTTGAAGTCAGAGACCTTACATTAGTCTGTAGCAGACAGTCCTTAGAACAGCCCATCTATAGCAAGCTAGCGAGTCTCATGTCTGAGCTGCCAGTAATTGTGGTAGATAATAACATAAAAAATAACAATGCTATCCATAATAGCAATCTAAGGGCTAGTAGTCCTGTTTTAAAGAGTGGCCAAGAGCCAATGAATGTGTCTTCTTGAAGACTGCAAACACTCTGGCAAATCAAATGTCAATGTTTTATTAGGAGCAACATAGTCCTATTCGGATCAAGATGAGCTGTGATGAAAAAAAACAATTTTGAAAGGATCCCACAGCCTTGCTGTAAAATATGCATTGCACTCTAACAACTGGAGGAAAATAAAATCAAATTACTCATCACCCCACTGAAAGACAAGCAGCAAATTCATCCACATTAAAACCACCCCAAGTATGTCTGTGACTTTTAAAATGAGCACACATTGTTCCAAAAGCACTGTAGGTGTATTGATGATGCAGGCAGACACCATAAATCCACCCTGCACCCCACACACACACACCCCCTCCCAGACCAAATTTCCCTTCAGCAGCTGGATAGAAATCTGCCAGAGGGAATTCTGAGCTTCCAGAGCATGAAGAGGCTTTCAGTTATTGAATATCAGTGTCAGCTTGCAGCATCTGAAAACTCCTTCCATGAAAATGCAGTCTAAAGCTGAAAAAGAGACACTGTGGCACCCTGCTCCAGTAATACCAGGGGCCGCTAGTTTGCACAGAATTTCTCTGTGACAGTGTCAGTGGTCACCATGGATTTTAGATCTGTTGAGAGAGAAAATCTGAACCAAACCATACCAATCTTTACATAGTTGTTCTAAAATAATGCATTGCAAAGTGCCATTTTTCTGTGTATATCAGCCAGGGAGTCACAGCCTTTATTTTCACCTAACTTTATTGATTTTTCCAAAGATAGGCCAGAGAAAATTGATATAATGTGAAAATTGCTCCACTGTATCTTTTATATTAAAAAAAATAAAATACCCTTATGTACAAAATCATTTGAAAATTAATAAACCAACCGGTTAGGAACAAACTGGTAATAGAATATTTGCTCTTAGTTAATGCATACATAAATTTGTGAATCAACAAAATAAAATAACAAAATAACCTGACCCTTGAAATATAATATTTCCTCCTCTGCAATAAATGTTCAGGCCTTTACACGTCATTAAATGAGTAGTTTAGAAAACTGCAAAGAGAACAGACAAGAAGAAAAATGTAGCCTAGATACAGCTGTACCTCAGCAGTGGAATACCATGCAGTTCACTTTCAGACAGTACGGCATATTATATTTCAGATAATATATCAGAGAATTGTAGAGTTGTAGAATGGTTTGGGTTGAAAGGGACCTTAAAGATCATCTAGTCCTAGCCCTCCTGACATAAGCAGGGACACCTACAACTACACCAGGTTCCTCAAAGTCCTATCCAGACTCGATTTGAATATTTCTAGGGTTGGGGCATCCACAACTTTTCTGGGCAACCTGTTCCAGTGCCTCACCACAGTAAGGAATATCCAACAAGTAATTGTTATCTGAAGATATGGTAGCAAAAAAACCTGCTAAGTAAAAAGAAGTAAATCCCTGTTTGCCTCAGTTTACAGTTGATATACATTTTAGTTTCTCTAATTTGAGATTTGTTCCTTTATGATCAATGCCACTGTTCACATTAGGAAGCACGATGTGTCCTTTCATTGACTAAAGTTTGTCAGGGACTAAGCAGAGGGGAGTAGCCCTGAAAAAATGTGTTCTTTGTAATTTAAACAGAAGCTTGGGAAATCAATCTTTTTTCCCTGTTGTATTTGATGAGACTGTTCAGATTTACATCTTTTGATGATCTGACCCTGAAAACCAAAAGGAAATATTTGAATGCTGAAAAATGGAAGAATGCAAGTAAATATTATGATGTCTTGCAACATAGTCATATCCGTTTCAATGATAAAATCTGTTGATAAAATGTGACAAGATCTGCAGAAACAGAATCTACACGTGGTCCTTAGATCAGTGCCATCAAACCTGCACACAGTTAGTAGGGTCAGCTGGCTGCAGAATGCTCACACAAGAGAGAAAGGAGAGAATTGGCACACCAGAACAGCCTGTGAGAAAAGGAAGCTGGAAATGTTTATTTTAAATTAATTAGCATAAGAAAAAGGCATTTCAAATTTGTTGGCGCACCTGCCTTTTCCTTCATCAAACTGATCACACAATAACATGAGCAACATGATGCCATCATGGCACTGGGTTTCCTAACAAAATGAAATGAACAGAAGATAAATTGGACATAAACATAAATATTTTGGTGGTTTCTTTCTAAATAAAGTGTGAAATCCTTCATTTGAGGAGTGATATCAATAGCCAACTAGCATTTTAATCTGAGATTTTAAAACAACCAATGTAATGTCAGATGTGTCAAAGTTAATTGAAAACAAATACCCTACAAAGTTCTTCCAAAAAGCAAAAAGCCATTATTCCAGTGCTCCTTCTCAAAAGGGTGGGCAGCTTCCTGGCCTGGGCTGTGAGTAGAAATCCATACTAGAAGCTGCAGACTAGTCTGTTTGCTTGGAAAAGCGCATTCAAATTAGTATATTGGATAAGTGGCAACATGTGTGGATTGATGTTTATGATAAGCCAGATTCTTGGTGTTTGTGATTAGAGATACAAGTGGGAGTAAAGGGAGTAGTCTGTGAGGGTTTGTTTCTCATGTTATTGTGTCTACAAGATGCTTCACTTATAAAAGGACAAGTACTAAATAAAACATTAATTATTAATTGTCTAATCACTTTAAGTTTAATAAGCATGTCGTGAAAATGGCTTTCAGAAAATCTAATTTGGAAAGGAAAATTAATAATTATTATTAAAATTTTTAAAGAACTCTTCTAAGACAACCTTCATAAATTGTATTTACATTTGAGTAGATAATATTGTTGGAAAGAGGAGAATGCTTTTCTATGTTTAAAAAAAAAATCACACATTATATGATAGAAGAAACACTTTTTGAGCAAAGCAAAAATTATTCTGAGTTGAAGGGATCATGTTAATCAAATTAAAGCAGCTTTAGAGAGGATACCTAGCATCTGGGGACATGGAGTAGATACGGTTTACAGAAAAAAAAACCAAAACAGAATATAGCTTTTACCTAGTAAGCCCTGTGGGACCACAGGATGCAGCAATTTATATATAAAATTTATCCAGGGTTGAACTCCCAAACTGTACCTCTCACAGAAAAAAAAGCCCTTATGCGTAATTCTATTATTATACTTTTCATTAAAGTACATCACAACAATACTTAGTATATCCCAAGAGAACAAAATCACTGAACAAGATTATGTGATCTCACTTACCTGAAATCTGTGAAGTTAGCTTTAGTCTGAGGTACAAACAAAGTGAGATTCCCATCCTCATCCAACATTTTAATTTTGAGGGAAAATGCACAAATTACTGGTCTAAATATAATTAAAGGATGGAGTTTCATTGAGGTGTATGAAAGCAGAACTCTTAAACACTAACAGTCTTATCTCCTTTTTTTAATTTTATTTAACTTTAATGAATTCTGAAAACAATTGCAAAACTGAATTACTTCATGTATCATTTCTGCTGTAGGAAAGTGGGGGTTATATAAACTTGTGACAGATTAGATAAATTTATATTACAAAATTTATTCTGCAAGTTATCCAATCCCTTTCTGATCTGCTCTGTGTCTTTAATAAATACGGCTGGAAGGGAAGACTTTCCAATCCTTTTAAAGTGTGTCCTACTCCATACATTTCTGACTGCCCAGAAGACAACATCTTGTGACATGTTTGTTACAAACTTTGAATGCCTAATATCACAAACATTTACAGACTTGCTTAACTCATATAGCTGAGTATTTGTATTTGATGGTATTTGCTTCCTCCTTAAGATCCAGATGGGCAGAATTCAGTACCACTAGCTGATTGACTCTCAGATCTCATTTTCAAAGGTATTTGTGTCAAAGATATAAGAAAAACTACAGATAAGGATGCTTAGAGTAATCCCAGCAAAAACACTAGTAACAACAATAAAATTTAAGGTAACAATATGCATATTTTTTTTCTCCTTTAAAGTATTTCTCCCTCAAGGTATTTCTCTTTCAAAGCATTTCTCCTTCCGTGTTCAGGGTTGAAGTATCAAAAATATACCGCCTGTTGTCTACAGGCAGTAGTAGCAACAGATCCCAGCTCCTACTGATTCCATGTCCTGCACCTCCTGTGCATCTCCACCCACATGCAATATCACTGAATCTTTTCTGTGTCATGTCTCCCAGGGTGCCTCCAGATCCATCAAACGCTCCCCACCTACTGAGATGAGTGAGCGGCAACATGGTTAGGACTAGTTCAAAGCTAGAGCTACTAAATGGTCTGTTGCTTCTCTTAAGGATTTATATTTGACAGAACAATAAATAATTTCTTTTAGTGGTTTGATGTATTTGGATTTTCCCTGTCTATCCAGTCACTGGTCCTCATCATAACTTTTGGAATTGTACATTTTGGAACATCCTCTCCACTGTCAGTTTTGTCTGAAATTAGTGAATTACTTTAATGGTGGAGAAATGGGCCAACAAATTGAGAAACTGAATCTTCTTCTCTCAGGGAACTAAACAGAGAAGCTGTGCCAAATATGCTCAAGCACCTTCACCCTTTCCTGTTACAATTCACTTCCTCTGACTGTAACTGTGGTTCACCATCATCAGCACAGAAAACATTGAAATGCTATAAGCATCCTAGGCTGTCCTCCTGACTGGCTCAGGCATCAAGAGGTTTCACATCTTCAACCCGTATGAAACACCCTACAAAGTAACTTCTGATTGCTAGGCCAAGGGCAGAGGCTGAGGGCCAGACAGCATGAGTTGTTGTTTATACATTCCTGATCTTGCAAAGCACTTAACTACTGACTGAATAGCTAAGACACCATAAATCCCAAAGTTGACTGAGGGCCAAGCACTTTCTAAGTTCAAGGTTCAGATATACAAGATGTCTTACTGGGACAGCAAAGATTGGCCCTGGCCTCTCTGAGCACCCTGTAATGGAGAAAATGAAGACAGAACACCAGCCAGAGGTAAAATTTCCAGAGGAAAATATGGTGACATCTACAGATTTGTATAGAGGATGTTTTTCTTAGTATTTTCTTGATTATGCTATTTTTTCTATTTACTTGAGATAGTAGCATGTCCTGAACATTAAAAAAAAAAAANGGGATTTGATGACAGTATTTTGAAGGACAGAATGGAAACTCAATGATAGAGGGCTCATTAGAGAACAGTAGCATGGAGAAAGACTCAGAAGTACTTTGGGAAAACTAAGGGTGACATATGAAATGAAATGATAATAAATAACCTAAAGGTGGCTGAAAGTACCTAGATAGAGCTAGGGCCATGAAAATGTCTCTCATCACAAAGGTATGTGCTCTAAATATCTCCTTGAGAAATCAATGGGTCACACTATATGCCTTGTGCTGCTGGTGACAATAGCACATCACCACCAGATAAGTTTTTATCTGCTTAATGTCAGGTTCAAATTCCTATAATGCACTAAAGAGAAATCTTTTTGATTAGAGAAAGGGACTTTTGCTGCCAGAGCAGTTACATCTCTATACGGAGACCTAAGCATTTTAGTGAGAAGCCAGTGTCTCTAAAAGTGTGACTCTGGGCAATGTTGTGCAATTCTTCAGCTGCCTTCAGCATCCTGCTATAGCTCAAGCGCTGCTTCTTCCTTATGGAACTACCACAAAGCTGAAATAAAATTCCTATAGTTAAGCCTTTCAGTCTGCTGTTCAAGCTGAAGATTCTAAGAGGTGTATCAGTGTACAAAGCTCAGAAGAGAGCAAACGTATGCATGAAAGTTAGAAACAGCTCAAGATCTTAAATTAGCTCTGAAAAAAAAATAATAGTACTAAACGAAAATGAGCCTGTTGTGAAAGGAGCTCCACAGACCAGTGAACTCTATGCAAAGAACACTGACTACATACATCCTAGGCAATCAGAAGGAATCCTGTTTAACATAAACCAAGGTCTTTTCAAAAGGCTGTTGTGGGCATTGTAAATTAAGTCTGAAATGGGTAGCTTTGATGTTTATAAATTTATAGTGAAGAAGAAGAAGGAGAAGGAAGCACTCTGGGCACCAGAGCTGAGATCCCCTGCAGTACGTGGTGAAGACCATGGTGAAGCACAGATCTCCCCAAAGCCCAGCCCATGGGGGCCCGTGGTGGAGCAGAGATCCACCTGCAGGCAGGGTAGGTCCCCACCATAGAGCAAGTGAATGTCCAGAGGAGGCTGTGATCCCCTGGGGGGCCCATGCTGGAGCAGGCTCCGGGCTGGGGCTGTGAAGATGTGGAGGTGGGACTCCATTCTGGAGGAGATTTGTGGGCAGGACTTGGGACCCTGTGGAAGGGACTGGAGATGGAGAAGACTGTTTCTGAAGAGCTGGAACCCCTGGGAAGGACCCATGCTGGGGCAGGGGAAGATTGAGAGGAGAAAGCAGTGTCAGCAACAATGTCATGGATTGACTCCAATCTCTATTCTCCATCCCCCTGCACTGCTGAGAGTAGAAGGTAGAGAATCAGGAATAAAGTAAAGCCTGGAGAGAGGAGAGGGGTGGGGAAAGGCATTTTTAATTTTTGGTTTTACTTCTTATTAAGCTACTCTGATTTGACTGATAATAAATTGAACTTATTTCCCCCATGCATGCGACCTTAACTGCTGGGTGATCTCTGTCTACCCTTTATCTCAACCCATGAACCTTTTGTTATCTTGTCTCTCCTCTGTACAGCAGCTTTGGTGTGCAGCTGGTGTCCAGACAGAGGCAACCCACCAGATTCCTTTCACAAGTTGTAAGAGAAACTACACTAATCTTCAAGGATGCTTGTTAGAAACAAGCACTTAAAATCCTGTGAAGAGGTGTCCTATCTGTGATGCTTTGACTTGGACAATCACAAATCAAATAATTTATTTTTAAAAATGCCTTATACACTTAGATGTGTAAGTCTTTATTATACATTATACATTATATATTATATATATTATATATATTATATATATTATATATATT